>JACSYO010001218.1:722500-1202500 GCA_016806645.1 Ophiodon elongatus | reverse complement strand
TTATTGTTTCTGGTGTAGTTATATTAGTAGCTTTACTAGTGTTTGATTTGATTGTTGTCATGGATTTCTTTGTATGTAATTAATGCAATGTAAATGTAATTAAAATGGCAGGAAAATGTGATATTTTTGCATGTTTAACAAACTATAACTACCATGTGGTCCGAGTCACTGCTAGGTCCTTTGACTATGTCGTAGCTTGAATTTTTACTGTCAGTCACCTGGCCCTAAGGCAGGCAAGACAACAGTTTTACTCACTTAGGCGAACAAAGATATAATTAAAAACAGAGTGAAGTGGTGTGTTCATATTTATCAGTTTATGTGTATGCTTTTTATACAGAGAAGCAAAAAATGAAAAACAGATGCAACTGCTAAATTGTGTTAAATGGCAGTATTCATGAGGGACTTGGTATTGTCTGCTATTGTCGTCTACTTTAAGGTGGTTTAGTTCGTAATGTTGTTTTTGTAATCAAAGACTGAACTCAATAATAAAAGTAAGAACACACTGCACACAAAAACTGATCCTGTCAGACATTCCAAATTCAATACACAAGGACACATTTTAAGTTAAAACACAAACAATTCAAACTAATTTCTGTAAAATCATCACAGATGACAGGGATGTGGATGATGGGATTTGCTGTTCATTTTCTAGCCGTACTGAATGAGGGTTGGCAATGCCTGAAATGTGAAGTAACAAAATACGTCCTCATAAAAAATAATGATCGCCTTCATCTTTAAATAAGAACAAACACTCCCCAGTACCTTTCTGCTCATGACTCCCTCACCAGCTTGTCCATTTCTGATGGAAGAAACGTTGAGACCAAATGACGACTCCGGAGGAACAGAGGAGACATTCTCCTGGAAACCCAGTCATCAGGATGTCAGAATAAGCATCTTGTTAGTTTAATATTCTGATTTTGGTTGCTCGGCATTTAAATGTACATTTGTATGTGAACATGAAGCAGTCCTCTTGGCTCCAAATCCAGACTGCGGGCTCGGGGACTGGTTGATTTTGGGAAGAGGCTTCCCAGCTGAACAGGGACTCCTTTACGGGACAAAAGAGACACGCAGAAGACATTTATCAATGGAAGAAGTTGGAATCGACCATACTGGCTCTACCGAGCACACCACACCTTATTCACCACTGTAAAATCAGTCTAATGCTTCTTCAAATCAAGAATTACAATGGTGTGACGATTAAGTCCTGAACTTGAAATAAAAAGAAATGTCTGACAGACGGAGAGACTCACCTCTTTACTCCACCACTTCTTGTGTTTCTTTTTTCGCCTTGACATAAAGACAAAATATTCATCGACTATAATTCACTGCGATGTAATGAACACATCCCAATTAAACCGAATTTAGAAACAAATGTAGCGCACTGACCATGAGACATGAGCTCAGTGTGGCTCAGTGATTTAGTGGAGGCCACGCACCTGGTTCTGCCGTTCTTCTGATAAGTTTGGGATATTTCTGGAACTTGACGTAGTGATAACTCTCGTAGTCCATCAGCACCATCTCCAGATCGATGTTATCACAGACCTCGAACCTCCTCACACCTCCATTAGTCTCCTGGTCCAAGGCCACTGCTGCAGACACGTAGCTGGTGAATGGACACACACACACACACAAGATCTCACACACATGCCCGCATGGACCTTGGACAGATCAAAAAGTAACAAAAAAACAAAACAAAACAAGGTCAACTATGTCTGCTGTCTTGCACTGTGAGCCTGAGGATTCCAATATGATTTAGTTTGAATGTGTTTTCTTGATGAATTGCATACGATGTAGCCAATAAAGTCAGACACTTTCTGTATAGACACACACGCACACACATAGAGTATGTCCTTCTTTGGGCTTTTTACAATGGATGTTACAATAAAGACAACGTCAAGATTTTGAAATATGCGACATGTCACGCGTCATCAACATCAGTCCTGTGCTGCTCATAAACGCCTTTGTGTGCAGGAAACAAATCCAATCTGCGCCTTTGCTCTTGGTAAGATCACCACCACCTAAATACTAAAAATGTAAAACAAAAATGATGTGCCACAGCACATCAACCACACATGTTCGAGCACACGTTTATACTGACCCTTGACCCAGCAGGTGTTCGTAAATGAGGATGAGGAGACTCTTCCTCCTCATCTCAGTCCTCAGCTCATCCTGTTGGATGGAGACACAGGACACACTCAGCACTTCAAACTGCACACACACCTGCTGCTGCACTAGTGTTAATAGAAATAATTAAAACGTTGGTTCAATCAATGTGTGGTACTATCTGCGTTTTGATTGGAGGTGGAAAATAACTAAAGTTGATAAAAAAAAAAGTACTCTTGTCGTTATATATCTATTTTACGGCAGACATTTTTGACTTACTACAGTAGGGAAATATTCCTATTTACGTTAACGTACTGCTATTATATTGTAGTACCCTTCAGCGTTCTCATCCGGATGCTTTGTGCACGTGGAGAGCTCATTCACATCTGGATCACAGGGGAGACAACTAACTAACTAACTTACATACCAGTAGAGGGCGACAAATTGCCAAACATGACAACCACCTGACTGAGTAACTAGGCAACCTGCAGACGCCGATTTACTGTGGCACCGAGTGCGTGCTAACTTAGCTAACTAGCCTAATTAGCTCATTATCTAGCTTAACGGCTCATTGTGTGACGTCAGCTAATTGTGACAGTTTAACTGTTTGTTGTGTGAAATACATCGACCTGGCTCTGGATATGTATGCTGTCATCAGTAACCTTGCTTGTTATCGAGGCCAGTTCATTTGACCATAAGCACAGCTGACGTTAAACTTCCTTCTCCAAGTGTAACAGTTGCTAACGTTAGCTAGCTAGCAGTTAATAGCTTGCCAACGGTTGTCCCTAAAACCTGCGAGAAAATACAAAAACAAACCCCCTTATTCACTCACCGCTTCCCGGGCTTGGTGGGCGACTTTCATGGATTGGTATGAGAGGTCCATCATGATGCTGAAAGAAGAAGGTGCCTCAGTAGTTATTTTGAAGTCTGCTTCTGTGAGGGGCGTATGATTTGTCCCTCGGAGGCTCCCGTACTCAGAGGTGTAGCCTTATCGAAGCCTTTCTCCAGGAAGTAAAGTTAAATACAAACAACACTGCAGAGCAAAGCAGAACTATCAAGATGAAGAACTCATGTTAAGCTTTTATTTATTAGCAAAAAAAAAAGATGTGTCTCTCAGAAAAACGTATGCGACCAGTGATTAACACTGATTATTATAACGTAATAAACACTAATTCTATTAATAACTTAGCTGAATGTATTTTACTTTTCCAGCAAATCTCAACGCGTTTCCATGCAATATATTACATTCAGAACTCTAAAATTAATGGATAATAATTCAATTTTGGATAATTTTGCTCGAAAATATTGCCATCAGTTGAGACATTACATTTCAGCCTCATTAAATGGTGAAATGTTGTTCCCTTCTGAGATAGTGTAAGTGATTTGATACTGAATATGTCCACTAGAGAGCAGGGAAGAGCTTTGCTGTGAGTAAATTGAAGCTACGTAGGCACTTATCTCCACGCTCTGTGGGAGTGCTCCAATGTCTTTTTGGAGGGTAGTACTGAAGAACCTATGGGTTCACTTTATTATTGTCTGACAAACCTAACTTTTGTATCTATGTATAATGTTAATATATCTAAATGAATAAAAATGTAAGTGACAATAAAAAAAACATATGTGTGCATAATTGTTAAATGACATGTATCAGCTAGTGTTTTGCAAGTGATTGACATGAGAAGAGTTTAACAAAGATAACTAATAATTAAAACGATATTCAGCTTGAAAGTAAATAAATAGTTTAACACCATTAAATCAGCTGAAAAGGTTATACGATCATTTTTTTATCAATATTTTAAGTGGAATTAAATTGGAATGTGAGCTAAAAACTGTCCGGACCGGCAAGGCATTTTTTCGGCATTATTTCGGTCGAATGTGGGCGGTGTCGGCCACCGGAATCGGGCTGGCGTATTCATCCCGAGTCGGGCCATAAACATGCCGGAGCTCACAGGGGCCCGGGGGAGCTGACGCATGCGCGACTGACACATGCACGGCCTACGCATGCGCGGCGGCCCCGTCGCTAAATTCTGTTTCGCGCCTTTGTGACGTCACGGGCTTTGATCCGTTGAACGAACGTTATAGGTGTTTAGAGCTGGGTGTTGAGAGCTGTTATCATTCAGTGGTTAGTTACTGGAGCGGATTGGTGCGTTAAATCTTTACCAAGGAGCCTTTTAAAGCAGAACTTATCAAGGAATATCCGGCGTAATTAATACGGAAACCAGAACTTATCGAGGAATAGCCAACGAAATTAATACGGAAACCGGAATTTATCGAGGAATGGCTGACAAAATTAATATGGAAACCAACACCATGGAAAGACCAGACTCCAACGACATGGATAGACCAGACTCAACAAATATTTCGGCCTGTGTCACCCCTTTCCCAGCCATCGTTATGTCACGTGAGGAGGCCGTAACTGATTTGGACAGCGTTCTCCTTCAAAAAATGCCAACTCGCCCCCGAGAGGAAGAGCCGGCAAGTGAGGGGACGTATTCAGGAGACCAGGAAAGTGAGGTTTCAACTGATGACCACGCTTTTCAACCAGTAAATGCTTATTTTACAAATGAAGCACTTGAGCAGTTGAGTGAGCATTTTAAATCTCTCCAGGGTCAAGTATCAGACTTTCAGTATGAGCTGGAACACTGTGAAGCCTATCAACGTGTTGAATTTCATATTCAATATGTTTATGGGCCAGGTGGTTTTAGAAGGAGAAAAGAAATTCTAAATCTACCAAACATGTCCAAACTGAAAAGCGAACTGAAGCTCATATACCAACGGCAAAATATCCTCGAAATCGAAATGTATTCTGATTTGATAAACAAATGTGTTACTTTCGGGGACATGATGACGGAATGGCTAGAAAGGATGTGGGACTCAACAGACGATGAGAGCGAGGAAATGATATCTGGACCTCTTACAAATAAAGATCCGTTCTCACAATGCATGGCATGGGATATTGAAAAAATTAACCTTGTCCTTGACAGAATTAGGAACATGATGATCTGTAACGTCAAAAAAATGACAGGCGTTGAACATCAGCTCATAAAACATGAAATCTCTCAGGATCTCGAAAATCTTGCAAAAAGGTTTCTTTGGCTGGTTCTTCAAGACCAGAAGAGATATGAGAAGGTATTCCCAACAGGAATGGAAGTCAAAGTTAAAGATGACGTTAAAGTAATGTCATACATAGATCAACATCCGGTCCAGTGTAATTATTGCACAAACATTGTCAGATGTACAATTACACAGGAAGTTGAGGATTACCTCTGCAGTCACTTCACACATGGGATGGGGCCCAAGATCATCCCAGAAACAATAAGAAGCAGATCATCTTGCAATCAGTCACGTGCACAGAAGTACGCTGAGGCACTGAACCATATATGGAGTTTCCTGAAACAGATGAATGTTAAGATCAGAACACACAAATTGGACCCTGAGTCTATTTCACCAGCTCAGTCACTGGTCAAACGTTTCAAGGACGTCGTACTTTCCGCACTTCCTTGTTTAATATGTGGGAGTATGGACTCTGAGACTCTTTCACCAACTCAGTCACCGGTCAACTGCATGAACGACAGCTTACTTTCAGCAATTCCCGGCTCAATATGTGAGAGAACGGACCCTGAGTCTCTTTCACCAACTCAGTCGCCGGTCAACCACATCAACGACAGCTTACTTTCAGCAATTCCCGGCTCAATGTGTGAGAGAATGAACCCTGTCTGCCCTTCACCAACTCAGGCGCTCTTCAACCGCTTCAACTACAGCGTACTTCCAGCAATTCCCATCTCAACATGTGAGAGAACGGTCCCTGAGTCTCTTTCACCAACTCAGTCGCCGGACAAACGCATCAAATACGGCCGACGTTCAAATACTCCCGGCTCAATATTTGAAAGAACAGACCCTGAGTCTCTTTTACTAACTCAGTCGCCGGTCAACCGCAGCAAATCCGACCGAGTTTCAGCACTTCTCGGCTCAACATGTGAGATAACGGTCCCTGAGTCTCTTTCACAAACTCAGTCGCCGGTCAACTGCATCAATGACAGCGTACTTTCAGCCATTCCCCACTCAATATTTGAAAGAACGGACCCTGAGTCTCTTTTACTAACTCAGTTGCCGGTCAACCGCAGCAAATCCGACCGAGTTTCAGCACTTCTCGGCTCAACATGTGAGAGAACGGTCCCTGAGTCTCTTTTACCAACTCAGTCGCCAGTCAAACACATCAAATACGGCCGACGTGCAAATATTCCCAGCTCAATATGTGAGGGAATGGACGCTGAGTCTCTTTTAACAACTCAGTCGCCAGTCAAAAGCATCAAATACGGCCGACGTTCAAATATTCCCGGCTCAATATGTGAGGGAATGGACGCTGAGTCTCTTTCACCAACTCAGTTGCCAGTCAACCGCATTGAGGAAGGTGTACTTTCAGCAATTCCCAGCTCAATATGTAAGAGAACGGACTCTGAGTCTCTTATACCAACTCAGTCGCTGGTCAAACGCATGAAGGACGTCATACATTCAGCAATTCCCTCTTTAACATGTTGTGGAACGGACATGGTGTGCATTTCACCAACTCGTTTGCCGGTCAACCGCATCAACGACAGCGTACTTTCACCAATTCCCGTCTCAATATGTGAGAGAACGGACCCTGAGTCTCTTTCACCAACTCAGTTGCCGGTCAACCACATCAAATACGGCCGTATTCCAAAAATTCCCAGCTCAATATGTGAGAAAAATGACCCTGAGTCTCTTTCACCAACTCAGTTGCCGGTCAACCACATCAAATACGGCCGAATTCCAAAAATTCCCAGCTCAATATGTGAGAAAAATGACCCTGAGTCTCTTTCACCAACTCAGTTGCCGGTCAACCACATCAAATACGGCCGACTTCCAAAAATTTCCAGCTCAATATGTGAGAAAACGGACCCTGAGTCTCTTTCACCAACTCAGTTGCCGGTCAACCACATCAAATACGGCCGACTTCCAAAAATTCCCAGCTCAATATGTGAGAAAACGGACCCTGAGTCTCTTTCACCAACTCAGTTGCCGGTCAACCACATCAAATACGGCCGACTTCCAAAAATTCCCAGCTCAATATGTGACAAAACGGACCCTGAGTCTCTTTCACCAACTCAGTCGCCGGTCAAACGCATAAAAAATGGCCAACTTTCAAAAATTCCCAGCTCAATAAGCCAGAGAACGGACCCTGAGTCTCTTTCACCAACTCAGAAGCCGGCCTTCAGCTCCAAGAACAACGTACCTTCAGCAATTCCTGTCTCAAAATGTAAGAAAACAGAAGTTGAACTTGCGCGAAGTGCAACAGAACAGGAAGAAATGAAGAAATTGTCAGTTCATGTATTCGTGGAGACGCTGGTTTCACGGATATTCCGGAAAGCAAAAACATTCCTGACCGTTGCAAGCTCCGAGGCCATCATTACGCGTCTGTTTGAAATAACGTGGACCGAACTCCAGGGTGTCGATTTTGATCCCACCCAAAAAACGTTCAGAAAACTTGACAAGGCCATTTTCCAGGAGCTTTGTAAGAAGTGGGGCAATGCAGGAATGGTGCTGTTGTCCATGAACTTAGTGGAAGAAACATTTGGGAAATGCATTGCCGGCTTTGTCAAAATTCACCTGATAACACCACCCAAAAAGCGCAACACCATCTGCCAGTTCTTCTCGTCTGTGGGCAGAACCATGTCCAACATCTGCAGGCGTAGAAACAGTGATGGTGTTGAGTAGGTAAAGGTATGGTAGGGTTTACTCCGGGGGCTCCGGTTTTTCCCACATTTAGTAAAAAATAGTCTCAATAATGAGCTCCAGTGTTGGGTTTTCTCCGGGAGATCCGGTTCGCCCACATCTAATAACAAATAATAAAAAAAAATTAAATAGGGTTTTCTCCGGGAGATCCGGTTCTCCCACATCTAATAACAAATAATAAAAAAAAATACATTAAATTAAAATAGGGTTTTCTCCGGGAGATCCGGTTCGCCCACATCTAATAATAAAAAAAAAAAATGTCATTAAATTAAATTGAATTAAAATAGGGTTTTCTCCGGGAGATCCGGTTCGCCCACATCTAATAACAAATAAAAAAAAACATTTAAATTAAATTAGATTAGGGTTTTCTCCGGGAGATCCGGTTCGCCCACATCTCATACTAAATATTAAAACAATTTTAAATTAAATTAAATTAAAAGTCTGCTTTTCTCACATAATTTGCTATAAGAGCTGTAAATATTCATTTCAGACTAAAGTTCTGCTTATCAAGTGATTTAACATTTGTATAAAGTACAACAAAAGTTACAAAAAATACTTTCCATAGCATTAAAATGATAGTCATGACCCGAAGTTAAGGTTGTTAAGCTAACAGGTGTTTGCAGTACTCATTTGCTTCACCCAATTAATTTTTACACAACCACATTAACCTCTTGGAGCTCCCATGGGCGACTGGGTAGCTATCAGGGGTTCTCTTTCCTGCATCGGCTTGGACTCCTGACAGTCCTTACATGTGCTGACAGCGTACTTGGGCCATCCCGTCATCACGTAGTGTGGAACCATCTGCATCCTGTAGGATCTGCTGTTTGACCATGTCGAGCTTGGTGGGGGAAATGACTTCAGTTTGCAATCAGTAAGTGTTGGTTTCAACTGTTCATCATGTTTCTATTGCAGGACTCTACCTGAACCATAGCTACTAGCATCTCCACAGATGGTGACTGTGACGAGTTGTTTTACTTTCTTTAAAGGCCGTTTTCTCTAAATGAGTTTGTCTCTGATCCAGAAATCTCCACTTCATTAGCTCTTACATCCACCAAACTTTACACTTTCATTCCTAAATATATTCTGACGGTTTCTACAGAGGGGTTAGTTCTGTCACGGTTTCGGGTTTTAAGTATGGGCTTCCTGTTTTATTTTGAAAGGTTCCCTGTCTCGTGTTTCCCCGTTTCACCCCTTGTCTGCTGTTCTAAATTGAATCCTCCCGTGTCTAATCACCTGCACCTCCCCTGTGTATTTAAACCCTGTTGGTCTTGTCCCTCCTTGTTCGTTCGTCTGTTTTCTTTGACTGTTTTTCCCGTTGGTCCTGTTCCTGTGTTTTTAAAGATTTTACTAAATAAATCACGGCGGCCGGTTCTAGCTTCCGCCGCCGGGCCCGGCTCCTGCTGCCGCCTCCAAGCCACTGTCAACCCCGGTCCCCGCTGCTCACTACGCTCATTCAAGACACCGGTTCCCTGCCGGCGCAGCGCAGCGGCCGACTCCAGACGCCGGTTCCCCGCCGGTGCAGCGGGTGACTCCAGCTCTACGCGCCCTGGCGGCGGTCCGACCGACTCCGGCTCCACGTGCCCTGTCGGACCGACTCCGGACGCCTGTTCCCCGCAGGCGCAGCGGCCGACTCCAGACGCTGGTTCTCCGCCTGACTCCTGTTCCCCGCCTACGGCTCCGGACTCCTGTTTTCCGTCGGCGGCTCGGTCGACTCCAGACGCCGGTTCTCTGCCGGCGCAGCGGGTGACTCCAGACGCCTGTTCCCCACCAGCACAGCAGCCGACTCCAGACGCCGGTTCCCCGCCTGACTCCTGTTCCCCGACACCGGACGCCGGTTCCCCGCCTGATGCTCCGGACTCCTGTTTTCCGTCGGCGACTCGGTCGACTCCAGACGCCGGTTCCCCGCCGGCGCAGCAGTCGAATCCAGCCTCTAAGGAGCCCCTGCCTCGCTCTACGGCACCCCGGTGCCGTTCCCGCTCACCAGAGCCCCAGTCCCGGTGCCATTCCCGCTCTCCGGAGCCTCGGTCTCGATCTCCGGAGCCCGAGTCCCGGTCCCGCTCCCCAGATTCCCGGTCTTTTGAAAGGTTCCCTGTCTCGTGTTTCCCCGTCTCACTTCACTTCCTGTCTTCGGGATTGTCTGCTGTTTTAAATTCTGCTAATCCTGCTCCCTTCCTTGGGAGAACCTGACAAGTTAAGACATCATTCAGAGCCTCATTTATACAACTTCTTAGTACTAAAAATGTCGTGAAAATGTGTTATTTTAGGCTGTTGACAGTAAAAACATTTGACTAATATGTCAACAAAATGAAACAGGAAATCAGAACCTGGCTTCATCCAATGCTCAGATTTCTGTTCTGGTAATGCATGAAAATCAGCACATATTATAAGATGAGGGAGGAGGAGGAGAGTGATGAAGGAGCTCTTTCAGACACCAATCGGATGCTAATATTTGCCTCTAAAACGAGAGAGAAAGAGGAGGTTTTTTTTGTCACCTAATTATTTTTTGTGTCTGTTATTGAGTTGATAACAAATGCTGGGAGATCAGGAATACACCTGCTGCACATCCTCATGTGTAATATTATTTTTTAAGCAAATAGTTTTCACATATTTGATCAATTCAGGGAGCTCACCTGAACGCACAAACACATGCTGTAATTTTAACATGAAATAAAATAAATCTTAAAATTATATCTTTGTGACAACAAGGTTAAAAAGCTATTGAACGGTGTAAATATATAGCATAAAAAAATAATTAACGGCTACTGAATACTCACTTTGAATATATTAATTGGAAATTTAATAAACAATTAAACTTGTTTTTTTTAGACCTTACGTCGCCTTTACGTGCCTGTGACGTCATCGCCGCAACCCCGGAAGAAGAAAATAATTTGTTAATCAATCAATCAATCAATATATATATATATATATATATACACACATATATATATATACATATATATATATATATATAATTACCATATAACTTTCAGGGGAGCCGAGCTCCCTCTTATTTCAAATCTTGATTAAAACTATTTTACTCTTCTTTTGGGAACTACCTTAATAAACCAAGATGAACATTTTTCAGTGAGAAGAGATGGATTAATGTTGTTGGTGCTAATCAATAATTAACGCAGCCATCTCTCCCCTGCAGCTTTCAGTAGTACAATGCCAATTTACCAAAATATCCATCCATAGTTTTTTCTGTAGCCTTTTGCTGTACAAACTAGTGCCATCAGATAAAAAAAAAAAACCCACCTAAGACACATTTACTGATGAAACTGTTGAAACCTTTATCTGATCTCAAAATCTAAAAACAAAAACGTGTTGTTGTGTACACTCTACAACAGAGACATCTTTTGTCCAGAGCCATGTGGTCTTATTAGAATACATTTCATTTGAAAATCTTACTTGGATTTGGATAAAACCATATTACACTGACATGAATTATTTATTGATTAAATTAAAGGATCAACGTTGCATAATGTATAACGATCTAATGAACCCCAAAGACACAACACCCTCTTTTCTCATCAGCAGTAATTTGTAAATGATGATGAAGAAGAGCACAAACACAACTTCCTGATAGATCTTCTGATAATGATACTGATGAGGTTTACTCATACAAACTCTCAAATCATCCAACAGGACTGGACTGTATTAATGAAGGCCCAGTGGTTCAATCCGTTTCCTTTATCTGATATTTCCCTCTACAGGACACCTACTGTACTTTAAGCAAGCCGAGTCGCACAAGAACGTGTGCGTTTGTTTATGTACATGCACAGACTGGCTTTCTGCTCGTGTGACTGAATATTGTATTATTTTATTTGTATCCATTCTTTGTAATATTTTCTACTTGCATCACTCACACTTTGTGTTTGTGTGTGCGTGTGTGTTCACCCCTAAAGGCCATCTATCTGCACAGCCCGAATGTACGGTGGGAGGACATCATCGGCCCGGAAGACACCAAGCGATTAGTCAAAGAGGACCTTCATCCATCCCATTAAGGTGCGACCGCTGGCCGGGCATGCTGGTATTTCAGCCCCGGTCGCCCGTCTTCGATTCTGAATACATCTCCTTTAAAAGGGCTTTAAGAGAAGGAGGGCAGCGGGGTCAGGCCAGTCTGTTAGGCTGACGTTAAATCTATATCTGGGATAATATGGTAACGCACACATACACAGATGAATAGAAAGACAGAGGAAGGGTGAATGTATAGCATAAAGTCACAGGCTACAAGTAATATGCTCGCGTCTTATGACACGTGGGTCGCGTACACAAGCATGCACATTCACACACAAAAGGACGACACAGGCAAACACACACCCACATGAAATGCACACGCCTCTATCATCATCACCTAGACCTCTCTCATGGATATGATGACAACAAATCAGGTTGTCTGCATCCTCTTGACATTTACAGACGGAGATGAGGACTGATGTGTCCATCCTTTATTCTGCTGGCCTGTTTTATTGAATAACGCCGTCTATTCGCACAGCAGCCCTCCACCTCCCGACACTCCCCAACCTCATCTCTATTTCTCATCAACTCTCTGGAGTATATAAGGTCAGTTTTGTGGTTTCACTCAGCTTGTGTTTACCACCCGAAATTACCCCGGACGTTTATTTTGGTTTGTTTTGAAGGACAAAGGCACCTGCGATGGATGAGTCAGTACAGCCGAGTTCTTCGAGACTGATCTTGATTTGATGTGCATGTATTAATAAGTAATGAACCAGGCTTGAAGAATTTTCTTTCAAAATCATTTATTTCCTCTGGCACCGTCAGTTTTTAGCAATACCTCACAGTAAATTGCACATCCATTCATCAACATTTAAGGTACAGCGATCATGTTTTTGTTTTGCCATCCATCGATCCATGAGACCACACTGCTACTGATGCTGCTATATATAAAATCATAACTTGAGTTTGGGTAGTTAGACTCACACTGAAACCCTATATGGCCCTCGATGGCTTCAGGGATCAGTATGAAAATAAGACCGCTTCATCTGAAAACGTGCGAACAGAGAGGCGGTGGACTCGGCAGCAAAGATTTGCCTGTACAGTACTGTTTCCAAGTGAAGTAAATAAATATTATTTCCAAAAGGCTTTGATTTTTGGACATTTTCTCCCCTCAGCATTATATAACAATGTGGAGTCATAGAGGATGAGGCCTGTGGATACGGTTTGGATTTTTCCCTATTGGGCTAGTGCAAAGATCCTGACAATGAACGGAGGCTGAGGCTAAAGCCAAGTAGCTTTACTTGGTTAGAGCACAATATCATTCAAGTTTATCCTACAGTTACATTTTCAAAAATTATTCTGCCAAGTCTATGTAAGCTCATAGAACATTGCAATAATTCAGATGATTTCAGTTTTTGAATCCCCTTTCACAAATTAAATCCATCTAATCAAATTCATGAATGAAACGTGTATAGTTACAGTGTAACACAGCAGAGGTCTTAAGTACAGAGCAGCAGTATTTTCTTCCATTTTCTAAACCAAATAGGAATTGCACAAACGGCTAACAAATTTCCCCCAAAGAAGTACCTGTTTGGTGTTTAACATTGTGTACGATATGTGTATTTGAAAAACTGTCATTGGGCTTAATGGGCAATCCTGAATGTTTTGTGAGAAGAGTTGGGTTGTGAGAAGAAAGGAGAAATGTGAATACGGCAGTCTGTTACTGCAGAGTAGCTCTGATGTAGTCAAGCACACACCATGACGGAGTGTCTCTAGTCATTAAAACATTTAGCTTGCATGAGTCTGACTATGAGTCATACGGATTGAGCCATAAAACGGGACATTGCACACACATCATTCTGACAATTTTCTCCACCATATCCCATCAGGATTCCAACATTTTCCAAAAATACATAGTATAAACAGATCGACTATGAATGAAGAAATGGGAGACAAAGTTATCGAGTGGTATGGACTTTGGAGCAAACATGCTTCTTGACGTTGTTTTTTTGTGAATCCAATGCATATATATGTGAAATGGGTATTTACTAAGAAAATAGTTTGCTTTGGCTTTGCATTATATATTTTTTTTTAACAAGCTAAATTAAGAATTGCATATTTGTTGTAAAAGTGATTCCTTGGTCCCCAAAACTGTTCTTTTTTTTTCTTCTTTTTTTAAATCACTGCTTAAGCATTTATAATCCATAATTATTGTAAAAAGTGATTGGTTGCTCAAAAGCATGGGTGCAAATATCGTCATATTATTCCCAGATTGAGAAATCTCAGATTTGGCAAACTACTTGTGAAAAAGGTTTTTGGGGCTCCATTCTTTAAAGCCAGATCTTTGAAACACTATTTAAGACCTCACTGACTATGGAGGCAGCTGGAGCTCTCAGACGAATGCTTACTGAGTCAACTAAGATGCTGCGTATCATTGAGGGACTCGCCTTTATGGAAGTCAGTGGAATATATCACACCGTTGTTGATGCAGTTGGATGACACAGGGTGAAGGGAAAAGGATTCAAGCATTTTATCTTGGAAAGCCTAACGAGGGGCAAAAACGTCAACGTGTTACTTCAGTGATGCCAAGTTGGATTGTCTACAATTCCGGGTAAAAATATTTGATCTTAAATGATCCGGCCCAGATTGTCCCCCCCCACCTCCCCCCCATGCTACATGTTAGTGTTCAGGGGTAAAATTGTGTGATGAAAAGGCGAACCTTTGACGTAATTGTCCTTGTGCAGGCGTCCAAGCCTCAGAAAACGCCGGCCTCTGTAAGTAGTGTACCGGCCTCGAGCAGCAGACCCTTGACATAGACACGTACGGTGTAGAACATTGTGAGGAAGTCCTGGGTGCTGAACAAGGTGTCAGCCAGAGCAAATCCCAGCGTGGACGGGATGAAACCTCTGCCGTACTCCACCATCCACGTCCCGGTGCTCCACTGGACCGACGTGGCCTCGCCTACACTGTGTACGATGGTGTCACCTGTGGAGAAAGAGATTCGGTAGTATGGGAAGAGAAATGGACAAAGAAAGAAAGAAGAAAAAAAAAAAAAAAACACTACTGATTTGCCATTCAGATATAGTATGTTTACACCATTAATTTAAGATAGGCAGAAAACCAATCACACCAAAATAAAAAGGTATAGATTAAAATGTGTTATGGTATTACCAGGGTAGTATATTTCACTCTTTGTTGTCCCCTCCTTCCACTGTCTGAAGGTGCCGGATATGATGGTGTCAGAAATCTCGGCCCAGTAACGACCTGACCGACAAGAGAGCAGACATGGGAGTCAAACTTCTATTGTTTCCTATACTGGTTGATAACACAGTCCTGAGTGGACATGACAAGTACCAAGACATTTTTTTTTTCCTTCTTTTCAGTAAGACCATGACATAACTCAATTATTATCACTGTTTAAACAGATTTTTTTTCTCCACGGCATGACAAACAGACAGACTTTCAGTCCCCCTTCTTTCCTCACCCGAGTGTCCTCCTGTGTCTACTGCGGTCCCAAACAGCAGCAGGTACTCTGTGAGCGACGCATGCAGAAGACACATCGAGCCCATCCAACCACCGGCGTTCACAAACACCCACTGCAGGTCCTCATCTGGCAGGATGTGGCCGGGATACCTAGTTTGGTTAGACTTCATTAGCCGCTTGTCTTTTTTTTTTTGGAAACACACAACACAACTTAAAACCCTCATCTAGTGAATTCAATAACATGCATGCACACCAGGAAGGTTACTGGTGGAAAACGGCCGAAGGAAGAGAGATGGATGATTATTAAACACTTCATTCTAATATTCATTAGATGCAGTCCTACACGGAGGGCAGAGCAGATAACCACGTTTATTTTTTTTATTGAAACAGTCTCTGCTCTGCAACACATCATGTAACACGGTGTAATGCTGAAATTATGGAAGTTCAGTGACTGAATATGGGTCAATCTCAATTTTGATAACTGCATGACATTTGCATTAGATAGCAGCTACCGGTACTGACATGCCAGTGAGTGTCTGACTGTTTACCTCTTCCTGAGCTCCACCACCACTTTGGAGAAGGCCTGTTCATGGTCCTGCCCTGAATAACGACAGTCACAGTGTGGAAGGCAGTGAGGAGGGCTACTTGGGGTACTCACAGCCAATGCAGTTTTACTTTAAACTGCATTTCAGTGAACCGAAGGGTGGCATTCCGATTTAGTTACCAAACTCCTCGTCAATTGACTCACTCACCTGCGTACTGTTTGGCCAATTTGGCGACGTCTTCTTTATTGAAAACGTACTGCTTGGTGGCCATCCAGTGTCGCAGCAGCAGCAGGGCCAGGACGGTGAGGGCGGAGAACAGGAACAGTTTTAAACTGGTTCTGATGACAGACATGGTTGAAACGAAACGAACAGAGGTACAGCAGCGGGTTTGCCTACACGTGGACACAGAGGCGGACAGGTTGCTCCAAACACGCCATGAGGGGACGAGGGGGTACGAGGAGCGGAGCGGAGTCCAAACCGCTTCTTCCTGGTCAGGTGGGAGCGGGAGGTGCTGCTCAGCCAATCAGAGGGCGGCAAAATTCTGGGTTGCCAGCATCTTGTAAAACCCTCTTAAGGGAGTTTTTGTTTATTTTACATACTTGTCTTAAAAAAAGGCATCAACGAATGTACGTTTTGAGAGTTTGTATTGAATGCAAACATTTCAGTGGTCATGTTGTTATTATTTGGTCATTTTTGCCCTTCATTTTTTGACTTTTAGAGATTTGTCTTATGTTGATTTGTCCCAAACAGCATGTTTTTTTTCCGCTTGTCAAAGAACCAGGAAGTAGGCGAGTTTCGTGGACAGGAGACAGTTCGGTGGCTCACCTACCTGTCACTTAAAGTTCAGAAGGAGTTGGTGGTTCAGTGATTTAGACCCCGCAGAGGTTGACAGTTATCAGACAGCACCGGCCGACATGAGCGGCAAAACAGAAGTCAGCTTTGATCCAAAAGGTAGGCAGCTTTGTGAAGTCACGTGAGGTAAACACCAATTCCATTCATTTAGGACATTGGTACCTGCAGATTGTTTACGTCCGTGCAGAGGATTTATTTCCTTACTAAAGCATCACATTTACACACAGTTTCCATTGGTGTACTGTCATATTGAATTTCCATGTAAAATAGAATATATAAGTTTTCAGGAATCAATATTATGTCGATGCCAAACAACTCAATTAGTTGGGCCTGACTTCCTGCATTGACAGAGTGCTTCTTGCTTATTGCAGTTCACACAGCCAGCTGTGTGGTCTCGTGACTCGAGTTCCTGCTGCTCCTCCTGCTGCAAGTTGCACCAACAGCAAACAGTCATCCATAATAATCTGCACAGCTATCATTTTGGATGTGTTGTTTACGTGTAATAACTAGAACACACGTTTGTTTTTCAACAAAAAAAAACCCAGAGTAAATGATTTATTATTCCAATAAACGAGCAATTCGTTGATGATGAAAATAATGATTCTCGGCAGCATTTAACAAGTCACATGAGCAATTTCCTCCTAATACACACAGGCTAAAGAGGATACAATGGGCACATGATTACATTCCATTGATGGTCATTTTTTTTTTTGGCCTCTCAAAATAAAACTTCTTATGTCTCCCTCAGAGCACCAGCACCTGCGTTACAACCCCCTGCGCGACATCTGGGTCCTCGTGTCGGCCCACCGCATGAAGAGACCCTGGGCAGGTCAGGTGGAGAAACCTCCCGAGGAACACATACCCAGACACGACCCCCGCAACCCACTCTGTCCCGGCAACACGCGCGCGAATGGGGAGGTGAGAACAGGTCAATACGTCGATTCAATCCATGAATACACTCCAATGGTGTACGAGAGCATCAGCAAGCGGTGGCCCCAAACTCCAGGCTTCAAATATCCCTTCAGAAACAACGTAGATGATGTCACACATCCTCCATGCTTCTCCACTGTCGAGGCGTTTTGTAGTTAGTCACTATTGATTCTGTAATAAACCATTTCACGACAGGCATAATTTATCAATACTATTAAATTATTAATACATTCCTGGACTCCTTCAGCGACCAAGTACATGCCAGTTATAAATGGCATTTGCTTTGGACAACTAAATTGTAATTTTCTGTCTATTTCTCTCCAGGTAAATCCAGACTATGACAGCACTTTTCTTTTTGAAAATGACTTCCCCGCTCTTCAGCCAGATGCACCAGATCCTGGTGAGGAGCATTTCTTATGCTGTAAAAACACTGCAACAAGTAATTGCATTGCACAATAGAAACTATTTTAAACCACTGGTTGAGATATCAGTGCGGAAACATTTGTCTGTAAGTTTTGTTTTGTGTTTTTTTTTTTTCTCCATATATTTATTTAGCTGTTAACTGAAAAGCAAAGTGCACTCAAATAGAATGCTGCTGTTTTATCACAAAACATTTGATTTTTGAGATGATTTCATGGCCCAATAAACTGTTCAATCAGGCCTAATGGGTGCAGGTGAATCAATGCTCTTGAAATCGTGAAGCAAATGAATCGTTAAAAGTGTAATACAACATGACCTGATGAAAAAAAACAACTTACATTCTCTGTGGTGTTCTTCAGGTTCGGATCAACATCCACTGTTCCAGTCTAAAGCGGCCAGGGGCGTCTGGTAAGAACAAAGCGTCCTGTGTGTAGGTTTTTGACTTGTGTGCAAAGGATGTGCAGAGGACGGAATGTAATGTTCAACTAAAACTGTGTCTGAAAACGACAACGCTTATGTTTTCACATCGCGTCTGGTGATGAATATTAAAAAAAAAAAAATAAAACACATACATAATCTAAATTAGCATGTGGCTAGAATTTATTCAAGGATGCATCTTAATCAATGTTCCTTTTGTACAAAATGATGATGCATTCACGTTTATGACTTAATTAAGTCTGAACTGATGAGTGCAATCAGAGCAGTCATGCCGAGGCAACGTTCACACGTCGTTGTGATTATCATCAGCATAATCAGCTTATTAGCAGACGGTAATTTTGTTAATCAACACACTGCATGCCACTTGTTTTCAGGACATCTTGAACTATGCAAAAAATAATAAATAAATAATAAATAAATCCTCACTCTCAACACATATATTAAGATGTGTGTAATCCTCCGTGGCACCACCTGATGGGGATGTTTTCTCACTCCCAATTCTTTTGACGACCTCGATGCTCGAGTGTTGTGATGACATTAGATTTCAGTCCAGTGATATTTACCTCAGACCCTTTTGGAAGGTGGGGAAATAAGAGGCCTTCTTGGAGTCTCAAATCATCGTATCCCTGGGAATATGTTGTATTCCTTCGTGAAATAGTTTGAACCAGCTTTGCGATCCATCAGCATTGACTGTCTACTCCTTGTCAAAGTCGATACATGGTCTGGGAACCCGAACAGATGAGTTACTACTTCATGTCAGTGATCACTTGCATACGCAATACACAGTAGTGTATAAATAGATCCACAGACAGCCAAGTTACACAAAACCTTTGCTAATAAAGATTTCTCTCTTAAAACGTGACCTTGACCATCGATCGGAAAGTGAAGCTTTAAACAGGTAGACATCCCTTTTCACATTTTTATATATATATATATATATATATATATCAAAGACATGTGGGTCGTCAGCCGGTAGATCACAGTTTTTTTGTATCTTTTGAAATCCTTCCTGGACAATCTCACATTTCGGGAATACTTTTGGTGAGTGCCTGACAGCAGAGTTAGACAAACAACTGAATAATAGATCAAATCAGAACACCGTGCTGCTTTAAAGCCCAAACTTGGTGTTTACATCCCACGTGTTGGCAGGTGTAGAGGCTGTCTGTTGTTTCTTGCCCCATGCGCTCACAGAGTAATGAAGTGTTGCTCTGTCTTTTTCTTGATTGATTGTTACATTTCTGGGTATTTTCAGGTCTTTTTTTTTTTCAACTTCGCAGATTTAGTCCGTGTGGGTTTGTGTGTGTGTGTGTGTGCGTGTGCGTGCGTGTGTGTGTGTTTGTTTCGTCTTTTCCTGATGCAGTGGTTGTATACATGTTTGTTTGTTTGTTTGTTTGTTTGGTACAGTTTGTCTTGTTTGTCAGACGCCCTGTCCACACAGACGTGTGATCATGTCAAAGAGAGGGGAGCTTGGAAGCTGGACGAGTGCGTTCTGCCCTGCAGCAACATTCAGAGAGCCAATTAGAGGGGAAACAAAATGGGAAATGGGATTGGGGATTTGGGGGATTTGGGTCACGGGAGACAAAAGGAGAGACTGGGTGAGGGAAGAGAACCTTCTAATGACTTATTGCATCACCCCCCTTCTCAGTCATACAGTCTCTCTCTGCAGAATGATCCTAAATCCTGTTGGAAACGGTTTGGTAATTTCTTAGGAAAATTCCACTAATTACAATTGTTTTCGAGCATATACTTGTATATACGCCTTTGAGACATTACTCACCCCACACTGATAAAAGTAATACAACAGGGCTCACAAAGCCAGAGGAAAAAAAAGGCATTCTAACCTCAGCGGTAACCAGGAAACTGGTTTCTTCGCTGGCTCACAGCTGGCTCACACATACATACAGTACGTATATATATATACACACACACAGTGGTATTGGCAGTACGCACTACGTGGAGGGCTTGCAGCTTCTGTGATACTCATGAACAATTCATAAATACGACCATTCAGTTTTGCTCAGAGCATAAACACCAAAGTCATGTTCAATTATTGATCATGTACTAGCTGCTCGGGCCCTAACAGGAGCCCGTCTGTTGATAGAAATTTCATTTTTTTCAGTCTGACAGTCGAGCTGGTTTCCACTGGGCAACATACGTGAGGTTGAAAGCAAACATGAAAATGTGGATTCAAATACACACACTTATAAACTCTGTACAAAGTGGTTAAAACATATAATCACACTCTGGTTTTTTTTGTTTTTTTTATTAGACATGCTCACTAATTGTTTTTAACAGAATTCAGCACTGATCATGTATCACAGTGGATATTATGAGTAAAGCTCTGACCGTATAAATGGGATGCTTTGGCTTTAATCTGACTGAATCTAAAGCTCATTATTAGTTGTGATTGTATTTCAGAGCAAAACTAAATAAATAAAGAATTGCCAGACCTGCCATTTCCCAAGTGTAACCATGTATCATTTGATTTGAAGAGCACCACCAACGAGAGCTTCAACAGAATATCCAAAGTAAAAAAGAAAAGTAAAAGAAGATTTGTAGCTGTTTTTGACAAGTGGTCTCTGGGAAGTAAAGAGCAGTAATTTCACAGTACTCAGCACTGGATACCACAAACAATGACTTGTACTGTTAATAACAAGTTGTTTTTTTTTACTGAAAATCCAGACAAGACAGCTGCAGTGCATGTATCACTTATTAACCACAACCAGAACCAGAACAAAGAACATCATAATAGATAATAAACACACATATTTTAATAGATATGGGGTGACTGGGGATAATGGGGACGGGGGGAGGGTTATCACCTTCCCGCTATCTAATATCTGTCTCTTTTTCATCTCTCCTTTTCAGTAAGGTCATGTGTTTCCATCCCTGGTCAGACGTCACCCTCCCTCTCATGAAAAGACAAGAGGTTGTCAAGGTGATTGACAAGTGGGCGGAGCTTGTTGAAGAACTAGGAAACACGTACCCCTGGGTTCAGGTATGAGATGCACACACACACACACACACACACACACACACACACACTCACTCCTATTAACATTCACAAATTATTGATCTGGTGTCTCCCAGGGCTAGGACACCTGTAAGATGTAAAAGTAGGTAAACCTTTCGTCACTGATTCTTCTGGATCACTGGATAAAACCTCTGGGCAACATCAGCAGCGGAGAGAGAAGGATGTGGATAACAGAAAATGACAAAGTTTATAGAACTAGCAATTGTTTCAGCAAATAAAGATGCTGTGTTTTTGTCGTTATATTTAGAGGTCAGAAACTGATGTACAACTTTACTGGTTATTACACATTATTATGTAAACAGAGTGAGCCAGAGCAGTAAAAGCAAAGCACCATGGTTGCTGAAGTGATCCAGAATCCCAAACTGAATTGATTCATATCGCTCCAAATAGCTTCTGCTTAAGCTCCATAAGTCAGCTTTTAACTTCTGTAGCGCAGCAAGCGAATACCCAACCAATGCTCTTTTGGACTTCTGTCCAATGTTTTGTTTTTTTGTTTACAAAGTCTTCATTATCAATTAAATTGACATTTTTTGTTATACAGCTATTATTTCAACACGCTCAAATGGCCAGTCACAAATCATTAGCTTCCTCAGGAACAGTGACCTCCCCAACATATTCCATTTCTCTCGTCTGCAGAGAGATATGACTAGTGTGGGCATTGGAAAGTATCAACATTCTTAGATTATATTTACATTCACAATGACATACCCAGTATTAGATATTCTGTATTCTATTAGTATTCTGTTTACTTGGATGGTGCCACTGTAGATGTTGGTAGCTTATGCTATTGTCAAGTCAAAACTCCTTCCTGAGATCGAAAAAAACAAACATTCGAGTGCAGACATCTTTTGAAGTGCACTACATGCGAAATAAAAAAAGGTAAACTAAACTCTGGATTCAATTTTCCTCTCATTTTCTGTTTTTAGATCTTTGAGAACAAAGGAGCTATGATGGGCTGTTCAAATCCACATCCTCACTGTCAGGTAGGAAAATGCACAGATGCATAAACACACAGGGTAAAAAAACATGAGCAATTTCAACTGCATTAGTTACTTACTTGTCCTTGATGTGAGAATATAAAGTTCAGGAATAGATGCATGCATTCGCACATTCACCAGCCACCTCTTTCAATACGAGCACCTTAAAAGGTGCAGCAATTAACATGAAATAAAATGCTTTTTGTCACGTGAGCACAACACGATTTTGTGTCACCGGGTCCAATTCGCACATCGATGATGCCGTCGTATCAGATTCACGATGACAAATTGAGTTTGCGTGTGTTTAAAAAGGACTCGCTGGCTTTGAGCCAGACACGTCTCAACGTAGAAGCTGTTAATACCAATTAACCAATTGTTAGTACCAATGACTCGTGTGCCGTTGTCACGTTTTGTGTGTGACTGTTATTGCTGCCTTTTTTTCGTCTATATTACTGTTTGGGTGTTTTCTTGTCTATTCATGTTTGCCTATTCAGTAAGGGGAATCAGACAGAACCAGCAACAATGTCGAACTGCACTTCACAGTGTGATGTTGAGAACGAGCACAATCAGGAGGAAGAATGACTAAAACAGAAGAATGGTTGTCGTAGACGGAGTGATGTGTTGAATTGAACAAAACTGCCTCCCAACACATCTAAAGCTCACATATCGACGGGCCAAAATGTTGCAGCATTGCTTGAATAATAGCGTCTTAAACATTCACTGCTGTCCATAAATAAAGCAGCAGCTGTGGCGTAAAAGAGACTATAAGCTATTGTAAGACACGAAATACAGGAAAAAACAAGCAGAAAAAAAAAGAGTTGTAAAAGTTATCTGACGTGAGGAGTAATTGTAACTTAACAGTCCTCCTGATGTTTTTTTATTGATGAGTTCCTACTCTCTAGGTGACCAATGACATTTAGAATCACCAGGCTTTTGGAGTAAAAGGAATTTCTGACTCCATACAGAAACAAAGGCCCGCTGAATCTGTGCTGTAATATACAGATTAACAGCAGAGGGCAGTATGTGACCTCAGAATAGCATGGTTTTAACACACTGTATCATTAGGTACTTCAGAAAGTTGCTGTAAAAAAGTAGCGGAAGATACTGTGCCACTCTAGAGGTTAGAAAGTTTCTATTAAGATGGTTTTCAAACCCTTATAATATTCAGGTGGTGTCAAAGTACAAGATAAAAAAAAATTGCTTTTTTTTTTTTTTTTAGTATTATTGTGGTCCACAATGAAAGCGTTTCAGAAACAAAATCAGACCTGGATCCAGTCTTTGATGAAGCTATTTAAAAGTTTGATCAGTTTTGATTCTTTTTTTTTTTCCTGCAGTCCAGATCCCCCTGTTTTTCCCAAAGACATCAAAGTCGAGGAAAAAGAGAGTAAATGTGCGCGTGTACAGCCGGGCAACCCCTGCAGGCCAGAACGCGAGAAGAGTAGATCTAAAACTTTGAAGAATAACGAACAGAAAATGTTAATCATGTTCTGCAGGCATCGTTGCTTCTGATAACTTTGGTCTCAGAGGGACAGAGCTGTATGTATTTTCATCGGAGCGGTGGAAGGGAAAACTTATGCCCCTGGAATAGTAATAGTCTTCTTTTTTTTTTTCACGCGAGTAATCCTAACTTTATTAATTCTGCGAGGTGATCACAGTGTGTTTGAAAACGTTCGCCTGTCAGAAGCAAACAGTTATGGAGTTACTATTAACTCCCGAAGTATCGTCGGTCTTTCAGTCTTGAGAGTTCTGTCTCGTGGGAACACGCTTTGCTTTCCTCTTGTACCGTCGGCTTAACTTTTCTTTCCTCTAACTTTTCTCTGAGAATCAACAGTCGGCTGTCGGATAGATGGCATATCCGTCTATACAAAAACGCAGGTGTGCAAATAAAGCCACACGTGCACGGATGTTGGCAGGCGTGCGCATGCACCCCCACGCACTCCATTACGCATGCCTCGGTGGCATGCAGATGTACAATATTTACACATATAGTTCACACGTTAACCGCGTCGTCTTCTCTCTGTCATTCTCGGATCGTGATCATAAACGCGGCGCAGCCTTTAGCCAGTATTCAAAAGTCACTGATACAAACATAATGCTCGGCTGGTTTCTGCTCCCGTTGCAGTAATTGTGTTCTTACCAAGGGCAACAAAAAAAAATGGCAACAAACATGAATAATTCTCAGTTTTCTTGCGGATTATTTCTTATTGCATTTGCTTCACTAAGGATTCGTCATGAGTCTAAACCCAAGACAATGCAGCCATTTTGAGGCAAGTCCAGCAGGACACTCATACATTACCTCAAAATTAAAGAGAAATTACAAAGCTCCTTGATTTCCACTGTTCCCCAGGTGAAGTTGAGACAGTTTGTTTTTCCCTTCCTCTTTTGTAATGGAGGAAGCCTATGACGTTGAGACTTCTACACCGCATTCTGGTTAAAAAGGTGGAGGAGTGTTTAATCAGAAAATAATTTGCCGTGCAGCCTGAAGCAGTGCTTCCAAAACCAGCGCAGAACGCCTCTAATTATTACTCTGTTCATGCGATGGAATGTTATAATTGGAAAAAGCTACTCCTGGTGACACAAATATGTTACTTTCAGAAAGAAAATATCTACTTTAATAGGCCTAAAAGCTGTAAAAAAATGAAAGTCAAAGGGTCCAAAAATACCCTCTGTAAAGCAGTTGACATTAATGCCTAGTCCGTACAATATGTACAAATAATGAAAAGAAACTAGAGGCCAAAAGAAAGACCACTGTCCATTAGAAAACACACACAAACTGCTTTGCTCCTCAGTGCAGCAATAACTGATCAATATTCTGGTGAAGGCCTCACTCATCAGAGCGAGAATATGTATATTTAGTTTTGCATTCCTGCGTATACTTTGTGTCCATTAGTTTAGATGCTAATTACAACAAACCCACACGTAAAATACCTCCTTTTCTGAACCCCGGCAGCTGTTATCTCAGGTACTGATTCATCACGCAGCAGTGAGTGAGTTACGCGCCGGAGTCGTTTGGCCCCTCTTACCTGCTTTTACAGCCATTAAAATACCATTGAGTGCAAACATAAATAATCCGAAATGTCTGTCGCGACGTTCACCGTTATCCATAAAGAGCTTCCCGAAATGCCGTTGAAGTACATTATGAAGCTAATTCCGCAGCCAAGGAGCGTTTTTCTCCGAAGCGCTGATTGAAAATGAACGACAGTGCTGTGACGCAGATGAATGTTTTCCTCCAAAAGGAAATGACCTGCAGCATCTCGTCTGTTTCAGAGAATGTCAAACTGTCGCGTTTTCTCCAGGGACGTTTACCGTTTGAAATCAAAGCGAATAGCGGCAGCTCGTTGCGAGCGAATGCCGCCCGACACAGAGTGCCAGTTGGTGGCTGATGAGAGGGAAGTCTCAACATCAAAAACAGCCGCTTTGAACTTGTAACCCTTTTTTTTTATTAGATTATTGTTTTTTAGAATTTAATTAAATTAATTTTTTAGAGGTTCATCAAAATCAGGAAGCTAATTTCACCAGTGAGTGTGTTTCTGTCTGTACGGGCGCACGGAGGAGGTGCTCCTGCATGCTCCGCTGCTGTAATGTTTGACACAGCTGCGATTTAGTGTCACCTCAACATTATGCACGGCAGTATTTGTATTTGTCGTGTCATGTATTTGTTTCTCTATTGTAAGTGAAGACAATACTTTCGATGTACAGTAAATCCCCCGTAATCTACCTTTTTACGTGTATCTCTGTATGTAAAGGTCAATACAAGATCATGCCAGTGTTTTTGCATATTTTAGCACCATCCACAACAACTTACATACTCTACTTGTCACTATATCCAAATCAAAACATCGTGTTAGCGATCCACACTTTTTTACGGCATTACCGTGCAAAACAATACCATGACATACTGTAGAAGCAGACACTGTCACAATTCAGGTATTGGGCAACAGGAATGAGGCCCTAAATGTAAAACACACAACTACAGCCACTTTGACAACAACGGGTGGGAACGCGTCCGACATTATTGAGGTGCAGTTGTGGAGGGAGGTCCAGGATGAGGTTTTTGCAATGGGTGGGAAAACTGGACATTTGGTGGGGTGTGACAAATCCCCCCCCCCGACCCCCTACACACACAAAAAAAAATGCATGGAGGCCACGGAGGAAGAGATCGTGACTGGGCAGGTGTCACTGTGGCAGACACGGGTCATAAAGCAACATTATGACATCATCAATGTGCATCTACGTTCAATGTTATTTCAATCAAAGTCCCTGAAGCCATTCTTCTTCTCTACAACGTTTAATAGCCTTACATATTATTCATGAAGAAACTCAAAACATTTGATTGGCAGTGAGCTGACATCGTGGCAAACAGCAAAACAACTGACGTCACATTTTGATTCAAATATTGCCACGACATGCACAGAAATGCCTGACATCACCTTTTTCCAACGGAGCCCGGCCCGCTTCAGACCAGTGACACCAGTGACAACAAAGAAAATGCAGAAAATGTGTCCTGAAATAACCGCAGCTCTCCCAAGTTTTGGCAGAACATCGTGTGTTCATGTACTTTACGACCCCAACGCTCTCAGTAAGAATCTGATTGAGAAAACGTGTTTTCAGAGCCCGCGCATAGAACCTCGCTGTTCACTGTGATAAAGGACCTTTCTCAATTATGTTTTAGCGTCTGCGACTTGATTGTCACACTGTATTGAAATAAATGAAAGCCAGTGGCTGCAGGGGAGAACAGATTTATCAATCTAAAAAGCCTGAATGGAGAAAAAAAAATAAACTGACTTTTGAAACAAAGAAAGCTCTGCACCTGTGAAACATTCATTTTTTTCGAATAGTATTGATGAATTACTCAATTTAAAATGAATGAGTTCATTTGGAATTACAACAGGGAGGGATGGGGGGGTGGGTGGATGGGGAGGGGAGTGGGCATATTGCTTATTACCCCTCAGTGGGTAGTATACATGCATAGATATCTCTAAGGTTTTAGATTTCTGTTATGTCTCATCATCATCTTCCTCCATCTTCCTTCTGACTCCTGTTATATTGTAGGTGTGGGCCAGCAACTTCCTTCCTAATGAGCCGGCTCTGTCAGACCGCTGTCAGAGAGCCTACCATCAGAAACACGGAGAACCGCTGCTGCTGCAATACGCCAAGCAAGAGGCTGAGAAGAAGGTACACACATACACACATGTGAACACACGTGCAAATAATGTCTAAAAAGAACATTGAAAGCTACATTTCGACCCTCAGAGGCTTGTAATGTACTGTCCCTTGGTTTTATCCTAGTTTTACTTTAACTTGGGTTGTTGTACATTTTCCAGAATACCTTTCAACAGTCATACAGAGAAGGCAGTTAATTTTTTTCTGAAACAGAAAACACACAATAAAAGGGCGTGAGGTCTGCAGTTCATCATTAGTTTCAGGGATTTTAAGTGCTGAAAATTTAAATTAAATGAAACTTTGTTTTATTTAAGAAAAGGCCACCATGTAGCCACACTCAACAATGTGTAGCTTGCATTATAAGTTTGCGTGAAAACTAATACAAAAGAAGCGTTAAACATTTAGTTTTAGAATTCATATTGAATAGTCCAGGAAATATCTTCTCAGACAGATGCATCATGGGAAGACGTGCATCAAATCTGGCGTCCCAGGCTATATAGATATCAGTCACATTAAATCAAACAATAATACATGGCTTAAAAGGCATGTTTTGATTAGATGAAGTGATTATTTTGAATGGCCCAGTTGATTACCTCACAAAAATTTGGATTTGATGACCATGAGAAATATCGTGAATGGTGATGGGGAAGTCATTTTAGCTGACTGTGTGATAATGGTAAATAATAAACATCAGAGGAATGCTTTAAAAAAAAAAAAAAAAAAAAAAAGTCTCTAAATACGAGATTTATGCAAAACAGTGACATCATATTTTGCTCACCGTGACTACCCTCATTGCCTCTCCCTTAATCCATCTTCTTCCACCCTTTCCCGCCATGCTTCTCTCTCTTTCTCTTACTTTCTCTTTCTCTTCCCCCCCTTCCGGCCCCCCATTCGGCATACTCTACCTGTCTTTCAGTCAGTGAAGCGTGTCATTGGACAGCAGATATGCTCATTAGCATAATGCGGCGTCATCCATCTTTAACCTGCGCGAAGATTAAGGGAAAAAGAAAAAAAACGACTGTCTGTATTTGAGTGATTCTCCGTTCGTGTGTGTGGCGCGTCAGCCGCAGGAACCACGGATGAAAGGGTCTAACGCAGCCCTGAGCGCATTCAGCGCGTTGGCAAATGTCTGATTAGTGAGCAGAGATTTTGGTGGAATCCGTGAAGGAACATCTCTACAGTAGAATTAAACTTGACAGAGCCATGACTTCTTCGCTTCGTTACCCGGAGCTGCGGGAAGAGATGGCTCACTTATGCTGCTTTGTTATTTACGACACTTAAAACTCTTCTTGAAACTGGGTTCCCCTCGTGTGCGTCAGCCAATCAAATGTGCTGCCGGTTTATCTTGTCCTAATGCGTTTAACTAATGCGCAGCACTTCATCACTTTACCTTCTAGACTTCCACCTCCACGTCGTCCTCCGTAACAGATTGCACATTATTGTGTGTTATTTAATGTCAATTTATCACCTCTCTTCCCATGTTGATTGTGCTGTGTGTTCAGTGTTATCTGGGGGTTTCCTTGTGTGTGTGTGTGTGTGTGTGTGCGCGTGTGTGTGTGTGTGTGTATTGTACATCTGTTTCAGACTGGATGGAAAGCCTTAATGCCATTACTTTTTAGCATTGTCACTGTAATTGTGTGTAAGAGAACCGGTAAACATATTTTCTCTGTTTATTTCCTTCAGATTCTTTAATGTTTGTTCATACCTCCTACTAGGAATTATGAAGTTGCCTCAACAAAATACATTTAGAAATCATATAATTTCTACCGTATCACTTTTGAAAAGCACTTTTTTTTAATGTTTACTTATTTATTCTCAAAACATAGTTAGTTATGTAGTTAATATCATTTCAAGTTAAAAAAAAAAGGTTATTATTATTATTGGTATATTACAGTTAATTTGTATATTGTGTTAAACAAAAATACACACTGCGTCTTATACCTTAAATTAGGACCCATGGCAAACATGTTCTATTTGATCTATTAAAATGTGCAGTGTGTATGATTTAGTGGCATTTAGAGGTTGTAGACTGCATCCAACTAAATACCCTCCCTCTCCAAGCGTGTCGGAGAACCACGATGACTTTCTGGTAACGTAAAGAACGGGTCTCTCTGGAGCCAGTGTTTGGTTTGTCTGTTCTGGGCTCCTGTAGGAACATGGCAGTGCAACATAGCGGACTCCGTGAAGAGGAAACTATTCTTAGTTTGAGGTGATTATACACTAATGAAAACATATTTATGGTTAAGATCAATTTCTGCCAATAAATCCCCCTAAATCCTACACATTGTTGCTTTAAAACGGCATAGGACCCCAACACATTTAGAGTTGTTATTTAAAAACATGAATTAAAACAGAAACCGAAAACAATGAGATGAAGTCATGAGGAACACATTAGTTGACAAAGTCATGGAAATTGGAACGATATAATGTGGCACCTGAGAGGTGCCGAGGATGACGGTTAAAGTAATAGTTTGATATTTTTGGGAAATGTGGTTATTAGCCTTCTTACTGAAAGTTGGGTGAGAGAATCAATATCACTCTCATGTCTGTTCCATGAATACGTACCATGAGCCAGCGGCCGTTACTTCGACACTTTCCTGCAACAAATCACAGCCATTCTATTTTTTTGCTGATGAGCCACTCTCCACACAATGCTGAGATCCACTTGGGGTCTATCTAAAGAGGAAGGGCGTTCTGTTCCGGTTCTCCACTCGAATTAAAGCGGCGGCTTTTGAGTGACTAAAAAGAAAAAGTATTACATTCCTCTCCAAGAATAGTTGGAAAGGGAGAATGGGCTTGATGATGAGGAGGCAAACGAGTGGAAGGAGACGAGCGAGGACAGAAACCGACAGACACAAAGTTACACAAAAAAAGGAGAAATCAGACACTCGGGGAAGGAGCTGCTATATCTGCATTGTCTACTGGGAGTGTGTGTGTGTGTGTGTGTGTGTGTGTGTGTGTGTGTGTGTGTGTGTGTGTGTGTGTGTGCGTGTGCATGTGTCTAAAACTATTTCATATGATTCAACCATAAAAGTAAAAAAAATTTTTTTTTACTTTTATGGTTGAATCATATGAAATAGTTTTAGAAATATTACCAGTGTGATGATTGTATTACTAATAATAAATATTACTGATAATATTTTTGTACTTTTACTTTCGTATGCTTTTTTGAATGTAGGACTTTTTCTTGTAACACTATTTTTTTTACTTTTACATAAGTATATGATCTGAAAACTTCTTTAAATCACTTGTTATAGGTTTTTTGTTGTTGTTTTCTGGAAGAGATTGTGTTGGCTTTTTTCGTAAAGAGTGTCCGTGCTTGCGTGCGTGCGTGCGTGCGTGCGTGTGTGTGTGTGTGTGTGTGTGTGTGTGTGTGTGTGTGTGTGTGTGAGAGAGAGTGTGTGTGAGAGAGTGTGTGTGAGAGGGGATAGCATTAAGGTTTCGAGAAGAGCAGGGTAGACACTTGACTCTCCTAGACAGCTGCTCATGGGGACTGACCTTTATGAAATCAGTGGAAGCGTGTGTGTGTGTGTGTGTGTGTGTGTGTGTGTAGGTGTAGGTGTGTGTGTGTGTGTGTGTGTGTGTGTGTGTGTGTCTCTCGCTCTCCTTTTTCTCCTGTCTCTCTGACCCGAGGTTAGGACCGTAAATTGGCACACTGCAGTGTATGGAGCAGTTTGAATTGGGGTTCGGCTCCCTGGTGACACTCTTGACTTTGAAACCAAAACTTTCTAAGCTAATTGAATGAACCTCTTTGGGATTTGCAGTCTGTGAGGTGTCTGTTTTAGGACATCTTCCACTTCCTTCCATCTCTCTCTCTCTTCACTCCACCCCTCCTCTTCCTCTTCCTCAATCTTCCCCCTCCATCCTGGTTCTCTTTCATTTTCTTCTGTCCCCATTCTGCTCCTTTATAATCCTGTTAAGGGCAGCAGAGGACGGATATGCTGGAAAAAGAGTGGGATGAAGTTTGAGATTGAAGTGGAGAAGGCTGTGTAAAATTGTTAGAAGGAAGTATAATATGTAAAGTCAATATTTTGAATAACAACATAAAATTCTGTTCATAATGGCCTTGCTCAACACTTCAAAGATACACATACCATTAATACAATTTCCTCCTTTTCATCCTTTCCTCCTTTTCTTACTTTTAAAATATTTGTTGAAAAGGAAGCTACAGTCAGAGTGTTATTGCACCGGGCGTTAAGTGGAATCCTATACTGCAAATGAAGTTCATTAGGATTCAGATAGATTACTCTTAGTTTTAAACACCACAGCATTCCCAGAAGATGCCTTCATTATGCACTAATGCCTGGACAGGTTTCTTCTAACCTCTGGGAGATTCATGGCAAAGGATGCCCAAACACACTCTCTTTGATTTGGTGTCTGGTTACTGCTAACATCTTTTTATTTTATTTTTTTTTTTTTTTACATTTGAATTAGTTTTCATGCTGTTCACACATAGCAGCATTAATGCTTTTGACTGGCATAATATATAAAGGCTGTATAAGGAAAAAACAATAAAAATCACGAGAAGTAAAGAAAGAAATCTGTAATAAAAGAATCAACAAAAATACAATTAATTCACCCACATGGTCCTAGACACAATACATTTTTCAACCCAATTTCTGAAACAATGAGATTGTAAAAAGAGGAAGCCCACTATATATTTTTATATATATATAAATAAATAAATAAACTCTGGGCAAGTTTCCGATACAACTTTTCTTAGCTTCAGTGAAGCCAGAAAAAAAGAATTGTCTTTAGTTAACTTAACATATTGAGGAAATGACGCATCGTTCCCAAACACAATGCTTGGCATACATCGTACGTGAACCCAAATTACGTCTGATAATATATTGGTCACTTGACATCAAAACTGTAGCGCAAAGACTCTCAAAAAGCATGTTCAGTCTATAAACCTCTGGCCCTACAGTTATTCCGGCTGATTGTCCCTCTGCTCAGGTTGAGTCTGGCAGAGTTATGCTGCAATTTACGGGAAGCTACTGGACTCCACGTACCAGGCTGTAGATTCATACAGGTGCGATTTGTCTTGATTTACACAGTTCAAATTATACAGTGCACGAACATTTCTATCTAAATCTATGGACATGTCGGTCATACAGTTGGCTTAGACCCAGCACACTATAGCTAGCTAGCTGGCTAGCTAGCTTGATTGATTGATGAGTGCTCTACAACTTTAACGTGTTACGGAACATATTGATATGAATTCGCTACATTAATGTGAAGGGGCGGAGCTAAACATTCCATCTCGGGCATGTCTCTTATGAACTGGCAAGGCTACACACCACGGCAATTACCAAGACTCATTTAGCTCACTGCTTTTGGTGTCATGGCACATTTATTGTACAGTTCAGTCTCCCCGCTCCGTCACCAGTAGCAGCAAGCAGCTCTTTTCAGCAAATGAATGAATAAATCCACAGTATGCTACGTGCCCAGCACTAAACAGAAAACACACAAAGTCATCAACTAGCCGGTGGACATAGCTGAGCATGTAGCAGCTAAAGAACCACTTCATTCTCTCGGGAGTTGGTGAAGACCAAAAGGGGGAAAGTGACAATTTGCCTCGCAATTATCAGGCGGTCAAAAGCACTCGAATGCCAAGGTTGCTGTCCGTCTGCTGCCTGTGTGTTAACAGGCTGTTGTTTGCGTAACAACTTTATGAGGTGATTATCTGTCAGGACTTCGTGTTTTCCAGCTCGTCGTGAGGTTCTTCTGCCCCCAAGTGGCCAAAAAATAAATAAATAAATCAATACAGCTTTAGGAGCTACGCTCTGCGGTCGATCAACCCTGCTGCAAGTTGTTGTTTATGCTCCAAGGCCTCCACACGGCAACCTTTCCATTTCACTTCGTAATCAGAGTGAGGCATACAGGGAGTTGTGTTCGGATATATATGTTAACATGCGGTGACTGGAAATCCAATGCAAGGTAAAACGACAGAGAGAGAGAGAGAGAGAGAGAGAGAGAGAGAGAGAGAGAGAGAGAGAGAGAAATTGTGCGTGGTGATTTTGGGATTAGTATGAAACCGACTTTCACAAGCTTCCTACTGCGGTGGTTCAGCACACACACACACGCGCACACACACACACACACACACACAGACTCTGAGCTAATCTATTTCTGATGAATTGTAATACCAAGGTCGGGTCGTGTTTGTGCCCACTCATCAGCTTGTTAAATCTCAGCTTCTGACACATTCTGCATTTAAACAGTTTATGGTAATGAGGCTGTCGTGCTGCGAACAGCCACTGACCTGTTTTATAACCATTTTGAACTCAGTTTGTTGTAAAGTGAGAGCGTGCTCCGTCAACCTTTACACAGTTTTTTTTTATTACTTAGTATTCCTTGTTTTTATTCATGTCCTTCTGGTCTCACATGTTGCGAGGTGACTTAATAAACCAAAGCGGTCTGAACAAGTTGGTGTGTTTACTGTCTCCGTATATGTATGCGTATGTGTGTGTTCATTATAACTAATGGGAGTGAATGTTTCTTAAAGTGTGATCGTTTCATCAACATTCAGCTTTGAAATCGTTTACGGTAATTACCCGAAAGACTGTCAGGAAAAAAAAAAAAGCAGACATGAAAAGAGAAGGATTCAAAGAAAGACGAACAGGAGAAGCGATATCATGAAATGAGAGAAGCTGAGACAACAAGTCAAGTAGTAGCAGATGTTCTGAGAACAGCAGTCCTCTCTCATGTGGAATATTAGGTTTGATAAATTGACTGCTTCGATGGCTCTAACTGTTTTTTTTAAGAACTGCGATTCACTGAAGAGGGTTCAAGGAGCTCAACCAGCTGAATGATGTTCATTACAGTTGCTCAGATTGTAAACACAGAATTGTGAATTTCCAGGTCACGTTCACTGGCTCCAATAGGTTTAAAAAATTCCAAATAAGTTTAGATCTCAACAAAGTTGCTTGTTAACGCAACAATACTTACTTACTAGTGGAAATATGTAACAAAAAAATAAAATTCATCCCCTGAGAACCATGAATGTCTGTGTGTTTTGTCAAACCATCCAATAGTTGTTGAGATACTTCAGTCTGCACCGTCCCTAGAACCATGCTGCTGTGGTTTGGTCCTCCCTGTCCATTCTCAAAGCTCGCAACTCGACTTCGGTCTGTCAACCTGTTGACCATAAACCAGCAATGGCTTTGGTCTTTTTTATTTACATTTTTTAAATGTACCATCCCTGCGGAGACGACCAGAGTGAACCACACGATGTAGTGTTGCTTCATGTTAAGTTACACGGTTTGATTTGGAGTAATTTGCATCGTTAGAAAAACGTCATGTGTCTTTGAGTTATGTTCTCCTCTGAATCTGGAACAGAACCCGACTTTTTAATCAGTGTTTTTGACTTTGCACACAATGTTACTTCCCTGCATATTCCAAAATGTTTAAATTGTGTCTCGTCTCTAGGAGCGCGTGGTGGTGGAGACTTCTGATTGGCTGGCGGTGGTTCCGTATTGGGCAACGTGGCCCTACCAAACGCTGTTGTTACCACGAAGACACGTCCTCAGGATGAATGACCTGACCCCAGAGGAGAGGGAGGGTGAGTTGGAAGATACTGACAGTGAGTGGCCGAGAGAACGCTGAGGTAATTAAGATCAGTTTAAAGGGGACTCAGCGTCTCAGTGGGGAACCTGCAGGTTTGGTCCCTCACCAAGGGGCCGTGTGTGTGTGTGTGTGTGTGTGTGTGTGTGTGTGTGTGTGTGTGTGTGTGTGTGTGTGTGCGCGTGTGTGTGCGCGTGTGTGTGTGTGTTCAAATCAACTCAATAAAATATAAAACATCCAAACCTTTCTGTCAGTGTGGGCCAAAGTTTAAATAATTGGATGCTAGTTATGAATGGACGATGTCTGGCTTCAAGCATGTCTCCGTAGCTAACGGTATGCTAATTCGAGCTGGTACATAGTAGATTATGGTGGTTGCATGTATTTGCTGTCAACCCTCACTCTGTCATATAGTTCATAAAGCGACGCAGCGCTTTTCTAATCGTTAAATTAGTTATTTACTGTCGTTCACTTCCCTCTCTCCCCGTCATTATGGTGTTCAGATGACTCAAGCAGATGTTGTTGTTGTTGTTGTTGTAGCCTGAGAACTAATTATCTTAAGGTCGAGGAGATCTTGTGCGATTACATACCATTGCCTCTCAAGGAGAAACACCATTGCGTCTGTGAATCAGCTCGCTGGCTCATTTGGAAGGCTTCTGTTGACAGCCGAGAGTCTGTTTCGCTGATCGAGCTCCTTTGTGGTGACGGTGTGAAGCCGAAGGTACGTAGACAAGACGGATCGGTGGGATAGGTGCCTTCTGAGACACAGCGCATTACCGCTGCTTCACTCTGAACACGGGGAAGAAGCAACACAGACGAACAGTCAGCTGGGCCCGCGGCCATTTTAAACAACAGGTGGATTCGTTGAGGCGAGCGGCTGATGCGGGGATGTTGATGATTATTTCATTCACTCATCACTAATAACAATTAGATCAGTCAAGAGTGTATCAACAGTGTTTGTGTATCACTGGGACATAAGTTCGGAGTATTTTCAGTGTTTTTTTTTATGTGACAGAAATAGCACTGTGACAGGTGTCTTGTTGGAAGTTTAAACACAGCTTTACATCAAACCCCATTACTGCATTCGACATTTTGTACACAGATGTTCTTATTGTCTTAAATATAATCCAGATCAGTTTCTCAAGAACGGGTTGAATTTTGATCCAAGTGTCCTGCTTAAGAAACCCTGGAAATTGCACAGAATCATTATGTTTAATCGAGTGTATTCTGAATTTTGTTTGGCCATTTGTTGAAAAATGAGAATGTTGATGAAGTGTTTTGAACAGTGTGCCTATTTAATTGATGATAATTCAAATTACTCAATGTATTTGGTGTTGTGAATGTGCCCAATTCAGATTCAAATTGATTTGGGTTGAGCTGTAAATGGCACCGGTCAGTTGTTAACAAAGATTTTGTGGCGTAAAACATGCTTTTTTATAATGTATAAGCCTAGATTAATCAATTAATCAATTATCAGTTGTTGCAGGTGATCAGTTCAGGAACTTGCTTCAAATTTGAATCCCTAATTTGATCTCTACCGTACCCACTAACAAACGCCCCGCTGTCCTCCTGTCCTCTGTCCGTCTGTTTGTCAGGTCTGGCTGACATTATGAAGCGACTGCTGACCAAGTATGACAATCTGTTTGACATCTCCTTCCCGTACTCCATGGGCTGGCACGGTAAGAGAGTGGGAGGGTTGAAAAGGGAAAAAAAGTTTCAATAACAATGATAATATCTAAAGTTTCTTCTGTAAAGTGACAGAAGGAGAGCGGCACAGATGGCGGGAAAGATTAAAGATAATTTGAATCTAAATACATAAAAATCTGTGGATGGATTGGTGGATTGGAACACAAATACTGCTACAAACTGGAGGCTGTTCACATATCAGGCCAGCCGGTAACAAATTCACTTAGTCAGTTTGATATATGAATGAGCTCCATTTCCATTATCTGCAAAAGTCGTGAAATATGTGAAGCTGAGCGACAGTCAGGATTTTAAAAAGATTTAGTAGTACCAAGTGTTTTTCCTCTCACGTCTAAATTTACATTATGTCACATCATCCACCAACTGATATCACATGAATGTTGATTAGCTTGTCCAATGTCACTGGAAAGATGTGAGTAAATTAGGATGCAGAGTGTGTTCCCTACAGATTAGATAACTCCTGTTGCGTTTCAATCATCTCTGCTGTAATAAATTGACAAATGAGAAATCCTCAGCTTTGATGTCACCCACTTTTTGCCACTTCAATGCACACTCAAGACACATCACCTTATTTCATGTTTTTTACGTATATAACCACGAAGAAAAGATGGAATTCACCTAGATTAAGAGCACTCGTGGTGTCATTCTGGGTTTTTACCATCAGCTAAAGTTGTTGTTCTTGTCTGCATGACGGCAGGGTAAACTGGTTGTTATAAGCATATAATGGCTTATTTAACATCAGCATTAATTTGGGGTTGTGTGTCTTTCCAGCTGATGCATATGAAAATCAATATGCACTCTCCTTTGAGCTCATTTTTGGTCTCCTCATGAGGGAAATATCGGGCTCTTTAGCAGCTGAAACTATATGCTCATGAGAGTGCTGAGTAAACTGGTGGGCCATAAAACCAAAAACAATGAGCTGAAAGATGCCAAAACGCCATGTAGAGCTAAGAGGAACTACAGAATATGGGGATAATTTGTCACCATGAGCGACACCTTTCACATTACACACAGTCATGTGATCCAGTGCTGATGTAGAAATATTGATTAGAGCATTTTTAATGTTTATTTACCCAAGCCAGTGTTTTTTAATCTCTATATTTGCTGGATATTTTAGACTCGGAGGAAAAGTTTCCCACTTGTATGCGAGTAATGCGAGTTAGATTTATGTGTCGTTCCCTGCTGGCCTTCCAGGTGGTGTTTGTATTTTCCTTTCAGGAGATGACTCACAATTCAATTTCCCCAGAGGAAAATTGAATAATAAATTTTAAACCAAACGCGAGAATGTTTTCGGCCTCTGGTGCAGAACGAGTTGTCACCCTGTCATAATAATAATAATAATGTAATAACTGACGCGTCGGATGTGTGCATTTTATACATCTCTGGCTTTGTATTAATCTCAAATAAATTTAGGATTTGTGACAATGTTTATTTTTTTTTCGAAGAACGTTCGACTTTAGATTATAGTGCTTCATGCATTGTACGTCAAAAGACTTTCTACACTAATCTCCGCCACACTACACTACACTATGTTGAAGTTCAGGTTTCTCTTTTCGCTGTGTGTTGCAGTTTCCTCATCTTGAACGTGCTCAGCTTAACCAGTTTTTTTTTTTTTTTTACCCTCGTGCGTCTGGATCCTGCGCCCATTCTCCTGTGGTGACCATTACTTTTACATCACAGCAAAACAACACAGTCGGAGGAAATGAAAGAACCAGTAGCAAGACAGAGAGCGAGTGAATACGCGGGAGAATCACCTTTTTCGTTCCGACAGAACATGCAGAGGGACAAAACACATTTGCAAAGATCTCAGATGGTGAAATCCAAAATGCATCTATTTTGAAACACGCCACAACAGTCGAGACGCGAGTCGCAATCCTCGTTTTAACTGTGGTGTTTAGTTGGCTGTGAAGAAGCGGCTTGCGCAAAACACACAACGGCCGTGCGCTTCATGCCAAAGAAAGGTGTTTGCCACCGAGACAGCTGTTCCTCTTGTGAGTCTCAAGCTCAGCGGAGGCATTTGCTGATGTTTGCCCGGACTGAGGCGGCGAGGGAGAGCCTTCCTGAGCGTTGTCAGACAAACTCCTTGCGGAGGGTTCAGACTGGAACAAAGGTGAGCAGAGTGCGGTGATGCGATGAGGGATGTGTGACAGGGAGGAGAGCCATGTCATCACGGCTGAGCGGTCCGAGTGATTCCTCGTAGAAGCGAAAGGTCGCCGGTTCAACCCCCGCAGCCGGAAACCTCACTGCTCCGTGACCGAGGCATTCTTATTCAGAATGATGGCCGGTCCGGGAATATAAATGCTGCAGCATGGTTTTAGATGCGCTCCCAAGAGAACTTGTACACATACTGTATAGGGAGGGTGTATACTCGTTTCTCACCAAGCTCCGATCATGTTAAGAATCTTTGCGGTGAAGAAGTTTTCTTTTCTTCTGTTGTTTTGTCTCTATTTTAGCTCTTCCATTCCCAAATGGTGGGCTTTTTCATCTTTCATGAACAGCCTCAAGCCAGTGAGGTGTGCACATAATGACTAATTAGGACTCACAACAAGGCTGAAGTTAATCTTGTTTAATTTAGTCCACAGCTCCGTGAGAGACTAATCCAAATTAAAGTTGGTTTAAGAGTGACAATTTGTATCGATTGTCTGGTCTCAGATCCATTGTGGAGAAGGAAGCGCCACAGCTTTGTCAACACTTCGCATCACCTGGGTCCCTGACGTGCTGCTTTTTTTTATTTGTTTTTGCAAGGCCGCCCACATTAAAGATTTTCAAAAGAGAGATGATACTCTCAAACTGTAGTGTGGAGAAAAGGACAGAGGGCATGAGAGGACACGGTCATTCACTGACTTTCTTCATGTTATTTTATCAGACATCAAATCTTTGAAGTAAAATCTCGGTCTAAAGTTGCCCGTGGTGAAGGCTCCTACAGATCTTGTCTTGAGTTTTGGCTTTAATCTTGTTTTATTTCTTTCCAATGGCTACAAAGTCAGGGGCCGTGTTACAGCAAAGTGTTGAAGGTTATACGCAGGTAGTTGGTTATTTTCTGCGGCAAGGAGAATGATTATTTTTTTTAACAAGGCTGGAGGAGAAATAGGTGAAAACATCTGCCAAAGAGGTACTTACAAGTGGTGAACACACTATTTAAATGACTAGCAATCATTCAAATTAGGCCTTCTTAGTATCTCCGTCAGGATAATGTCACTAAACTATAGATGTCCCACAGTCCTTGGTAAAATGTAAATCGTGTTGCTTGTTGATGCTCTAAAACTCTAGTTTAACACATTTCACGTATAATAGTAACCTGTCGGGTATGGATCTTTTAGTTTAATATGCCAACTGTAATGTAAGAGCTTAAATATTTACTTAATTAATTTATTGCTTACGACTGTTGCAACAAAGAGCCCTACATATTCACTGCCAATAGCAGTTTCCTAATCCTCTGACAATGTGAAATGTAACGTGTTATCCTTCCTAATGATCTGCTACTACTTCCTGGTGTTTTCTTTTCTATTAGATTCCTGCAAATGATAGCGTATGGTCATTTTTTTCTTTTTTATAATTGGCAAAAGAACCTTAAATTCTCCAAACAATAGTGTTATTTTAACCTCATCAAGGGGAATTAAGGGAAAAGAGACTGCTGGGATTATTATTGATGTGCTTTGGCGCGCTTACACACAGCGAGTCTGTCACACATAGAATCGCTGCTCACACACACACTGACCATCTCCAAACACACACTCTCATATTCTCACACACACACACACACACACACGAGCAACGCACACACACATAGACCTGGCTTACATAATGAGTTGCCTTATCTCCCCATCTGTGTTTGCGCTTTATTCGGGTTCATTTCGGAGCAGCCAGCTTTTATTTTGGGCCGGGCTTATTAGTGTCAGTGTGGGGATAGACGTGGTTGCCTGGTGTTTGGGTCACCTGGGAAATCAAGGATTAGATAAAGCTACCTGCTTACTCCTTCAGGAGGAAAACCATACTACGTTACTGGCTAGAAGAAGGACTTGGACACGCAGAGAGAGAGAGAGACAGACGATAGGGATATCGGATAGGGATAGAGATAGCGATAGGGACACGGACGTGCATACGTTGCAACACTCTGGATATAAGAAGAAGAAAATGTACAGTGTTGTGATTTGTTGCTCAATGTGACACCGGTAACTGTTAAAAACTTGTGGTCCTTTATCCAGCAATATAAGTTTTAAATTCATTCTAAAATACGCACTCTCTTATATGCTTGCACGCATGCAGCAGAACAAACATATTTAAAAGTGGGTAATTGTCGACTAATAGGAGCATCTGTCTCTCTTCATTCCTTATCTCGCGTCGTCTCGTATCAGTGTGTGATTAGCTGCCATTGTGAGGAAACTGTCTCTCTTATTGTGGATACAATGTCTCTGTGATTCTGTTTTTGAATGGCTTTTGTGTTGTTTTTTTTTTTAAGAGATATTTCTACTTCTAATCCCCTATCAGATCAGAAAGCATCACAGGAGACAAAGAAGGTATTTAAATGTTAAATACAGTCGCAAATCACAAAAAAAAAAAAAAGGTGTCTTTGGTAATGCCCCTCTTAAAGAGTATTTATCGAGTTGTGTGATAATGCAATTTTCCATGCACTAATCTGCAGGTTTTCTCAAGTTAGACAAAGGGATGGTGACAAATTCGAGGAAAAATGCTTCCACGGAGGCGACGAGAGATTTCTGTATGTGGAGCATGAAAATGATGTGAACATATGCTATGGCCTTCATCAGATCTCAACCCAGTTTACCGCTGGTGCTCCATCGTTAGACTCCTTGATTTAGACAAATTAAAAAACTCCTAAAAAAACCTTTTTTACGTGGGGAAAAAGAGGGAACATTTCTCACTTGGCTAATTATTATTGTTTATTGGTCACACAAACTAAACACCACAAACTTAAAGCCCTTTAGCCAAACCACTGAATCCTAAACTGTTGCTTTCATTACCCACAGTTTAATACTGATGCTTTCATTGAGAACACAAACACCTGTGTCAGTGGTGCCTGGTAATACTGTCCAGTTACCAGAATTTAGTAGACCCCCCCTGCCAGCTAATCAGATCGGAGAATTCTCAGTGGTCGTGATATAAAACAATCTCTGAAAGAATGGATCACCGGTTCCTCCTCACAGAAAGTACTTCATCACTTGAAAATCTTTATTTTTTTAATGTTTTTTTTTAATTGCACTTGTAAGATTATTGCTCTGTTGCCCACAGAGTCAACACTGGCTGCTTCTTTAATTTGTCCCGTTAGCTACCTGACAGCCTGTCTGGTCTGCAGCTTAAAGGCGTTAATGAGCAGAGGGGCTTGTTCATGTGGTGTGTATGGCAGGCAGATGAATGAGCGTGTTGTGTCCTGGCTATGCATATCCTTCATTAGCCTTTAGTGTTTGATTGTGCCGTCGTTCTGTTTGTGTCCGTGTGTTTACCTGTCCTCCAATTTAGCAGAAACATTGAGACCGTTTAAATACAGTCTGCACGTTCGCAAATTTGACTTCCATCAAGGAGACGTTTTGTCGCTATGGTCACCCACACTTTAATATAAAGTTTCAACAGCTGACTGGGAAATAGGCATGGTGTCCTTTCCTGTCTCCCCAGTTCCACTCGACAATCACAAATATGGAATATTTAAGACCGTAAAACCCTCAACCCATCTGCTGGATAATCTTTGCAGACTCGGCGTGAACACATCAGTGTGAACGCACACAATACCAGAGCTGGGGAAGCTAAACCTGAATCGTTATAGAGTTAAAATCATGGTGGGAAACACTTCTTTCATCTCTGCTGGTGCCACGGAGTGGAATAAACTGCCTCTCGCAATTACGGAGGTGCAGAACCCACAAGCCTTTAAGAAAGAAAGGTATATTAGAGGCTGCTAGATATCATCGCCAAAGAAGGACATGGGCATGTTTATACATTTAAATCAAAAGGCAGACAAATACAATATGGCATGTTTGTCTGTAAGTGGATTGCTGTGCTGGGATGTGCGGTATGTTGTTGCGTGTCTCCCGCTTTGGATGACGTACGGCTGCCTCCATCTCGGATGAACCGATGGAACAACACAGACCACGGTGGAAATAAGTGCTGGACTTTGTCGTGTTAAACTAAACCTGAAAGCCTCTGACTGGCTGAGTAAAGCTGGCTCTGTTTCTCAGCTCTAATGTCTCACCTCTCCTCATTCAGGAGCCCCGACTGGCCCCCATTTAACGGAGGACAACTCTCATTGGCAGCTGCATGCTCACTACTACCCTCCTCTGCTGCGTTCGGCTACAGTGAAGAAGTTCATGGTGGGGTACGAGATGCTCGCCCAGGAGCAAAGGGACCTCACCCCTGAACAGGTGAATAATGTAAAATGCACATTGTGCAGTACAGATTTACTCATTACTTCTACTGATTTTAAGCAGTAAAGATTAACTTGGTAAGATATAAGATGTGATGCTAGGGGCTTTGTTTTCATCCCAGGCCATCAAAAGCTGACCCCTCACAGCGTACTAATTAAATTGCTAAACCAGGATTGCAGTAGATTCGCTGTCTGTCTCTATATTTATCTATAAAACTGTATAAAAACTGTGTTACTGTATTTGTAGGCTGCTGAGAAGCTAAGGAACCTACCAGAAGAACACTACAAAACCAGAGAGAACCTGGAAAAAGGAGGAGGGAAAGAGTAAGGAGATGGAGGAAAGTGAAGTAAAAGTGAAACGACCTGTGTGATGTTTAGAAAAAAAAGGGGGGAAGTACAGCTTCATTTGAACCACGGTATTCTTTTTTTTGCAAATATACGATTGATGCAATGCTTTTGTTTTGAAAATTACATTTAAACGTAATTCAACGTGTTAAAGTGCCTTTGCGAACACAGGGTTTTAAGATATTCTTACTTGTAGAATATATATGTATATATTTCTTTCTGTGTACACAAAGCGGGTACTGGTCTCCTTACTATAATTATGAAATGGACCTCAAAGAAAACTTAATAGAAGAACATAATCATTTTCTTTCCCCGCTGTCCCTTCTGTCGAAAATTAAACAAAATGTGTTTGTTGTTTCGTTGTGATGGAAGCCTTTTCGACCACACAGCTTTTTCTTTCCAACAACACAAGGAGTTGTTTGTGATTCAAATGAATGCTTTTGTTTCTTGTGAATGTTTTCACACGGAAAATAAATCCTTCTTGAAATAGTTAACTGTCTCACCGCTTTCAGCCTTAAAAGGTTTGTCAGTGTAATGCTTTATTTTACACAGAACAATGATTTAACAGACACAATGTCGTCTGTTTACAGTAACAGAATTATCCTGAATAAAGATCAAGAGCATTGTTATTGAATATGAAAACACCATAATCAGAGTTTGAAATTCTTAAAGCATTTTGATATTACAGATGGAACGTATGTAAAACAAAATGCATAATGTTCGGTATACTTTGTTGGTATGCGCACTACACTACTGCACTGACAAATGTGATAAATACACATATTTAACACTACACCTGCCAATAGGTGATGCAAAACAATCCTGAATCATAAGTATTCCAAATAAGGGGGGGGGGGGGGCAACAAAGGGGTAAGGCATAGCTAATCAATAAATTAAGGAGTGATTTGGGGCATCATGAGTTTGATTATTTCAGCACCACGGAGAGAGACGCTGCCTTTGTAAAGCAGATGCAATAGCAATGATCTGGTCTAGACATACTGCCTCAGAATGGATCTGTCCAACACCCCGTCGATTACTTGACCCTACTGACATAGACGGCCATGCTGTGGTGTATGAAACGGAGCAGCATAGACTTCACATGTCGTTTTAAACTCCTTCTGCGTGGGCGTGTGCATGGACGGTTCGTTGTAATTATTTTATTGTAATTGAATACTTCTAAAATTCGATTCTGAATATCAGCTGTTTCTAGAAAGATGTATGCAGGGAAATCAAATACTCCTGAAGTAATAACAGACCTAAAAGGGATCACTGAGAGAGGGGGGGGCAAAGACCCAGTGAGCTAGAGGAGTCATGTGGAGGAAGACACTTGCATCATTCAATAATTTTTGCAATATGTTCTAAAAGTAAATGGGTAAAAACAAGTTGACTTGAGTCTAGCAGGTGATTGTAAACCATGCAAATAAAAATGCCAAGTTAATTGTTGACACGTACAATGAGGTGTGCTATCGCCATGACCACAGCAGGGGGCGGTGTTGCTTAAAAAGTGGAGACAGATGAGCTGGATTTAGGCTGAGAATCTGACTCTGCTTGCTTTACTTTAAAATCAATACTTTGAAATGCAATCTCCCCTTTTTAATCACTTGAACTAAAAACCTGCATGCTTATAAATCTTTTCACCTTCAGCAGGGAGTTCAGGGTCAGCTACAGAATAGTATCCCTTGAGCACATAGGTGTTCAGTATTTTGCTCAAGAACACTACCGCTGGGTTGTTGGTGTGTGTTTGTGTGTGTGTGTGTGTGTGTGTGTGTCTCTCTCCCAAGGGTGGGTCCAGGCATGGGCATGGGTTCTTTGAACGTTTGTTAAACAAACTCCAGTGAACATTCTGAAAACTACGCCCGTGAACTGGTTACCAGGGCTCAGCATAGACTCTTTTCCAACTTTTCTTCTTTTTTGTTGCTAAAGTAGCATTGTATGTTTTAGCCTTGAAACATTAATCTCTAAACTATGTGACCATGTGACCATGTACGAGGTGAGATATATTAGAGAATTAATGCTAAAATAGTATGGGTATGGATCGTCAAATATAACCATATAAACGGTTTTACCGAATCAATGTCTTATATTTTCTATCGGTGATAACCTGATGGACAATAGTACTCCGCCTGTCTTTGTGGTGATGTCAGGTCATGTTGTGACTCACTGAAACATCAAGGTAAAGCTTTCCTTGCTGAGCTGCCATTTATCATACAGTCCATTTCACACCGCCGGGGTTGCAGCCAAAAGAATGAGGCTAAAATATTGTCATACAAACCATAAGAATACATCTGCAACATTAATTTAACGGAACTCAAACATGCAATTACAGTCAGATCATGCTCTCGATGGGGCAGTGATATTATAAGTCTTTTAATTTACACATTTGGCAATTTATTGCTCGCTGTCCAGCTGACTTTAACTTATCGTATTCGTGTAATATTATCTAACGATCCATGTACCGAGCTTTGATTGGCAGTAGGCAATGCTTTTACAAAAGTTGATCTTTTATCTCGATCATAACCTGCTCCGAATCTATTTAGGTGTTCAGCATAAGTTGCCATGGCGATCTAAGAAGTGAGCCACCGTGTTGCACTGAAAACCCTCAAGTTAACTCGCCAAGCCCAAATCCTGCTTTATAGTCCAGGCCCCAGCTAAACAGCTCGTTGCAACAAACGGATACTAAATCTTTTATTTATATCCTGGTAACATTTTATTTTGGGTTTAGGCAGGTGATGGGACTTTTGCTCAATAGCAAATGCTGAGCAGCTAGCAAACAATCTGACAATTAATTAAATACTAGCAGGTAAAGGAAGCAGCGATGGACCCTCGGAAAGTAATGTCAATTTTTGACTTAAAACTGAAAAACATCTACCCTCCAAACTCCACCGGAAAAAAATCAGCGTTATGTTTTTAAATTAAGAGCGACTTAAAAAGTATGGCAAACCCCCACAATAGCACAGTATCCATGATCGGATTTCTAAATGTCATTTCAAAATGTCTATGCAATGCAATCCCTCGTTGGGAAACTTTATTACCAGTGCCACAGAAACATCTCTGTGGAGTGTCATGGCAGTGCTATCAGGGCTCACTGTGGAGTAAACAAGACTACGCATGCAGGCCTTCAACAATATAACTGGACTGGTATGAGACATTACATAAGGGGTGAGTGCATTATTGCTCCTTATTTGTGTGAAGCTTATGGGAATATTTACATCTTTATTATGAGCGTTCTGTTCTGTTTCACGAATGCGTTTCTAATCACAGTCCGCTGAAGTCCAAGTAGGGAGGACAAACACAGGACTTTAACCCAGGAGACCGCTATTCCTGTCCAGTGTGAAACCAAAAGTCAACATTAACTATTTTTAATGTTATGTTCAACGTTTAACAAACATACTTTGTAGAAAACAGGGTTGCAGTATAAACCGATTGAGGTGAATGATATGATTAAATTAAACGTTGTTTAACGTGGAAATCTGAATGTGTCAAATGGCACTGGACACTTTTGGTGAGAAGTTACATACACTACCGTAGAGCAAATTATAGAACCACGTGTAGGAGTGGCCAGACTTTTGTGTGGGACTCTGGGATGATGATTTAATGTCATAATTGATCCTCTATACATGACTTCAAATGTATTGTGTAGGTCCTTCATCCAAAGCAGAAGCAGGCACTTTCCATTGACCCCTTGGGTGAAACCTCTGACCACATAAACAAATGCAAGGACATGACAAGGCAATACGTCAGTCATAAATGTTCTTGGTTACAAATACAAACAATATTTTGCTATTCCACAGAGCTTTCATGAGACACACAAACATCCACATCTCACAGTGGACTTACAATAAGCCATCCATGTGTGTCAGCAAGAATCTGAACCTTTGTTGAGTACAGCTATTGAATGTTCCTGATTGTACTGTGGCTTTTGTAGTTTGCAGAGCTTCTCCTAACTGGCAGAGTGCTAGATTTCAGTGCTGGTGAGGCTGCTGTCACTCAGTTGAGGAGGGAAATAGCACCATATGCATTAAGGTGTCAACATTTTTTTTTTGAAAACGTGTCAAAATGATGTACGTCATGTGGAAATGCATGCCAAAATCCAGGGAGATATAAAGACGGACATGATGACTGGGTAAGAATAAACTGACAGTTATATGCGTACACATATGATGTATTACTAATCTACTGCCATGGTTCCCCTGAGATCAAATATAGAATATGCAGTCTATGGTTCCACTGGATTTGTATTTGGGAGACCCCCAATGGAGCAGGACTTCTATTGTCCAGCATGTACACTGTAACAGGACCTGAAGCATTCTGACAACAGAGGAGGAGGAGGAGGATGAGGAGGAGGAGGAGGAGGAGGAGGAGGAGGAGGAGGAGGAGGGTGTACCTGAAGTGTCTATTACACACCATCCATCTACAAAGGCTGGATCCTCTATTTTGTGGTGCCTTTTCTAAAATTTCTACCGCCCTAGTTTTTAGGTGTTAGGGAGTTTTTCCCATGCCCTTGTAGAGGTTAAAAGTATAATATGTTACATTTGCCTGTTGCCGTTTTGGCATTTATAGTTGGCCACTCCTCCTCGGCTCAACGAGCGAGCGAGGGAGCGAGAGAGAGCGAGAGAGAGCGAGAGAGAGCAACGCTGAGCCGCACACAGAGCTGCTCTCGGTCAAACAGACATGCCGTGGCAGCACTCTGCTCACAGCTGAGGGGAGAGACAGAGAGAGAGAGAGAGAGAGAGAGAGAGAGAGAGAGAGAGAGAGAGAGAGAGAGGGGTGGGGGGGTCCAACGGCTCTTTGCTTACACCCAGAAACGTCCAAAAACAGCGAATTAAGAGGAAAAGAGGAAATACAAGCAGAAGGCAAACTGTCTGCAGATACAGACACCACCACACACTTCTGGTGGGTCATAAGTGATGATTAAGAGGGATTATTTTTGCATGAGTATATAAATTGCTTTTTTTTTGTTTGTTATTCCTTTTAGACTAGGGGTTGCTGTTCTGTAGCTGATCTGTCAAGTAATCATCTGTCAGGCAATAAAGGCCTCTTCAAATTAACTTTTTTTTAAAATAAAAGAATGCATTTCTTGCAATAAATATTTGACAACTAATTCGTTATGATTGCATTTCGTTGGCGTGGTGAAATCTGCGAGACAAAATGATGGCTGTGGTAGCCGAGAGAGAAATGTGTATTACTGGACTGTAATAAACTCAACTAAATAATTTAAATACTAACTTGCTGTGTTGGAGTTTTGATTTCACACCTTTACATCACTTTGGATAGAATCACAATATTGTCTAAGTCACATCGTCACGGTATTTCTAATGTGTGGTGTCTTGGGGGTTATGATCTAGTGGTCAATATGGCCACATTCTTGAGAAAATTACCTTGATAAATATGTTTGTATATTTTCTAAGATAAGCCTAAGGTAACCAGTTGTTTTAGATCAACCCAAAACAAAATGTTACCTAAATGCTGACATCCTTCAACAATACATAACTGGAAGCAAAATAAATGTTAAAGCTTGAGTGGCTCGCAGTGCAGAGCAGCAAACATGACAATGTAGATTTTTGTTCTTGAGCTTGATGCGAGCTGGCTGTAATGTAGTGCTCACTTATACAATCATATTTGCCCCAGTAGATACCGGAGGCAACCAGGCGGCGGCCTCCGTTTCTGAGAGTTGACGTATTCTTCATTATTAGTATTACTGCGAAAGTATCCTTAACTTGGATTCTCTCTACTGGCCAGCAAGGGGCAACTCCTCCAGTTACAAAGAAAAAGTCGGATTGTATGGAAGTCTATGAGAAAATGACACTTCTTCTCACTTAATTTCTTACCTCAGTAAACATTGTAAACACGAGTTGTTGCTCTCAATTTCTAGTTTCAAGTCTTCTTCAAAAGAGCATAATGTTCATTGAGTAACTTACGATCACATTTAAAGTAAAATAGACCAAAAAACGACGTATTATATTAGGGTCCATGTTAGTAGCAGTGGGTGTCAGGCATGGCCACGGCAGGAGGCACGACCATGGTCCTGCTATAACCACTATCGGTGGAACTCGCACAGGGAAGACTTTCGTGGGAAGACTCCGGGGAAGAAGCTAAGTTAGTAATGTGCATTAATGGGACATGAATAAATACAGACGAGAGAGAAAAAAGAAGAGAGGAGCTCAGTGTATCCTAGGATGTCCCTCAGCAGTCTAGGCCGATGGCAGCATATCCAGGGGCTGGACCAGGGCAAACCTGAGTCAGCCCTAACTATAAGAGTTATCAAAGAGGAAAGTCTTAAGCCTGCTCTTACATGTGGTGAGTGTGTGAGGAAACTAGAAGCTGGTTACGCAGGAGAAGAGCTTAATAGCTGAAGGCTCTGGCTCCCGTCCCACTTTTTGAGACTCTAGGAACCACAAGTAGCCCTTCATTCTGGGAGCAAAGCTCTCCAGCGGGGTAATATGGTACTATAAACCCCTTAAAATATGATGGTACCTGACCAATTAGGGCTTTGTAGGTGAGGGAAATGATTTTACGGGGAGCCAGTGCAGAGAAGCCAATACAGGAGTAATATGATTCTTTTTATTAGTTTTTGTCAGTACACGCGCTGCAGCATTCTGGATCAACTGGAGAGTCTTCAGAGACTTATTAGAGCAGCCTGATTATAAGGAATTGCAGTAATTTAGTCGAAAAGTAACAAATGCATGAACACATTTTTTTGCACCGTTGTGAGACAGGATGTGCATGATTTCTGCACGAAAGTGGAAAAAAGGCCGTCCTTGATTTGTTTTATGTGGGAATTAAATTACATATCTTGATCAAAGATAACTGAGATTCTTTAGGGTGGTGCTGGATATGCCAGGACAATGCATTCTAGAGTAACTATATCATTAATCAGCACATATTTAATAAAGTTATTACAGACATTAACAGCAGGCCAGATCTGACTTCTCTGCTAATTTTAATTCCTCGTTGAAGGCCCCATCCCCACAAACACATAGGGCTAAACATTTTTGCGTGCAATGCTTGACCTGACATCTATACTTTGATTCACAGCTGTTGCCTGTGTGCTATATTTGCCAATAATTATGATATTATTAATTACCAATCAATCAAATGTGTTATGTAGTTTCTGTGAAAACATCTACTCTTACTATAATATTCTGGAAAGGGTACAACACGATTGCCATGTTTGGGTTGAAAAAGACGTAATGGTATTATGCAATTATTTTATTTACACAAACACCGTGCAGTTTTTTTGGTCAGCTGCCTTTTCACTACTTGGCTTTCCAGTGAACGACAGACTTACTGTAGGTTTGCAGCAATATACCACTGTTGTGTTGACAGAAAAAAGACAGAGGTATCCAACATCATTGATTATTTGAAAAGAAAAAAGTATTCCATCAGTCTTCATGGCATCTTTTTATTGATACACCAGCTATTTCCCCTCAGCCAAGCAAAATAAAAATATTTTTTGCAGTATTTCAGCTTTATTTTTTAATTTTTAATTTCTTTGCACATAAAAAAAGATGGATCGAGGTGCACTTTCAATGGCACGTGGGCAATAACACATATCACAGATTCACCTCTTTCATTATTTATAGTACTTCCAGTGAAGCAATCTCTGTTTCTCCATAAATATTAATATTGATTCCAGGTTTTGTTAAAATATATACGGTTGAACAGCGAAGATGTGCAAGTATATAGTTTACAGGCCGAGAGGTTCTTCGAGGGGATGGATGTTGGTGAGTCAGTGTAGAGCCCTTTTTATGTACTGTGACAGACCTCATTCATTCAGGTCAATATTTATCCAGTCTTCCAGGCTCCCCGTGGATCCTCTTCTCATCTATTTCATCACTCCTTTGAGACTCTGTGTAAGCGTGTGTGCCTCGTGTGTGTGTGTGTGTGTGTGTATTCAGGTTATATATTTATATTTCCACACAGCTAGCAAGGATTGTGTGTGTTTGTGTCTGTGCATGTGTGTAGCCCCTGTGTATCTCCTTGCTGGCAGAGGAAGGAGGATAGTTTGGCTCTTTTGCCAAAATTCGTGTTGCTCATCTTTTCCAGCACTGTTCTGGTAGAGAATTGTTCTCCCAGTGCTGATAATGATGCCAAATATGCTTTGGGAAATCTGATAAGCAACATTTGTTGTAGCAATATGTTGTGTTGTGAACTTAAAAAAGTTACAGAAAGCAAGATATTTCAACATTCAACCAATTATAAGAGGACCAATACTTCACAAAAATGCAAAACACCATGGAGCTTATTATGTTCCATTTTTTGTTGCCGGCGTATCAGCAGAGGCATCGTTTCAATGGGGATTTCTGAGGTAGCAGATTGTACATATTATTTGGTGCTCATAGTGCTTTGTTCTGATAAAAGACGTGGAATATGAAGCTTAGCGGAAGTTCAGTCACTACGACTCTCTTTACACTCCATGTCATTCATAATAGCTCAGTCTCTGTCTCCCTGTGACTTTCGTTAATGTCAAACTTTAAACATCTTCTCCTCTCTGCTGCTGTCAGTTGCCATTGCAGCACAATCAGATGTGACCCTCCTCCACCCTCCTCCACCCCAGTCACCTGCAGTCAGCATCCCAGTCATCCTCCTCATTCATCATCGGATTGCAGCAACTCCCTTCATCCCCACCAACACCACCACCACCACCACCAGTGTCTGGACTCCAGGGGGATTATGCCTTATCTGACCTCAGCATCACTACCCCTCTATTATACTACTTCACAATGGATGTCCAGTCGCCAAAGACTTTCCACTATTCATTTGTGTAATAAACTATTGTTCATTAGAATGAAGTCTCTCCTGATTGAAATGTGATTGTGCTAATTATGGTTTGAATGAAAGAAACACGAGATTAAATATGGGTTGGGTTTGCTGGTGGCGCTAGAGAAGTCTGAGGACGGTAAATTATTAATAGGTTTGTAAGGGCTGTATGAAGAGAGCACACACAACAGGCACACCACATCACTTAACCTCTGTTGAGAAATACCAGCTTATCACACAGGCGTAATACTGTCAATCATGTTGGTCAAATTTGAACCTTTGATATGCTGACCTTTTCAGTTCACTGAGGTTGTGACCGTCAAGCTGATATTAGTTAAATGGATTCCTTGAAGAATTTGAAGCAACATTTTAATTCTCTCTTCTCCTGTCTGACCACAGAGAGTGAGATAGGTGCAGACAGAACAGCTCAGTAGACTCCAATTAGCGTGAGGCGTGAGCGAGCCTCTCACCTACTAATCTGTCAGCTCACTGGGTGCTATAGATCCTCAGATGATAAAGGGGGAAGAGAGAGCTTGAGAGGCAAGACAGCCAGCAGGAGATACGGGGAGAAACAGAAGACGGCGAACTGCTGTGAGAACAACAAAGAGCGCCTCAATTTGAGAGAAAGTAATGACACAGCCTCAAAAATGATCATAGCCGTATTATGGCCTCTATGACATGATCTAAGTAATAATTTAGGCTACACCCACACTGCTATCCATTTTGAAACTCATATCTTTTGCAACATTTAGGCCTAGCGTCCACACTACTCTGGAGTTTTACAGCACCTAAAACGAAGAGTTTGAAAATGCTACTGCTGCTGTTTAAGTTTTAAAACTCTTACATGGCATGGACATGCGGAACCGGACTCCTTTGAATAGGATGACGTAAACACCCCCATTTGTTCCCCATGTTAGTCTGGATGGAAATCATTTCTAAAATGATGTTGCAAAGCCTGTGTGGATGTAGATCTTTTTTTTTATTTTAAAACCCCGTTTCAAAACAGAAACATATTAGTATGAATGTAGCCTTGAAGTATATAACGTTGCATTATATTGTAGGATGTTGCTGCTAATTGGTCCAATTCATAGCCTCATTGTATTTTTTCATGAGGCTCTGACACAGCACCCTTCTACTCCATGTGTGCACCCTTGGCTGGATCCCCCATGCTCCCGTTGCACTTAACTCAACACTTCAACTCAGTCCACAGCTCTTACCACCTAATAAAGTGACTGTAGCTATTGTGTTAGCAAACAATTGCCTATATCCAGGGAACAAGTAGAAACATTCACATTCATTTGGAGTCGTGTTTCTGTCACGCTCCTCTCTGGATTTCTCTCCACCAAGTCCCAAATCGCCTTGTTTGTCCCTTGTACAGTGTATTTTTTCTGTGTACTTTCTTTTGCTGCCAACTGGTCCTTGATTCTGCTGGAAATTAAGATTGACAATAGCAAATGGGCTAAAAAATCTCTGTAGCTGCAGAGCTGGGTTATAGTTGTCACAAGAGGGACACATTACAGGAATGTTTTCCATTACTACTATAAAAAAAGGAATAGTAAATTAGTGACCTCTAAGGCTGACAAATGTAAATATGTTAAAAACAGAGAAGAAATGCATTTTCTATCATTTTGTTGTTAGATGCATTGAAAAATCAACACAGTAGAAGTGATATGTTCCCCAAAAAGCTCAGGGGATGAGGGGAGTAACAATCAAAATAAACCCAGGGAAAAAGAACCAAGGCAAACGATGGTGTATAAACAGAAGGAATTTATTAACAATTAAATTAAACTAAATGCTTAAAATGAAAACTAATTTAAACGAGGCTAACAAGTCACGCTTTTTTTTTATGCACTTTAGGTTAGCAACCCCGATACACCACAGCTCGAGCACAGACAACCCACGCATCGCCTGAGAAGCTGTTAAGGGCCCCACTGGCCCTGTCTCTTCATCTCTCTTGGTCTAGCTGTGGGTATAGAGTAGCAGATGGGGGGTCGGAGATACACTCACCCCCAGTAGTGAGTGAGGAGTCAAGAGGCAGTATAAAACAAGCAATAAAAGCTGATTTGAGAAAGCGTGATTCACTGCAACCTCAAGAGGTCCTTAAGCATGCAGCCATCACTAGGCATCAAAAGTATTTTGAACTTTGCTGCAGTAGAATACAATATTAGCACTGGACAGACACAGAGGTGCACCCACTCACTCACCCAGGCGTTCACTGACGGACGCACACATGGGACCAATCGCAATGGTTTATTGCGAGGTGGAACGAGAGGAATCGATTTAGGAAGCGGAAAGGGGTTGAAGGAGGAAGGGATGTAGGGATGTAGGGATGTAGGGTAAGGGATGGGGGTCGAGGGATGGAAGGGTGTAGGGGAGAAGGAACGAGGAGGGTAGAGGGGGTTGTAGAAAGACGTTTGGAGGGGTTAGGGTTAGAGAGAGAGCCCGCTGGGGTCCGGTGGCTGGTGGGAATGGGGGGAGTGGAGACTTGTGAGTGGGGTCCGTCTCTTCAGGTGGTGCAGAGTCCCCCGTTGATCCTGTAATCCTGTGAGAGAGAGAGAGAGAGAGAGAGAGAGAGAGAGAGAGAGAGAGAGAGAGAGAGAAATAGGAAGACAAGAACGGGTTGAGGGGAGGGATGTGGAAACTGAGTCAAAGAGGAAGTGAACGGGTTGGTTGTGCTTAAGTAATTAGTGCACAGGAAATGAGCTGTTTTCGGGGCGTGGTCCTTGTTCCCGAACTAAGTTTTATAAAACGCCATTAATAATAATAATATATTTTATTTACAGAGCACTTTTCATAGAACTCAAACACACTTTGTATCAGAATTTGTTTTTAAAAAAAAAAAACACAATATATAAAACACCCAACATTAATCACACGTTAAAAGTAGTTCTGACAAGGTGAGTTTTGATTTGGGATTTGAATGCAGACAGATCGGTACAGTCCCAGATGTGTTTGGCGAGTGAGTTCCAGAGGGAGGGGGCGGCTATGGAGAAAGCTCTGTCGCCCCAGGTCCGGTGCTTGGTCCTGAGTGGTGGAGACAGGATGTTTGCATCAGAGGAGTGGAGGCTGTGGGTGGTGTCTAGTGGTTGAGCACGTCAGTGAGGCCGGAGGGGGCCTGGTTATCGAGGGCTTTGGGAGGGAGGAGAAGGACTTTGAATTGGATCTGTTGTTTGACAGGGAGCCAGTGGAGGTTCTGGAGAACAGGGGTGAAGTGATGACGGGAGCGGGAATGTGTGAGCAGAAGAGCAGCAGAGTTTTGGATGTACTGGAGTTTATTTAGGATGAAGAACGCTGTTGTAGTCGTCAATTCTGGATGTGACGAAGGCATGGATCAGAGTCGCGGCGGCAGAGTAGGAGAATGATGGGACGAGACAAGCTCTGTTCTTTAGGTTCTTGTGGCAGCTCTGTTGATTCAATTGATGTGGTGTTTTCGAAGGATAGGTTGCTGTCAAAAATGACTCAGAAGCTGCAGGTGTGTGAAGAGGAAGAACGAGTGGAATTGTCAATGGTGAGGCAGAATTTGTGAGTGGCTTTGGTTAGGGATTGTTGTTGGGGATGATGTTCCCAAGGAGGAGCAGGTAGATAAATATTGGTTGAGAATCTTTCCCATAGTGAAAACATGGGGATTCAGAGATTTTGTTTGGGCCAATGTTTGGAATATGTCCAAAGGTGGGCAGAATTGGAAATATTATTTGGATGTATTTCAATTCTTTTTATTGTATCTGTCTAAGGCGACCTAAAATAATGTAGAAATGTTGTAACTAGGTGTTTCCACTAATAGGCCTCCAACAGAGTCTTTAAGATAAATAAGACCAAGTGAGCTTTAGCTCTGCAACCAGCAGGCCTTTGCACCATATATCCATATGGACCAACTCACTGCAGTCCTGAGAAAAAAGTTGGATTTATCTGAAGTGTCAACTTAACAGCCGGGAACTTGAACTCAAACTTTCCCTTATGCATCTTATTTAATTCTCAGACTAACCACGAGTACCATTTCGAATCAGATCAGCATCAGAGTTCCAATGAACTGAAAACTTTCACAGTTGGCACCTGCAACCATGCAGTGCTGATATAATGAAGGTAAACAGAGAATTGTTTTCTCTTTACATAGGGGAGGCTCTCTAGTCAGCAAAAAAAATGATTATAATGCGACCAGAATATGATTAAAACACCACTACAGCACTGCTGCTATCACATTAACTTTCTAAAAAAGTCAGGGAGAACCCAGCCAGTGCACTATCTATCTATCTAAATTAACTTTGTCAAATCAAACTTTCTTGCATACATCATTCTCTTCTGTCAAAGTTTTTCAAGCCAACCATGACTTCATTTTGCCTCACAGCTCTATTTTAAATCAGACCAGCAGCAGACTTCAAACGAGGCAGAAAACTTTAACATTTGGGTTCCAGAGTCGTACGTGGCTCGTGTTGAGAAAATGAACAAAGAACAATGATTTCATGGCATTGGGGAAGGGGGGCTCGCTAGAAAAAATAAAATAAATACTTTTAAACGAGACGTACCCCTAAGGCAGTTTTATTACTGTGGAAATGCCATGGTGTGGGCCTACTTCATGCAATATACTGATGTCTGCTCAGTGAATTTTAAATAGCAACTGCTCACACAAGACAGATTACAAGTAACTTTAATAACAAGGAATCCTTATAATATCTTTGTTAAATGAATTCCCCCATTAAAAAATGGTATTGTGTGAAGGCAGGACTTTCTGAATAAACCTTCTCTGGCTAAATAGACAAAGAACTTGGGCTCTCGTCTTCAATGGCTGCTGCCAAGTAGCCCTAACAGACTGCCAGATGTCTGGTAGAGGGTGCGAGACGAAAGAAGCCTGAGCTGGGTCAGCCGGGCTTTAAAATCCATGGCGGAGATCGCTCACCGGCTTGGGTGGACGTGGGTGATGCAGCTGTAGCCCATCACTGTGTGGTCATCACTAGCGGGACGTCCCTGATGTTGACGGTGGACTCCTGCGGGATGCTGATTTACCGTTCGTTTCACCAATGAGATACTGTCGTGGTCATCATCTGCAGACAAAGCCAGTGTCTCAACAGGGATTACCGGAGGCAGCGGTAGAGCGTTGGCGGCGTGGACACGGACCACGACAGCGTCGATCTCAAGCTCCAGCTTGCTCTTATCGAAGCATCGCAAGAGATCCCACCGCTACTGCCGTCGAATCTAGGAGATCACGTTCGGCATTGTCTGCACCGAGGCACAGAAGCAGGCATCGGGAAGATCTGTCCTGGCGATGAGGACGGGACACGACGGGCACTGACAAAGTTCTTGAAGCTGCGACTCCATCTGTGGAGATGAGCAGTCAGTGGGCAAATGGCCGTTCGCTGAATAGGAAAAAAGGATGGCAGTCTGCCTTAAATACTGCTTGGTATGCACGTATTTGGGTAGGCAGTTCCTGATTGGCCGGCTACGATTATACAAATTTTCAGTGGCGAAATGCGTGCTCAGGATTGGAGGAGAGTTTTATCCATCAGTTAGAACCATTTTGTTCACAATCCAATATTAGTACCTCAACTTTATGGACGTTGAATAGTAAATTACTGGAGTGCTCCTTTGGAATTGCTTTTACACTTTTTAGACTGGATAGTCCAAATGTTACATTGCATATCTTCTATAGAATTATATTCACACTATATTAGCCTTCTTTATATTTTCTACATTAATCAAACAACAAAGTACATATCCTCCTCCTCCTGCACCTATGTACCTCTTCTCCCTCCATCTTCATTCTGTCTCCATCTTCCTCCCTCTATTCATCATCTTCTTTAACACTTTCTCTTATCTTCATCCCTTTATCGTCATCTTTTGTCAACACCACCCCGGTTTATTTCCCACCATCTCCCTCTTTTATCTCCTCTCTCTTATCCTCTCCTCTTCCTCCAGCCCCAGGATAATATATCAGTATAAGAGCTTACTAAGCAGCTGTTGGTGTTATCGTGTTTTTTGTAATGCATTGACAAGAGGAACAGATACAATCAATAGCCCCACAAGGCCATGTAGGAGTTTCATAGCTACCTAAGAGAATTAGCAAGCAGATGGATTTCAGAGGTATTAGCTGCTGTAGCTCAGTACATACCTAGCGTCCCTTAACTCTAATTCATAAAACCATAGAGATGGTTGTTTAATTGTAATATATAGTAGTGTCTGCAAGATAAACAGGATGAACATGCAGCCATATCCCCCAAATCACCACAGTCTCACTGGAGAGGGAGAGAAATGGTTCAATCTGGAAAGGAGGCAATATAGTCGTCTTCCACCATCAGATATTTGAAAAAGAATATGACACAAATGCTGCTTTAGTAGATGAATGAAACACACACACTGGGAGGCTGCTAGTGATAACCTCAGTGCTGGTCAAATCAAGATAAGGAAGATTGAGCGCCGTAGGACTTCTGGAATCAGCCTGCAGGTCGCAAAAGCTAAAAGAAAAAACCAGACAATAAACAGTCTTTTATCCTGTTTCCCATAATGCCGTTAAACAAACACTTGTTAACCTGTGCTGTTCATTGCTGTTACGTGGATGTTATCTCTCTGGCCACTCAATGTTGTTTATCGTTTCCATTTATGGTCTTGTAGAATTTGTTTTATCATAGCTGTTCTCCAAAGCTAGCAGATTAAACACAATTTTACCCCATGGGGATAATCTGATTACATTTTAATTCCCAAATTTTAAGTCTCTCTCACTATCTGGTGTGGAAAGTTTGATAAAAAGCTTTGAGCTTTTTGTCTCATATAAATAATGGATATCCACTCGCTGTGAGCTGCTCCCGGATTTATTTATCAGCGATGACGCATGTGTTTCAACCCAACATGTGGTCTTCATCGTGTGTGATAAATAAAATCACACCGAGGCTGCACACACACGCAAACATTATCCTCGTCTGATTCTTTTTTTGTCTGTTTTGTGTTTAACCCCCTCTTTTTGTTTTACACCCTGTAGGGACAAGAATAACAAACAAACCCCCCAAAACAATGTGTAAACACTGTTGGTGGATTATTCCCATTCTCATGGAAATGGAAAATCTTTTTCACTAGAAATGTGCAACTGATCATTATAATGCAGAGAAATTGTGTAATTTAAAATATGAATTAAAGGTTGAAATGAGAATGTTTGGCATCATTGGGCAAACATCCCATCATAACCTTTCAGCATTTGGAATTCAAGTGGTCTGAGAGAAAGCCAGACTGCTGCACTTCCTCTTTGCTCTGCATACATGATTTAGGGAATGTAGCCCGTGACGTGAGACTTCAGTCACAGGTCATTTCACAGAGAGGGCGCTCCTATTGGCTGTTCTACAAATGCTGATGCCCATGCACGGGCCTTCAGTAAAAAGCCTGATTCAACGGCAGAACATCCTGCAGGAAAAGTTGCTATTTCAGCACCGGCAACAACTACCTATACTGCGAAGCAACCCAAAAAGGGAAGGCGGACTTATCATAAAGAGAGTCTGACAATATCTGCCAGGTGCTTCATAGATTTAGAGAAAATGTTGCGAATAGTCTCGCCTTCTGCTCACAGCTGAGCTAGCCTCATGGCTACGGTAGATAGGACAGTAGCTCGGGTTAAGCAGAACAGAGACAAACACACCTGTTGTGCATCATGCGACCTTTGACCTGCTGCAATTTATGCTATGGACTTAATTATTCCTCACTCCTACGTCGATATGTTAGAAATGTAGATATCTTCTCTCCACGTGGTGAGGAGGGGGCAGAAAGGTCTTCGCCTGAAAACATTTCTACACAGTTGTTTATGGTGGTATTTTTTCATTTATTTTTTATCCCTGCAGATGAAAAGCAAATGCAGGCTGTGTGACATTATGTCTCCAGTGAAGCTGCGATTGATTTTGATCATCTTCCTGCTCCCCACCACAGCGGCTGTAAATGTCAGTTTCTGGTGTCACTCCGTCACAATTAAATTAGAGCTGCCTCTTTTCTAGACTGACCATTTTGCACCAACGTTCAACATTAATACAGGGATACACTTCTCACAGATGAGACATTGATACTCTTATCGCAAAGATTATTTTCATGACATTTTACTTGTTTTACGTACATGACAGTAGAGAGCGACATGAGTGATGAGAGGTGATGAAGCTCGAGCCCAGAACAAAAAACTTTCTGCATTGTTTGACAAAGACCTGAGTATTATAGCACTACTCATTCTATCTACCATCTTAACTATAGACTAAGGCTAAGTAAGTAATTAAACTCTATGCTAGATAATCTTTCAATAGATACTTGCCTTTGTCATGGCATATTTTCAACCAGTGTGCAGACATGGCAACCAACGAAATACAAAGTCAAAACAAAAGCAAACATGCAACCACAAAACAATGTCTGATAATAATAATGTCTGATGGGTATGAAAGAATAAAAGAAAAGAATGTAATTCTGAACAGATGAATAAAAGGAGGTTGGGAAATTAATTTATATTTGTATTCAAAAATATAAAAAATACTGCAGTGTCCATTGATTGAATTTACATAAGTGATAACTATAATTAGTGAAAGAAAGTGAAATAAAAAACTCAAAATGGTGTGTGCTAATAAAAGATTTAAAATGCAATTATGTTCCAATTATGTTCCTATTAAGTGCGTTGTAAGAGGTCATTTGAAAGACGACGCCGTCGCTCCATATGTCAGTCTTTCCACATCATAGAGACTAAACGAGAGGGCAAAAAGAGGAAGGGAGTGACAGCAAGAAAATGGCAGCATGCGTCATATGTCAAGAAAATGAGAGCTTTATTTATAATATATGCTTCAGAGAGTGGAGAGTAGAACAGACAGAGGAACAAAAGGGATGAAAACAAAACAAAAACAACTGAAGAGAAGGCGAGAGCAAAAGAAAAGTCGACCAAGAAGAGACTGGCCGGATGAAACCAGACAACACAATGGAGACTGACAGAGTGTCAAAGTGAGAGGCAGCGGAGGGAGAGAGAGGGAACCGGAGTGTAACACAGGGAACAAAAACAGTGACTGGACATGAGTGATTAGTGCAGGGCAAAGAGCTGTGGGGCCAGGAGTGTGTACAGTGTGTGTGTGTGTGTGTGTGTGTGTGTGTGTGTGTGTGTGTGTGTACGTTGGTGTGCAGGCTTGCGCACAGCTGCTGAACGAGATCCCGCATTCACTCCAGTGTTGCCTCGCGAACACAACTGCAGCAATAGAAACATTCAACTCGGCCAAATTGTTGCAGCAACCCCAACTACAGTTTGTTCACATTGGCCCCATTCTGTCTACCTTCATCCAGCTCGTAATTCAAAATAGCTCAACTTCAAAGTGCTTCTCCGAAGATAGTGATTACTGCGATATAATACACAATTTCACAGCATGATATTTATATATATATATATATTTTTTTTTTAACTCGCCATTTGTTGTGTGCACCAGCATGGACAACGCTTGTTGTGTCACCAATCCCCAATATTAGAAACAACTCTTTTTGTAAATATGCAGTGGTAACTTATACCAATTTCGTGCACCACATAATCTAAAAGAATGAATACCCATGTTGGTATTAAACCTCAGCAAACACTAGGCCTGCAAAAGGGCTCTTTAAGATATTCAGACGCTCTGATGGATGTAATGAACCACACCGAGTTGTAATTATGTGGCTCTATCCTTCAAAGTCAGCCTTTCAGGATTTACCTTGCTATGTTCTCCTCTCACCGCCTTGATGATTCAGCCATTTTGGCAAATGAATCTCAATTACAAACACCGCTAAAATACTGCTGATGCTGTATTAGGATGAATGCCAGGGTTCACTGCTTCATTTGTCAGCGATAGAAAAGAGAGTCAGCTATTTGACATTTGGGTTTTCAACAGAGGCACAATGCATCTATCAGACCTCTGAATCGAAATAATTAATTGGATAAACTGCTGTTGGGAAACCAGATGTTTCTTGCCCTGCACGCTTCATATCACTGACTGCTGGCTGTCTCGACGAGTGATGAGAGAGTTGAGCGTGCAGTTCATCCTTAGTCACACAGTGATTTCACGTGGCAGAAAACGAGGTTAGTAGCCTGGCAGACTGAGGCCTTCGTCTTCCAGCGATTCAGCCAGGCGCTGCTTTAGCTGCTGTGGATGCTGGCACATGCTTTAGCTGGCTCAAGTCCCATCGCTCTGCCTTATCAGATTTCTCTTTCTTGTTTTGTTTTCCTCGTTGTCAATGCCCATGTCATTGTGGTGCACTGAACTGCAGACACAACACATTCACACACCAGTGGGTGAAACGACACAGTTTGGTCAGTGGCACTAAACTGTGATGCTCTCTACGTGCCCCTCTGGTGTCAGTTTTGCAGGAGTCAGTGATCCATGCACAGTGTCCTTTCAAAATAAACTTCCGTCTTTACAGGGAGTTTAGGTTTAGGCATCAAAACACCTTAGTTAGGAGGGAAAGCTCGGAGAAGAGGGGGGGTTGGCGTCAACTTTACTCACAAAATGACTCTTGTGACTATACCGAATGACTATTGAGTCGTAGTCAGTAGTCTCAATGACTATATAGACTCATGAGACTACTGACTGACTTGCCAAAATGTTAACATTAGCTTCGCACGGGACACAAACAGAGGTCTCCTGGACCAACGTCCTGTGTCCGCATACGCTCACTAAATGAGCCCCGGTGTCAGACGGCGAGGAGGCTGACCGTGCCGCGTTAACTGACGCATTTGGGTGTGAGAATGTTTTGCTATTAACAGCCTATTTGCCGTTTTCTCTTTCTGTGTTGAGGCATACTCGTCTGCATGACTTTGTTTTGCGATTGACTTTTGGATTCGATACGAAAGTAGGCTTGTCTAACCTGCCAATACTGGTTGCATGAAGAGATGCATCTGTTTTTAACACTGTGTACTCACACACAAGTCTAATAACGGTAGTTCACACACACACACAAACCCATAGTTAGTCCTTAGTCAGTGATAGTCTAGACTGAATCAAAGTAAGCTACTCAGAGGACAGTACCACACACGGCAGTAATGCCAGTGAGTGACAGAGAGTGCTTCTTTCTTTAAAACCACATAGTGAAAAGAAAAACTTCCACACAACTTACAGTGACAATCTTTAAGAATTCTGGTTGATTTTGGCAACACTTGTAAGTGCTTTTTAATAATAGGCAAGAGGGCATCTGTATTGAATACTGAGGGGAGCAACGACACTGTGTATTACTGTTTCACAGAAGTGACAAAGAGAAGAGCAATTTGAGGATGTGTATGGCAACCAAACCATGAAAAACATACTGTGGGCTGAGAGGACTCATTGCATCATGTTATTATAATAAAGCAAAGCTTTAACAATGTTGTCCCACACCAGTTGTCTTCCACATCTAGTCCAATACGTGCATAAAATGCTTCCTGTTATTCACTTGTGCGAGGGTAAATTTGAGGATGGGAGACACAGACAGAAACAATGAAAACCACCACACAGTGAGGCAATGACAGAGTACAAATACATTAAATTGATACAGCTGAAAAACTTCAGAACTACATCCCTATGGAGCTACAATTGCTCATAAAGTGGGCTGATTTCTGTTTTTACTATTAGTATTTGTAAGTGTACGTGTATGCAAACCTTTAATTAAGCCTTAGGATGGCTGTGCTGCTTGGTCCTTTATTATGAATACATTTAGGCACAGATTAAAATGCATCATGTTTGCTATGTGTGTTTTAACTTGATATCTCCTGTGTATAAAAGCAGTGGTCATAACATGCATGCCGCCATGAAACTTTCTGGTTGTGTCTCAGCATCACAAGCTCTAATATCATTTTACCCAGCCTTCAGTCCCTCAAGGTGAGAACAAGCTAATTAGTGAACCAGCAGCCAGTCTTCATCCCACAGCCTGGCAGCCGCAGGTAACCGGCCACACAGCCAGCAGCTGTTAACTATTGAGACCGCTAGCCAACAGCCAGTTAGCAGCCACCTGGCCAGCCAGCAGCTGGTGACCAGCCACTGAACCAGCCAGGCACCATCAGGCATCCACCAATCTGTCAGCCAGGAAGCCAACACGGAGCCAGCAATACCACCACGAAGACAACCTCACGAAGACTGGGGGAAGAAAAGTGAGTCACGACAGCAAGTCAAGTGCAAGTCATGGCATGTTTGTTCAGGTGGAAGACAGAGGAGATAGCCTTCAGCTCTTCCTTTAAGTACACGTACGGTCCCTCTTATACGTCTGATGAACAGGTTAAAAAGCTCAAATCAAAAAATGTGTTGTTTTAAACAGTCTTACTTAGTTTTACTTCATGTTTAGAAACAGAACACATAATCATCATTTTTACTGTTCAAATAATATAACAAACAAACACTGACAGTCAGAATCACAGGGACGGAGACATATAACAGCTGGAAGCCTTAATCTGTCTTTAATTTGTCGAAATAATATCTATTCATCAAATCATTCTGTTGGTGTCACAAAGCGTTGCTTAATTTTTCACATTTATGTTGATGTCACTGTGACACCTCACATTATTGACTTTCCCGACAGGCTAATTTGATAGATCATCTTGTGCCATGATGACTTTTTCAACTGGAAATTGGCTTAATGCATTCCCTCAGCAGGCTGTTTTAATAATGTATTATTATTACCATTAGTTTGTCGCAGAAATCATGCAAATGACCAAAAAAATGTCAAAACATGGTAACTGAATCATCCCTCTAGTAGACTGTGAGAATATAATCCATGTAGGCTTCAAAGCACCTCCGTCGAATGAGCATACTTTTGTGTATCTTGAATGCATCGTGGGAATTGTATGGATAAAACTTTCTAAACTTCAAAAATGCATGCATATTAACAAATACAGATAAAAAACAGTGGTGGAGCAGGATATTGTTTCTGTTGTTGATTAATTCAACGTATCCTCAAACAACGGTTCGTATGATATCCTAATAAATGATAAATGAACATCATGTTATATTGAAGTGGGACCATACATTCATGTTTACAATGTTTACTGATACATTAAGTGAAAAGTAGGGTAATTGTATCATAGTCTTCTGTTTGTGACCAAAGGTACAGTATAATACTGTACATACATCTATTAAATACAGGGGTGTCAAACTCATTTTAGCTCAGGGGCCACATGGAGAAAAATCTATTCTCAAGTGGGCCGGACCGATAAAATCATGGCATAATAACTTAAAAATAACGACAACTTCAGATTGTTTTCTTTGTTTTACTTAGGTCCAAAATAGTACAAGCACATTCTGAAAATGTACACAACACACACTTCAAGTTAGTTGAAAAATTCTGAGGAAAACATAGGTGCAATTTCAAGAACACAATGCTTTAAAAATTGCAATTTCAAAAATTGCAGCTCAATTGCTTTGCAAAATCATCTCGCGGGCCGGATTAAACCTATTCGCGGGCCTGATCCGGCCCGCGAGCCGTATGTTTGACACCCCTGATGAAATAGATCAAACAATAGATAATTTCAGACAATAGATAATTTTCTATATCTTTCAAGCTCATTTTTCACATCTTTGCTCACTGCTACACTGGAAATGATATCAAAATGTTATGAGTGACTTTACATGATATCATGTTCACTCCATGATAAACCCAGGTATATAGGCTGCCAACCTTTCTGACACCACTCTCCAACCAATTATTTCAATTACTTCACCAAGACAGATAAACATAAGATAGATTTTTGTTCTCAAACAATACATCTATCCACACATTAACCATTACAGGCTCACAGAGTTTCTAGCACAGCTGAAGAACGACTCTGGCACACAATATGAGTTTTCTCCCCCCGTTTTTCTCTTCACTTTAGACATTGTTTACTTTCAATTGTAGTGAATACTTTCCTCTAGCACCAGGAAACATACATATCAATTGGATGTTTGGGGGAAAAAAATCCATATGAAATGTGTTTTCAGTGATCTGCTCGAGTTTAGAAAATTCTGGTATTTATCACTGAAAACTGGAAAAGAAAAAAAAAAAATGATGGCATTACTCACAAGACAAAAAAATGTCCCATACTAATCTAAATTCACACTGCATCATTGTGAACCGTAGAAAACACAGCCAGCCAGCATTCTTTGATTGTTTCGAACAGATGAGGGCAGCCATATATTTTTCCCATGTTGCTAGCAGACAGTGCTCAGTTCCCTTATGCTGATGTTTTATTGGGCAGGTACAATAACAAGACGGCTCCACAGTGGAAGATGTCCACAGATCAGAGACACCCACTACAATCTTGTTGGCAATATTCTCTCACAGTGCACTGATACATGACAAGCCAGAGCAGAGTAAGATGGAAAATAAAGCCTCTCCACAGCACTGAAGTAGCTCTAAACCTCTCTTCGTGTACTGCAATCCAAGGGTCTGACTTTTCTCTTTGACAATAACATCTAATCACACACCAGCCATCTGTCGACACCTCTGATAAAGTGGGCACTTAACGAAGTTTAAATTTAATTTCACCTCAGTAGTAAGCCTGAACATCTCAGCAATAATAAGAGAACAGGTTAACTTGGCCGTCTGGTTAACGTCAGGAAAACAGATGCCATTAAGTGGAACGAGAGGAAATCCCCTCTGTGAAGTATTTGAGAAGCAACTGTATATAAATATATATCTATATCTATATATATATAGATATAGATATATATATATTACTTGTATTATGTCTGCGTGTTTAATGTGGAACTTTCATATCAGTTTGCCTTCATCTGGTACAGAATGTGTTACCAGTGTGGACCTCAAACAAAAAAATCATCTATTACTTCTTTTGCAAGCCTCTAAATCACCGCAGCAGCTGTTAGTGCTGCTCAGAGATGAAATGCTACCACCTTGCCGTCCAGGTTAATCAACCAATAACTGCAGTTAACCACAACCTCTGCCAGAATGCTGAAAGGGGGGATTGGGTACAGCTAATCAATGACACACAGAGGAAGCTACAAATGTAGACAGTCAATTTACTGTTCCCAATTTATGTCCTCACAGAGTGCGAGTATTGTCATTAACAACTGTCTGAAATTGTACCTTCACTAAATCATTTAAGCAACAGGCGGGTGTTTAAAGGTGTTGTACTGCATTTGTGGAAGGTTTTCTAGATTTGATCTTGGCGTTTTTGAACTCTTGTCCACTTAAATGTGACATTAACTACGGTGGACCGAATCTTTGGAGATGGATCAAATGAAGGCATGCTCTACAGGAATGTCCTTAGAATTGTAATACAGGGAGGACTTGTTTTTATGTTGTTTTTTTTTGTAGATAATATAAAGCTCATCAGAAGTTCAGTCAGGAAGACTCTCGTTGCTCTCATTTATTCTCTCTCTCTCTCTCTCTCTCTCTCTCTCTCTCTCTCTCTCTCACACACACCCTCTATTGCTTTCCACTCCATCAGCTGACGATAAGCATCCACTCAGTTGAACCAATCAGATTTTGCCACAATCGCCCTGAGCCAATCTTATCGTTGCTGTCAAACTTTAAAACTGTTCCTTTCTTTCTGCTGCTGTCAGTTGTCATTTCTGTGCCAAATCAATGTGACTCTCCTACACCCCGTTCCCCTCCAGTTCTCATCACATCCAGTGCCCAGGGTTCCTTCCACTGAGCTCATCTTTCTCTGGCGGTCAGTTTATTTTTCTAAAGTCTGAAAGTCTGAAACACTAAGATTTGAAAATGTGAGGGCAAATTACTACGACACCCTCTTGCTAATACTCAAAATACTGGATTGGAACAACTCGTTCGGCCTTAAGTAATGAAAAAAAGGCAAAGCATCAAGAATTTAAGACAGTGTAGTCTAATTTCAAATTTTATATATTTTTTTTTAATTGAATATTAAGTTTTACAATAGCCACCAATGCCTCAATTAGAAGTGATGGTGGGCATAACACAAGGCTGAAGTTGAATTAAGGTATGGGCAAACTTTATTTCACATCTAACTTTTTGTTAAGATGCAAAAAAAAGGAAGGAAACAAAGAAAACAACTTTTGGTTAAGATAACATTTAGCAGAATTGTGGTCTTCTGCATATGGAAAAAGGACACATGTATGTCCCACTGTACCCACTAACCTCCGTGGCAACTTTTTGACTCTAAAACTTCTCTGCTCTCCCCTAAAAAAAGTCAGACTACCTCCCCTTATTAAAATACAATAAAATAAAAACAAATAAATCTCCCCCTCATAATGTATACAGTCCCTTAGGCACTGAAACTTAAAGTTTATATTAGATTGGATTAGATTAGATGTTGTACCTGTGGTGTGCTAGACAGAATAAATCACAAACCCAGATTAAGCACCTGGAAAACAAACAATTGCAACTATCGACAGGATCCCTGGAAAACAAGCACACAGTTGCTTTTAATAAGCAGACATGGGAAATATTATGAGCAAGAGAGGGAAGCATTGTGAGGAGAAAGAAATGAAGACACAATGGAGAGGAATGGAGTAGAGGGAGGGGGGTGGGGGGGGGGGGTTATTGACAGAGAGCAGAAGAGTGGTGAGAAAAGAATTATAACTGCTGTATGTAATTACTGCAATAACAAGCTATTCACCCTGTGTGACCAATTTGTATTGGGCAATGTGACAAGGGGGAAGGACGGTAATTGCTGTCCTAAGAACAATGCAGATTAAAAAATTGATGAGCCCATCAACTCAGATGACTCCAAAAGTGTGTGTGTTTACTTGTGTGTTTGCGAAGAGTGTCACTGAGCGTCAGCAGAAAAGGGTGCGTTAGTGTGTATACGCCACATTGTGCGGTTGTGTATCGGGAAATTAAATGTTGCGTGTGATTAAAGTGAAAGTATTTGTGTGTTTGAGTGAATGACAACTGCTGGGTTGTACAGCGTCTCAGAGCTTGTTAAAGACTGACCGGGATAATGGAGTGGGTCTGCTGACTGTTTATACTGTGTGCTCGTGTGGACACAGTGAACAGTCAGTGTGTCAATTTTTGTGAGCAAGTTGAAATGACTTCTACTCCAGTCATTGTCAGACATCCTTCCAAAGTTGTTTTATTGTGACTGATCCAGAGAGGTTGAAGCCTTGTTTTGGTGTGTGTGTGTGTGTGTGCGAGAATAAATGTTGGCCTCATGCTTGTATTTCTATCTTTGTGAGGACCAGTGTTATTTGGAAGTGAGGACATGTGAGTCAGTTCTCACTTCTCACTTCTGTTATATGGTTAAGTCTTGATTTAAGTTAGAAGGTAAGAATTTAGATTAAGTTTGGGGTTATTAGTGTGGTTAGCCTTATAGCTGCAATGAAAAGGGGCTAAGGATATCATTATGCCAATGCAGGTCCACACTTAGAGGTGAAGATGTGTGGGTGTGTTTGCATGCGTGTATCCAAAAAGTAGTTTCAAATCAACCCTAAATTAAAAACATTTTATACAAATATAATTGGATAGACAAGCTGTAATGTCAAATAAATCTGGAGTATACTCCTTAATATGACTAGACATATGTATAGAGATGTACATATTGTATGTGTGGGCATGTTTGGTGTGTGTTTGTGTGCAAAAGATGTTGAGTAAATTCAAATTTTGAATAAACAGACCGTGAAATCGTTTTTCAAAATCTGATGACCCTCCAGCTGTCTCGAATGTTACGTGTGGATGGATTTCAAGCGTTTAAAAACGTGTACGGGTATTTGAATGTGTATGTGTGTGTGTGTGTGTGTGTGTGTGTGTATGTGTTTGTGTGTGTGAAATATTTTGTGCGTGTTGGGGTGTAGGAGATTGCTACTTTGGGACTCGTTCCTGTCACATTGAACTGAGTGATTTCACATTTCTGTCTGCAACAACAAGAGCAGTTGGTCTTTGCTTTTAAATATTTGCATTGACAACATGTATTTAAGTGTGTGTGTGTGTGCATGTGGGCGTTGAACAGTATTCCATTTGCTGGCTCATTTACCACAGGTCAGATGGCCTGTACATGTAGCAGCATGTGTGTGTGTGTGTGGGTGGGTGAGTGTGTGTGTGTGGGTGGTTGTGTGTGTGGGTGTGTGTGTGTGTGTGTGTCTGTGTTTGCTCGTTGTGTGCAGCTCCTCACCCCCATGAGCATTAATGGAAGGTTGCTAGACTCAAAGACAAATCAAGGTTTCCAGGACAAGACAATATCTGAAACAGCTGAACACTTCAATGTTGTACTGGATAGTGTGGAACAGGTGTTTTAGATCCTTTCATTCCTGGACGCAGAGTAAATAAACCTAGGTTCATCAAGAAAATGAATCCCATGCTAGTTTACCTGTGTCATGTCGGGACCGAGTAGCAGCTGCTCAACATCAAACCAAAGTCAAGAAATGTGGCTGTACAAAAAAGTTTAATCGAACCTCAGCTTGAATTCAAATATAAACTGTCCTTACATATTTATTGAAATCAAAGTGTTTTATATTCAGTTTCTCTGCTCTACTCCTTATTATTATTATTTGACATTTCACATTATGTATGCACTTATTTGCACTGTACCTCAATCTGTGAATCTGTGCAAAAGGTGCTACATAAACATAAATAAGTAAGTGATGGATTCTTTGATAGCAGGTTTCAGAGGTTACTCGAGGATGTTGGCAACATTACGCCAGTGGGCCTCCATCGTGACAGAAACTGTTTAAAATGTTTTTATCAAGCTGCACTTTATGAATATAGGCTACAATCTATTTTTATGTTCCAGCTGTCCCAAACCAGGGTGGCTTCTCTAAAGACCATTAGCGTTCCAAAATGGCTTTTTCGGGTGATAGTAACTGTTAAAGACCTTCAACAATGTAAAAACCAAGCTAGCTAGCAGGGGAGACAGTAAACATCTTTCAGATGACTTTCTACAAACACTCAGAACTTTCTGAAGAACTTTACAGGTCAGAATAAAAAGATCACCTGAATAATAAGTTATAATACGATACGTTCCGAACCGCAATCAATTTGAAAGCTAAAGTTATAGAGACTTAAAAAGACACAGATAACAGCTTAGAATGAATTGTGTCCCCAGGCTTAGTTATGCATAAATCAATAAACCCAATGAGAAAAAGCACAAGACATCGAATTCAAAATGCTGAATTAGGTAAAATGTACAACTTAAAAACGTGTGGCACACTTTAATGTTATTATGTATGGGATTAAAAATACTAGAGACATACAAGTAGTTGACATCTATTGATCCTGGTTCCATTACATAGTGTTTATTGCAAAGGAAGTCATTTTCCTTTTTCCAGGGTTATAAGAGATGAAACACGAGCTGTGACCTGGTATAAACGAGAATTATGCTCTTACGCTGAAAAACAGAGGTCTATAGACTAAAAAAGTATACTATGCATGAATTTCAGAAAAAACAATGTATAGACTCATAAAAAAAAGAATTCCTCTTAATCATCACATATGACCCACTGATGTGGATGTGTCCGTATCTGCAGAGGCTCTGCACTCTGCATCTATTTTCACCCCCCCCAGCCAATAAGAGCGTGCAGGTGAGGTTGGAAAAAGATAGTGACCGGGTCATATCGCCGTCTCCATCTCTCTCCTCTGCTCTCTGTCTGTGTCATGGATGTTTGGAGAGCTGCAGGTCTGTGTCTCTGTTTGAACGAGGGCCGGGGGGGAGGGGGGACGCACACACACACACACACACACACACACACACAGAGCAAACAAGACATAACGGACAGCTAACAGTAAGCGAGAATTACTGCATAGCATCCTTTAAACACCAGTTGAGCGATTTAGTTGACCTCATGTGATTGAAGCTTTTTGCCGCAGTCACATACTAAATGAGCGCTAAATGACATCACTATGTTGATTGTGGACAGAATAAAGGCCCCTTTTTCTTCATCTCTAATGCGACTTCTCACTTCATCACAATTCCCCACAAACTTCACCTTGACTTTTGCTTGCTCGCTGGCTTGACTCTCTACCTGTCTGCCCTCTGACTCTCTTCCTCTTGGCAGCGTGCCTCTCTGGTATCTGCCGTGGTTCTCCTCGGCCAACTTTCTGTCCTGGATTTGACAGACTGTCCCGTGGCAGATGATATCGCTCAACTAGACCCTGTCACAGAGGGATAGGAGCTTGTGTGTGTGTGCGAAGATGAAACAAGAATTAGTCAAATTTCAGTTTAAAAAGAGGGAAAGACAGGGACAGAAGAGAAAAAAGCTGTTAAACTTTTTTTTTTTTGCGAGGCAGTACACAGTACACAAAAAAAAATTAAATTGTGAAACTTGACTGTCAACCCTTAATTACTTCAAGGACATTTTCCTGCAGAAAATATATCCAAGGTAATCCAGCTCCACATCTCCCTGGCTAATAGCTCATTCATGGATACCTTTGTGGCGGTGCTATCCATGGTACTGAACTAAGAGCTACTCTGGAAGAGGGTAAAAAGCAGTGTGTCCAGCACACACAAACACACAAATTTATCCACTTTTATTCTTCTCCACTGTCAATTTTTATTCAGGCATTTGGTTCAGCACTGATATTAAGTGAGGATAGGTGTAAGACCACCACCTCTAAGGCACAGCAAAGGATTAATGGCTCACAACCAAATTACATCATTGGTCTTCAAGTAGTTGTTTATTTCCATAGTTCTGAAATATATAAGCAATTTTGTCATAAGATCTAAGCATTTTTCAACCCCAGTAGATAAAGTATATATTACAGATCAACTATGTAGCAAGTATATGATGAATGAATGTGCTAGGGCTTGCATATAAACAATAAAAGAAAATAACTGTACTATGCTACAACCAAAGAATCAGGCTATCTTTGTCAGGATCCTACCTATACACAAAAAAAAACTTGTATATTGATTTGATTAAAACATCATCATACCAGGCACAGTTCTGATGGAGTTATATCCAGTTAATTGATTCGTTCTTGACAACAACAATGTTCAGTTGCAGGGTATCAGAGGTGAATGTTAACAGCTTAACTCGCATAAGACCTTCACTGGACGAGGGCCAAGAGTCAAAATACTCTATGCATGCAAATGCAAAACAATTTTTTCTGTCCCAAATGATGTAAACAAGTTCATCCCATGAATGTTGATATACAGGGGCTGGACAAAATAATAGTAAACATTGCCATGCAATGCGAGGTAATGTTGTGTCCACCCCCTTTTCACCCCATATGCATGAGAAATAATATTAGTAACAACTTTCAATGGTAATGATTGGTCTTATGCTGCCAATAAAATGTCCTACACATAACACATGTCCAAATATTCACCAACAAAATAAAATGAACAACAAACAAACGACAACAAAATGAAAAACAAACATAAATTGAAACAAAAATGTTTAACATGCTCTTTATCTTTTTTTTCATAATAGTATGCATACAATTAAAGTATGACACAAGATAAAGCACTTAAATGTATTTTGTTTGTTATAATCAAAAGATATAAAGCATCATCTCATTTTGTTGTTTTGCTGTTGCTGCTTGGAAAGACCACACTTATAGAAATGACATGCATCAATACATCTGTATACTCAGAGTTATTGGGGACAAACGAGGCATTATGTATGTGTTCATACAGTGGAATTCTGCGTGGCTTAACCGGTCTACTATTACCTTGCACAGCAGCTGGGTCCTTTCTATTTCGCATGAGAATTGCTGGATCACAAGTTCACATGGAAATCGATCTCGTCAGGCATCAAGTAATGCATTTGTGTCCAGACCCATCAGCGTCCTGTGAGGAGCTACCGGCTGCTACGGGCATCGTTTTAGGGTGTCTGACGAGGCACGGAGAGGCGACTGACAGCCACCATTGCTTTGGACGACGAACAAAGAGGTTGCTTCATATGCTGCAATAGCATCAGTTACATCAGAATTGTGGAGTATTTGTTCTTTGAAAGAGGAGCAAAGAATGGCACTGAAGGCTTTCTTGATGAAAAATATGTCTTCGATCCTCTCCCGAGTGGCGTGTCAGATTAAGTCTGATTAACTATACATGAGATGATAAAACCAACTGATTCTCCATGTACCACATAGCTATAGAAAACTATTTTACACTAAAGCAACTATAACAACACGCAAATGTGAAGACATTGCATGAACATTCTGAAAAGACTGCTTCTCTTCTTTTATTCCAGTCATATACCGACCACTGTTACATTTTCATCACCCCACAATAACCTCCAGCCCCAATCCAAGCCTTTTCAAATGTTTATATTAGAAGAAAAATCATTTTCACACGGGGATACACAAGTTATTGTTCCGGTTAGTCGAATTACAATTTCATGGCAAAATAACAAAGCAGTAATCTAAGAAATCATTTGTGGGTGCTACCTGAGAAGCAGCAACTGCTGTAATGCTTCGTCACCGTCTGCTTCATTTCAGCCACCCAACGTGTCACAGATATTGAAAATCAATTACTAAGCACCAGCTGAGGAATCAGCACACAGAGACAAACACAGACAAGCACGCATGCCGTGCATTGTCCTGCTGGCAGAGACAGAGAGGAGGCCGCTAGGTGAAAACAAGTCTCCATCGACCAGCAGTCAAACTTTTAATAAACACATTAAATCCTTATGGATCCTCCCGCTGAGCTGCCACTAAATGGCACTCATGAGGAATTAGCACAAGGCAAGATTAATTGGCTGCCTAGAGAGAAGAGCAGAGGATGTGCTGGATGAGAGGAGGAATAAGGGACATGACAAAGAAAAGGAAACTAGAGCAAGGAGGAAGATGACAAAACAAAAGTAAAGAAAAGAGTGCGAGGTTACAAGAGAGAAGAAACACAGTCATTGATTGAGACGTGATGAAGGAAGGATGGAGGATGAGAGCAGAGGAAGGTGGGGAGCGAGAATAAGACAGGAAAAGGAGAACGAGTGAAGGAAGAGCAGATACAAGTTGTAAGTGGGAACAAGTGCATGCTGAGACTTTAGATTCAGGATCACCCCAAGGAAACCTATCGGAAAATAAATAACAAAATGTCCAAATTGTCATAAAGATGGATGAGAACATCTTTATTTTCACCAGCCGGTTATTCGTCAGCCCACTATTGTTTATTTCTGCTATAAGTAGCAGGAACTAAAAAAAGGAATTATGAGTAATTCAAAGGTTTCTTTCGCTACATGTCCTGTCCGACAAGGCTATATTAATTGGTCCCAAAAGAAAAAGGTTGAAGGTTTTCTCTGGATTACACTCATATTTATCTAAATTCCAAGAGAGTGCCACATGAATAAACTTGATTTTTCCATCAAGGTGGATGGTAGAGCACTTTTTCCGTAACAAGTGTGCTCGCAATTTCTTGGTACAAGTGTTGATGGACGCTTATGTGGCTGAGTTCTGGTGGAAGTTGCATGTGGATGGCATTTACATTAAAGTCCACTTTAGCACAGCTGTGGATGGTGGGAATGTCATTATTTTAGCAGGTACTCGGTCCAAAGTATTGGAGTCAAATTGTGACCTACTTAATTTTAGGGCAATCCATCAATTAGTTGTCGAGATATTTCATAAACGACAGATGTCAACGTGACGGTGGCGCCAAGTCCGGGGAACACCAAAGTCGAGTCGATGCATCGTCTGGAAACCATGAAGGTCTCTAACGCATTTTGTTCCAATACATGTTGATAAGTGAAAGCTATGACCTGCCGGTGGTTATTGCATTGTGTTTATTTCATAACAATATCAATATAAAATACAAATTTGACCTGGATTGTTGCATTATTGATTTTCCAATTCAATTTATGTTTTGTATTTGCAATAAACACATATGTTTTTAATCCTTTTTTTTGGGGTGGCCGGGGGGGGTGGGGGCGTGGGGGTGGGGGGGCAAATACATTGTAACTGTAATACTTTTAAAAGTGTGGATAGTATTTTAATTTCATTGCATGGATTCCTGATAGTTCCTACTCAGATGGAAGGTGAGTCCTTGGTCTGCAGCAGCAGCCTGGAAGTTTTACAGGCCCCCTTGTGGATTTTATGGTTACACCGCTTCATAAATGGACTAACTGGTTGGGAAAATATTGGCAAGCAAAGTGAATGACCTCTAACTTTCCTATTTAAAGCTGCTCAGTGTGCTTGTACTGGGCAGCTGACAAGCCTGACTTTGAACACTAAAAGTGGAAAAAATAATTATCAGAGAGTATGCATGTTGTGTTGACCTCCGGTTACAAAATGATCACTTGATGGAGAGAGCAACTTCAAAGCGGATACACTTAAGAAATCACAACTTTTTTGAAGTAAGCGCGGGTTCAAATGTGACTCTTAACGCTTTATTGCATCTTGTGATTAGTTCGAAATTACACTTAAAGTCTTAATATGTATTTATTCATGTATACGAGAAAAATACAAGTTACATTTACTGTTGAAAGCGTTCAATGCAGCTCAAAATGCTCATTGTTCCTCTCTACCAGACTATTTTTTTCCTGCCGTTTATATTGCTCTTTACTAAAGTCCTATTAACAAACATATAGCAACACATGATGGCGCAGGCGGGAGCAATTCAATGACATTTTCTGTTGTCACTGTTAAATACTGTAGTCAGATGGCTTGGTCACAGGTGAGTGAACTGCTCTGTTGATTCAAGATCATCTTTGTTAAAACATACTGTGCCCGAAAAGTGTGAGAACAGATGGCACTACTTGACACATACACACACACACTCTCACACACACGCACACACACACACACACACACACGCACGCACACACACATACACACACACACACTAACACACACATACACACACACACACACTAACACATGCTTATGACTTGCTGGGTCAACAATGAAACACATGGTGAAGCCTCATTTTGAGGTGTAAATCTCTCTCTCTCACACACACACACACACACACACACACACACACACACACACACACACACACACACACACTTCCAGTATGAAATAATCCTTGTGTTCCAGTGACAGCTACAAGTGTGTACCCTCTGATCTTTGTCAGTGTGTGTGTGTGTGTGTGTGTGTGTGTGTGTGTGTGTGTGTGTGGATTACACCAGTCAGCATGCCTGAGGAGATCCGCTTCATCAACAGATGGCTAATTGCTTTATCAATTAACCATGAAAAAGTGAATGGAGGCTCATTATCATTTTTTATTAATAATCTGCTGTATAACTTATGAATCAAACTGAGTGTGAATTACCACTGAGAAGAGGGCAAGTCTAGTTTGAAATGTTAAGCGTTTAAGCAGTGTTAACTGATAATCTAAATATATGGTTTTATAAACTATGATCGTATCTTGTATAAATAACGGTAATCCAAGTAACCTCTACTATTATTTAATTTGCTGTCTTTATTTAGACATCTATTCTTTATAAGTTGCCTTCATTCACTTCTTTGTTACATCCACCTTAGGTTCAGTCAGACATTATTGTTTTCATCTTTACCACAAAGTCCTGGAATGAACTTCAAAAGATCCTAAAATTGGATATTATGCTGCTGTACTTTAAAACCTATTTACATTTTTTTTGTACTCTAATTGTGTCTTGATTGTCAAATCAAACACTTTAACCACAGTTTGATAACCCTTCAAACAACTTTTTGATGACTTTTAATTGCTCTAAATTATTGTGTTTACTACTGTCATGGCCACACTACTGTGGCATTATATTTTATGTATTTATCATTCTTTAGATAAGCCATAACACAATGGATGTGGTTGTCACTTCGACACCAGGCAGCATTGCAGAAGCCCGAGTTGAGCTAGTGGGGACTTTGTGTCTTGCTCAAGGACACTTAAGCAAAGCAGAAGCTTTCAAAAACGGGCTCCAGTTTTCTTGTTTGCTTTTGAAGCTGTAAACTGTGAAATGGAGCAAACTAATTTGAGAAATCCTCCACATAAAACATTCAAAAGAAATGAAGACACTGATTTGAATCTCAAATAAGACATTGTGTTGCTGGGGAAAAGCTTGGTGTTTGTTCAGCAAAGTAAAATAAACAGTCTATTTGATCACATTTGAGATGGCGGTGAGGGAACAAATTGTTTTCAAGCATTATCCCTTCCAAAATATGTGGGATTTATAAGATCATATGCTTCAAAGGTCCACTCCATAATTATCATAGCGAGCCCATTACTGGCTTAGCTTACACTGTGATTTATCCCCATCTCCCCAAAATGACACCGAACACATAAATGAGGGTGATGTCCCACACTATCACAAGGCCTAGCATTTACATACCTTTATCTGTGTGTCCTTTTAATAACAGTAACATAATTAATTGAAAGGATGCAGTAGGTGTTAATCGTCATCAAAATAGGGCTGAAAAAAAAAATGTCAAAAATAAATTAGCGGTCTAGTGTAGATAAAATAACATTCAGGCATGTGTATTTTGTTGGATTGGTTCTGCATTATTGCATTATTATTTTTTGATTAGGGAACAAAGACCGCTGGAGGCGTTCACTGAAAATATACGAAAACTCAATTGATTTACTTCAACTCCAAACTTGTTTACTGTCAGTTATCTGTCTCGTTCACAAAATGAAGTCAGACTGGTAGACCAACAAAGCATGAGGATTTGGGAATTTGATTTACCATTGGTTGCAGACAGTTGAGCAATTGTTAATTTTCTGCCAAAAAACCGTGTCGATCATCCAAAGATCAGACAATTTTCCCGAACTGCTAAGACCTGAAAGGGAAAATGGGCCACCTTATATGTGGCTGTCCAATAGTGAAGGGAGTAAACTAGAGAAATACATTTGCAACATCTGACAAATCAACAAAAAAACTCACAAGACTATTAAATATTCTTATACCTAAAACCGAAAAAATACATCCCTACACCTTCTGAATTCAAGTTTATATTTAACACAGAATTAAGGCTTAATTAATTTGTTAACTCATCAATAAACACACGTCATTCAAACTGAACAGAAACAAAATAAAACTCACAATAGACGTCTTGGTTCATCTTTTCACTGTTCCAACCATCAGCAACTCCATATCCTTAGTTCACAGAGTTAAGATGTGAAAATATGGCTGCTCTACACGCTGTTTTCCCATCCACTGTGAGGAGAAAAACTTTCATGCATAGATGTGACACACATGGCCTCGCTATCTCTGGGGTTGTCGTCGGCGACAGTATCTAACCAAAACTGCCCAAGCTGACATTTATTATAACAAAATGATTGGAGATCAGCATTTGCTCTCGGCAGCTCAAATCCTGGAGGGTCCCCGTCGGCCTTATCCTCCCCGCAGCCTCCATTTCTCGAGTGGCCTCTCTTAGGCTGAATACGGCTGAATATCCAGGTCATCCAAAACACTGTCAAATCCACACTGTAAAGAATCCTCATCCATAACATCTTCTGCACTCACAAACCTAACACAAGCGACAAGAACGACTACGTTTTTGAGGCCTGTTGTGCCCCACAGCTACCACAGCTCAGAGTAACACCCTGTAGTTATTCCTTGTCCCAAGTGCGTCACTGGGAGGAGGAAGAACAACAGATTTTGCAGCTGCGCCCCAGAGACACAGATAACATAAGTATCATCTGCAGCCATTTCTCACACTATACAGTATACCGAACTCAGATAGGTAAAGATGAGGTTGAAAATCTGCGAGTTTTCCTTTTAAGGAAATAAATGGACTTTTGGCGACTTATTGATTACGTTGCTTGTAGTGGATTATGCCCGAAGGGAGGAAGGAGGGAGAGAAAAGAGAGTAACGGGAGGGGAATGATGTACTGTAATGTCAAAACCCACCTTGGACAAACTTGTGATTATATAAGTGTGTATACATAATTCACAGATAATAGATTGCATAGGCAGAGACCTGGTTGCATATCATGTGTACAAAATACACTGCATTTTTGGACGAACAGTGATGAAAGTGTTAGTCTTTCCGGCCAGCAAGGACTCCGAGGACATCATCCTCCAATTACAGCCAGCCTGCTAAAGGTCTCTATCCCACAAGTTCTGCAGCTGCCAGCACGAAAAGCGATTTCACTACCAGTGGGGCTAATTTAAAAGAACCCCTTTGTGTAGCCAAAGGCTTATGTTTCTACCACAAAGTTCAGCCCAATTCTTCAACTCTGTTTCACTGAAGTACAGTTTGTGTTATTATCTATCACATCAGGAGTAAAAGAAGGCCTGTGTATAAACCGATCCTTATGTCTCAGGGATCGATGATTTGCAACTTGTAGAGAGTGTCTCAATTTCAAACTAATTTTAACTTAGTCATATGTGTCTTTTTCCCAGATGGTGTCATGGTCCGAGGGTTTGTTTGTAGTTTCTTAGATGGGGTCCCGTCTCCGTGGCGGACCTCCGGGCCTTCATCCAGAGCGGTCCTGCCTATACGTCGCCGATCTCGTGATTGTCCTCCAAAAGGTGCTCTGCCTATTTGCCCGTTTTTTCTGCCTGTTCTCCAAAGCTGCCCCCAGAGTCCTGGTCCCAGACCTGCTGTGCCCATCGGCCCTGCCTCCGGATCGCCCTCGAAAGAGGTTCTGTCCCTCTGCACGGCATCCAGTCCGTCAGCCTGAGGCTCCTTCTGCTCAGTGATCCTCGTCAGGATATATGTACGCTGCGGCTGTATTGTGTGTTATACTGTAACATGATGGAAGTGCCCTGAAGGTATACATGGGTAAAACAAATGGTCAAACTGTAAATAATTTACACTTGGCAATGTGGTTTAACTTTGATTGATATCGGGAACTTGTACTTCAGTTCAATCTTCACTTAGATGAATTAAACAATATCTTGTTGAGCCTCAGTTCTCCTTACTTGAATATTTATGTTTATTACAACACAAATATGATCAGAGAAGCTCTGAGCACAGCATGTAGGCGTGGACAAAGACACAAAAACATAAAGTAACATCACATTCGCTCAGGGTTATACAGTTATTGTGTAATAATCACATTGTTCATGCCACACTTAACAGCAACAGGAGAGCTAGGGCAAGCGTAACGCTATGAATTCTCTTTTTGCGTTACAAACAAAACTGAGAGTCACTAGGTTTGTTTTTTTGCAGCAGGAATTTATACTGAATTTAAAGATTTAGGTATGTTACAACAAAGTTACTTCCTCCATACCTGTTCAAACTGATTTGTTATCATTTTGTGTGTAGCTGTTGCTATAACTATACATTTAAGATGATGTTTAAGTCAACTATAACTCACCAATCACCTTGATATTAGTACTGTGATCACACCACAAGCCATGTTAAATACTAATTGGCCCTGATAAAAGATTGCAGTATAATATAACAGTTAATCTGCCATGTTTTTTACAGATCATCTGAGTGATCTGATGCGTGATCCTGAAGCTTGAGTGCTGATGAGGTGTTCCTGGACCCACCAGACTCTCATCGCAGCACAGGCGGCAAAAGTTCATCAGTTATGGGAAAGTTAAAGCAGAGGTTGGGTTGATGCAAAACAAAAGTCCCATCCTTTTGGAGTTATCCGGCGCTCCCGATGGCCAATCCGACTGAACTGAACCCTAATCTGAACCCGACTCTGAACCCGACTCCGAACCCTCTTAACCCAGTGTTTCCCACAGGATTTTATGAGATTATGGTGGGTGGATGTGTATAGGGGGGTTGCAATAAAATGTTTGCTCCATTTAAAAATGTAATCATTGTTGCTTGTATATGTTTGAATGGTGATTACACAGCGGAAAAGTCACACCCACAAAGCATTGGTAAACCAGAGAAGATCCGTGTTTCAAGACCACCTGTCCGGGTGGATTGTCGACCGCCAGGAGCAGGGGGTCCTTCCCTCCCTGCAGGACCAGCCCTCAGTAAATGTGTTTTATATACTTATGATTATGTGTAGCTATTGATCAAACCCAACATTGTGGCAAGTGCACAGATTGAGCCCACATTTTGAACTATTTGGGGCCTGTTATTTTAATAGGATATCCTTATTGACCTGTTATGATAGATACAGTCTATGTGGATTTAATGGAAGCCAGGCTCTGAACTGGCACAACACTTATTTCTGTGACTGAATTTAAGCTTGGGTGTGAAATAATTATGATAGGGTGGTAAAGGTTACGCTCGATGTATGGCAGGTAGAAATGCACTTTAGGGGTAAAGGAAAAGTGACTAGACTAGCAATGAGTATTGCCTTCGTGATCTATGGATGCACAAGTGTGTGCTATGCTACTTGTTTTTGCATTACCAGCAAGTCAGATGTTTGTGACATTTTCCATAATGACATACATGGCTTTGCTTGTTTGTCAATTATTGTAACTGTTTGTGTGTGTGTGTGTGTGTGTATGCGTCTGTGTATATCCTCTCCCTACGTGTATTGTGGACTCAAAGGGATGTTTAAAGATATAAATTGCAGCATTTTGTCCGCTGGTGTTTGTAAACACAAAGCATTCGAAATCCTCTCTGCTCAATGAGCCGAGAGAGACCAAGACAGCAGAGATTTAAAGAGAGTTAAAGTGACCGCACTGCCCGCGGTTATTGGCTGGGGGTTAAACTTCCACGCAGGGCCCAAAATATCTTTGCTAATGCCGAGAATAGTCCCGAACACAGCAAAATAACAAGAAAAGAGAAAATACAATTATAGTTTAGGACAGGGGTCACTAATAGGTGAATCGTGGTCCGGGTCCGGACCCAGACGCCATTGTATCTGGACCCAGATCTAAAACCGATAGATAATTGAGAATTATTAATAGAGCACCTCTATTTTAACCGGTGCAACTTTTCTAGCCATTGTTGCACCCACTCGTTTAGCGGTCCAGGAAACACACTGACCAATTATATGCGTTGTAGATCATCACAGGTGATGCTACTCGGCCATATCTATATATATATATATTCCGATAATTATTGCCCTCGACTCGAGTGAGACAAACACACACACGGCAGAGACGGGGAGAGAGAGCCAACAGTCGGAGAGGACGTGAGTCAGAGAAGTTATTTCACATGCCGTTCTCCAAAAAGAGAAAAATGGACAGCGAGACCAGAGACTTTAATCAAGAGTGATATTTCAGACCTTTGCAAGAGGAAATTCTCTCGAACTGAACCTCTTTGAATTTTAATTGAATACCCCTGGTGTCGGGTCTCTTTAGATACAGACACCACCACACACTTCTCTTGGGCCATAAGTGTTGATTGAGAGGGATTCTTTTTTTGTTCTCTATTCCATTATCTATTTTTTGGGGAAAATGCATTATATTATAACTTTAAAGAGGTCTGAATAGTTTCAGTGGATTTCAACTTCTATATTCCATTGTGTAATGTAGGCAGTAGAGGGAGGAGGAGTGTGGGCATATAGCCTGTGGTTGTGTGAGGTGGACTATATAATAGAGCATGAGTTAAAAAATAAATAATTCTAATTGATGATTGCATGGTCCAGTAAATTACTAACAGCATTCGGTTTGTATCAATCACCAATTCACACACAAAGCAGACATGAAAGTTTCAGGTAACACGTGTGTGCCCGGAGGACTACCCACAGTAAATAGAAACACCAACCTGTGGGGTATATTATTCATGAGTTTTTTATGCTTTTAATGTTGCACAAATACACATTCTCTCCGTTTCTCTCTCTCTCACACACACACAGAGAATGATTGCGCTATCAAACACTACAAAAGGCTAATTAAGAATATGCATAGCCTGGATTTAACAAGCTCATTTGTCTCTCCCCATCCACACAGCGCTAACAAGGCCCTCTGCTCATTAAGGCCTTTATGCTGCAGGCCATTCAGCCCGCTGTCAGTTAGTTAACAAGGTAAATGAAGGAGGCAGCCAGTGTTGACTTTGCTTGGAAGGCTGGAGGTGGGAGATTAGCCTGCTTGACTCTGCACCAAGACAGCAGGGCAAGGTTTGGCTGACCCAGAGAGAAGCGCTGCCCAAAATTAGCACCCAAAAGAGAAGTGCGGCCCAAGATTTGCACCCAAAAGACAGCAATCATACCGATTGGGATGACTCGTACGTGCATGTGTGTGTGTGTGTGTGTGTGTGAGAGAGGCCGTACTCCTGATTGTGTGCGAGTGGGAGGTTAATTACCCTCCTTGACTTATTGCTGTGATGGCAAGGATCAGCCAAAAAGAAACAAGGTCAAACAGTATAATGGTAATTGCAAAAAGACAGTGATCATACTGGAAAGAAACACGAGCACATACTTTTTCTTTTTACTGGAGGCCTTTAAAAAATCTTAGGGGCAATGATGTGAAAAAACTAATTAAAATGAAATATGGCTCCTTATACTTAAGTCATACTGTCTTGATGAATTATGGCACATTGCTAGCTTGTCTATCGAAGAACCATGGATTGACCTCAAAGTCTTTGACTTCTTCTGTAAGATTTAGGGATGGAACTCGAGAACCGGTTATTTTCATATGTTTTTAGGTAAACATTCTTGAGATAATAAAAAAAGCTGTGTTGACGCTGAAAACCTGTGTCGGCCTATTTTTCAAACAGAAGATTGATCAGAAATCAAGGGATTCAATAAATAATCTGACCAATAATCTATAATGGCATCGGTATCAATAAAATGTTATCAATACCCATCCCTAGTAAGATAAGTATTTTCAAGGACATCCTTACTTAGGTTGCTAAACTCCTTGCGCCTGTCTAGGAGCTGGACTTTATAATAATCCTTCCTATTAACGGAACTCCACATTTTGTCTGATTTTTACTGACATTGCACAAGCATAGATGGAGCTCCAAAGTATTCTAAACTAGTTGGTAGGCATGAGATGCTGCTGTTACCAGATTGCTATTGTGACCGAGGTAGAGTTAATGACAAGAGATACAAACAGACAGGACAAACCTTGAATGATCTTCAGGGTGAACTCCCTTGGCCTTATCCTCTATTGCTACCACTGACTATTTAACTAAGGAAAACTAAAGTTTTGTAGTACAAACCGTTGTCTGACAGATGGACTGAAAGCCCTGTGGCTTCCACAAACCCATACTCCCAGCGATATCAAAGTGACTTCAGTCAGGGACACAAATGAGAAATGCACTCCCCATGAGTCTGAGATTTATTGAAACATACTGCCACTCCTGCCACCGGAACTAAGCCTCACACAGTTTTTTTTGGCCATGGGCCTAAAATTATTATGCCCCCCCATATGGCAAACATTCCAGCATGTCTTAATGAGGCTAGGATCCAAGGCATGATAAGGTAGAGAAACATCAGATTAACTTTATTGATCCCTGAGGGCCAGGCATGCCAGAGGAGAAATTGAGTCATGACAGCAGCAAAGTATGGAGGTGTATGATGGAGGACAGAGTAAATGGGGCAACAAGGTGGTGTATTATGCAGGGAGAATGACTACAATCATCATTACTGAGTTCAAACCCTCTGCAATCGAAAAGGGAAGGAGAGGTTGAGATGGCAGCAAAGCAACGTCATAATCGAGGATACAACAAGCATCTGCCAATATAGGAGATCAGCAAGGCTTCCTTCTTCCAATGGTGGTGTTCTGGTGCCGTAACGTTGCTGGCCCTCAATTCCCTCAAAAAGCCCAAACTGAAGTTGACTGCTGCATATTTCTATAAAAATAAAATAAAAATTGTGTCCACATTCCATACTATGTTAAGTACAAATTGAAACTTGTGTATGTAGCGTGTTCATACTGGAAAAGTGACTAAATTAAAGCCACTATTTGTAGGATTTCTTTTCTTCGGCACATCCAAGTGGCAGTATGAAGAGACATAGTATGGTAAGGCTTGCTGTTAACGTTCTCGTAAAAACGTTAAAAAAGTAAGTAAGTAAAATATAAACAATTCAATTTGCTCACAGCAGTTTTTTAAGGAGAATCTATTAAGCTTGCCGACTCTGAATAAAGCTTTGGGGCTGGCGAGGCGCTGTACGTGCGCCCTCCACTTCCTTTGAGAAGAGACATTATTGCCATTTGAATTATTGTTATATCTCGCCCCTCTCTACGATGGCAGATTTTTTTATCCCACCTTCAAGTGTGGCCATTAGGAACAGCTATAAACTTTTCTACCTTCATAAAAGGTCGGATGACATGTCGTACAAACTAGTTCATCTCAAGTATACCCCGACCTTGAGAGTGAGCGGGGCTCGAAGCAACACAGACTGCACCAACGATAACCGGGAATGTTTAATTATTCTGCTAAATAAAATGTATTTTAGAATAATTTAAAAGGTTATAATCCCGTACACTTTCAGCTCAGGTATGCTCAAGATGTAATATCCATATTTCATTTGTTTTATATCTACTCACAAGAAAATTGCTCTGTGATCAACCTTTAATCAGGGACAACACATTCTGCTTTCATTATGTTGAATTTAAAATGCAGTGGTATTCCAATGTCACATTTTAATTGATGTCTGTAAAATTTCCATAACCTCTTGTATAGCTGTGAAAACAGTTTAGTGCTATATATGCATTATGGATGTGGGACACACTCTAGGCCACTGACATCTTAAGGGGACATTAATTGCAAAATATGTTCTCACTGAGGTGAAGTGCAAATGGAAGTTTTTAAGTAGATTTTGAGATATGTGTGTTGTTTGAGTATTACTGCACTTCTTGACTCTTATTATATTTAGCTCAAAGACCCTCTCAGTCTGGTCTAGTGTGTGTGTGTGTGTGTGTGTGTGTGTGTGTGTGTGTGTGAGAGTGAGGGAGAGGGAAAAAGAGCGAGTGTATGTTCAAAAAGCTAAAGGCTGTCATGGCTGTCTATTTCCTCTTTCATCCTTGGCAATAAAGTAATGTATTCATAAACCGTTTTGGCACACAGCATTCTGTGATTGAATTACAGGAAGGCAAATGCATTTCATTACTGCTGAAGAGTATGGCAGGATTTCTCTTGTAAAGGACTGGAAAGTGTGTTTGGATGAGGTGTGTGTGTGGGGGTTGGGGGCGTTAGAAATAGGAGAAAAGAGAGACACGGAGAGGTAAACAGAGAGAGGCTGGCCGAGAGAGCATGAGAGGAAGAGGAAAGTGTGGAGGGAGATAAGCAGCACCGTGTGGGGGTTTGTAGTGGTGGTGGTGCTGATCGCCTCCGGCTGTGGTAAATGAGCTCTGGTCAAAACAGGACAGCTCCTACGATGAAGAGGAGACGTGGGATGCAACCTGTGTGTGTGTGTGTGTGTGTGTGTGTGTGTGTGTGTGTGTGTCTGTGAGATTGCGTGCGCAGACCTGCCCTTCCGGTCGTTCGGTGTGTTTGTGCGTGCATATCACGGTTCCTTTTCTTTCCGGGGGCCGCTCCTGGGACGCCCCGCGGTGCGCCGTGTCCTCGCACCGATACGGGCTGAAGACTAAGCTCAATAAACTAATCTTTCCCGTCTCCCCCTCACTCTCCTGCACTCTTTCAAAATACGCACTGCTACACCACAAATCTACCTTCATACTACACAGGATGTTCGGGTGCCATCACAAGAACATATAGTGTCCAGTTACACGGCATTTCATACACGGCATTTTACAAATATATATATGGCATTTTTTCATCTTGTGAATGGAGGTGCACGTACCAGTACAAAGAAGGTACATTGATATTAATAGTGCAGGTTAGATAAAAAAGATTCGAGGAGATGTACAGCAACTGAGGTTCAAGGCTCTGAAAGGTACCCACTGGAGTTTTCTTGTAAACACATTTAGCTCACATTCAGTTTTTTCAGGACTTTTTTCTGAATATTTTCAAACCTGCATTATTTAGATCAGCTGACAGTTCTTCCCCTTTTTTGTTCCTTGTTGCAATGCCATCATTCTATACCTGTAACTGAAACTGAGGGACGATATAGCTTGCACGCACTATACATTTTCAAACAAACAAAATGTTGGGTGTTAAAAAGTTAAATAAAATCACAAGCCAACTTAAATAACATAGGGCCATGGCCACACAAAGGTCAGATTTGTTTTCCCCACTATTGCATTAGTTTATAAGTAGGAGGTATAGCAACCACCAGTCGTGCCTCTGCTCTTTTCTAATAAATTGTACCACTTGAATTTCCCCAGACTCCTATGTGCTTGGTGAGACAGATTTCCCACTATGCAGCATGTCCATGTGGCCTATAATTAACCGTTAGCTCACCTTTACATTTCACAAAGGGATGGAAATGGCTTGTCCGATTCATGCCATTATTTCATCATCCTTTCATGGTGGAGGAATGCAATTTCCACATTATTATTATCCATTAAATATAATGTAGTGACAGTGATAAACGAGAGAACAATTTTTTTATCAATATACTTTTTTTGCTCAAACCAACCAGGTCGCTACAAATACTGTATTATCAGTCTTGTTCAGTTCATGCTTCACATTCATCATCACATTGAGGAGCACAATGTGTGCATGTGCTCACTTTAAATGATAAATTGCAATGCTATTTCAATGATTAATGATAGTATGTGGTTATCACTTATGCTACATTTTTTTAATGAAACTCGAATTATATGATTATTTTTCATACTGTTTCATCTCAACATGCTAAAATGGATAGGAATGCATTTGCATTTGATTGCCAGACTATCGCAGGGCTGACACATAGAGACAGACAACCATTCACATTCACACCAGCGGCAAAGAGTAATCAATTCACCTAAGCTGCTTGTGAGAACATGCAAACTCCACACAGAAAGGCCGTCTTGCTGTGAGGCGATAGTGGGAGCCACTTTGTGAAGTGTAAAGGTGAGCTAATGGTTAATTATAGGCCGCACGGACCACCGTGCAGCCCCATGTTGATACCAAGCAGGTATAATGTTTATCATGTTCACCTTCATAGTCAAGAACACTAAACCAAAGCATTTAACAAAGTGATTACAATTCACCCAATGGTCCAATCATTCCACTAGCTGCTGGGATATGTAGCAGGATAAGTGACAACTTTGTCCGGCTGGTGGAATAGTCAGGGCACCACCAAAGTTACAAAAGCTGTAACAAAATTACATCATGGCATTCCATCTGATAGTTGTTAAGATTTTTCAGTCCAAGTTCATGTCTGTCTCCTCACTCAGATATCTTGAAGCAACATATTATATAACAAGTTAAAATGTAAGAGACTCAAGAATGTAATATAAAACTGTATAATACAATGGACATAGCTGTCTTTTATTACTCAACTAATGATGTAATATAGCAGTATTACAGTGTCAGGTATCACTAACTACTTACCTGAAATGGCATCAAGCCAAACAGACGCATAGCTCGCTCCATAATGCTCGATTTCTGTGAATTTAATATCACCGACACTCCATTATTATGTTTTAACATATAAAACATAACCTTTAAATTATAGACACAGACAGAGTTGCTTCCGTGCTGCACCTGTGGCAAGTGATTACGTATACGCAACTTTCATTTGCTTAGTGAATTTCTTGCACTGTCAAGCTTCTTTTCATCTCTGCCAATATTCTGAACGTCAGAAGAAAGTTCTGTTGCTCAAAGCGTGGTGCCTTCACAAGTACAGCCTTGTTAGCGACGCATTTTTTAGCTGAGCAGTTAATTAGTGGGCTTGTTATCACTGCAGTCTTCTTTCCTTTAACTAAACACACACACACACACACACACACACACACACACACACACACACACACACACACACACACACACACACACACACACACAGCAGCGTTGCCAGTTTGCAGCACTAGTTTGCACATTTACACAGAGAATGGACAAGCTTGTGAATACAATGCAAACACTCACGCAACACAAATGTGTCAGCAGGAGCCTAATTAGAAGTTGTGAAAGGTAAGCGGGTGAGAGAGAGTGAGAGAATGGGGAAGATGAACAATAAAGTAAACGACAGCTAGAGAGGGAGAAGGTATTTTTGTATCGATTGTGACTTGCGGCATTTAGAGCCCGAGGGTTTTTTTTGGGACTCTCACAGATCCAACGTCTTCCTCTATCCAATTATAACACTCTTGCTCTGAGGAGTTGTCAGCTGCAGAAGATAATATGAGATCGGAAAACAGTGCGAGGGACAAAGGGAGAGACAACCAGAGGGAGGAGGAGGAGGTGAGGAAGTATGGTGACTAACTAATGAAGAAAGACGAGGGGAAAAGATGGTGGCAGAGAGAGAAAGACAAGTTTTAGGAGAGGACAGGGCAGACAAAAGGGAGCAAGGAAGGGATACGGCAGAGAGAGAAAGAGAAGAGCTATTTTCCTAATATATCATCATGCTAGCAACCAATGTAGAAAGTGCAGAATTATCAGTTCTCTTAATACATCTCTCTCTCTGTGCATCAGCAAACATGGCAAATGATGCTCAATTTGCTCATTAGATCTGTAGCCAGGACAACTCAATTTTCCACCATTTTCAAAACATTGGCCCTCTTTCAGGCATCTGTCAAAACTAAATCTTAGTGGCTGTTAGCTGTGAACTCTGCTCTGGAACCAAAATATGCTATACTGTATATATAGTAGCAGTACGTTTACCATTACTTTCTCTCTTTTTTTGGAATGTGTCAGAAAGCCTATAATGCGTATTACAATAATTTCTTGTTTTATGAATGAAAATCCTGCAAATCCTCCTCCTAAAGTTTCTAAACCTTTGAAAAGTAGGCTACTACCCCAAAGCAGGGTTTTCTCCCCCCCCACTCCCCTCCCCTGGAACTATCGAGAAACTAAATGTATTCACTTTAGACACACACACACACACACACACACACACACACACACACACACACACACACACACTTAACACCCCAAGAAGCCTCTGGCTCGATTTGGCTTCACAAACCTTCACAATAAAAAAGGGCATCAGAAGTTGATGGGTCGGGAGCCCCCCCCCCCACCCACTCTCCCACAACCTCCAACTTTATGCCCCAGGCCCATTTTGGTGCCGTGGCTGGTGTGATCCCATTGCAAGATAGTATATAAATACAAATATTTAACTATAGACTAACATATACTCTTGCCTCCTGCAACTTGCCATAGTTACCTCTCTGCCAAAGTTTATCCAAGTGGCAAATAATCCCTACACATATGGATGCTCAATACCTATTTTAATGTCAAAGCGTAAAAGTATAATCTTTTCTCATGTTTTTCAAAATGCTGCAGAGGGTTCAGAAATATGAGAGATAAGGGTGCTGCATTATTTCTTCATGGAACCAATTTTTAGACCCAGAAGCTACTTTATAAATGCAACTGTGAGAGGGAAGCTTGACAGACCTTACGCAGTATTCTACTTTCTACCGATCCAAGATCCTGCTTCAGTGTTAAATTTGCATCACTTTTCTCAATTTAAAGTAAAGTACAGACACAAAAACAATAACATATAGCTGCTTTATCTTAGTGGAATATAGAATAATAAATCAAGAGTGTCATTTTCTTCCCATGAGTGCAATTACACCGGAATACGAGTTTGGTCACTCGCTGAGTTTTACTGTTTATGATGGTTATTCATTATCCAAGGATTCATTCTACAGTGTAGAAATACAAAATGGTTCAATCATAATTCTACAGATGAATCTGCATGACACATGCAGGAAATGTGGAGAGGAATGAAAATGTTATTGTATTAAGTTGCCAAAAAAGAAGAGAAAATGAAAAGCATCAATTCAAAAACTACTAAAGTGCTCACAGGTAATAAGGAAAGAGAACAAGTTAGGGATAGTCTCTAAAATAATTTACGGATGGAATGTATTACTGAAGAGGGCGGGTGAGTGATTTCAATGCTGCATTCACTGACCACTCATTTGAAATGGACAGACACTGTCTATTGCACGTTTTAACAGATGAGTGTCTGTGTACTATGTATATTACTTTAATCATTGTGTATTCTGGACATATAACACTGTTCAACTGACAGTCAGTATGTCCCCTTTTCACTTCTTCTCATTAACAACCGATCCTTACATACACGTTGTCTTTGTGCACAGGTGGACTAGATAACTAATACATGATGGAATGGGACACGAGCAAATCGCCGTATCTTCCTGCGATGAGTTAAAATCTACTCTGATCGATGTAGTTTTTACCTTAGAATCCAAACAGTGGCCTAAATCCCCACAGCCAAGTGACAAGAGATGTTAGTTTCACTTTAACAGCAGAGACTAATTGCTAATTGCTGCTAATTGTTGCTTTGTCTCAGCTGTCGGCACCAGCGGGGCTCTCTGCGGGGAGCTTTTGGCCCATCTCTTCCTGTTGAGGGGCCTGCGGTGGCTCCGGCTGAAACAAACTAACAATTAGACCAACCTCTATGAACAGACTGGAGTTCAATTAACTGGATGGACTTTATAATAATGAATTAAACTATGCTCATACTGGGAATCCTTTTTACCAGGGGAAACTAAAGAGGGGGCTAAGTCATTTGTCTGTGAAATTATTCAGAGAGAGAGAGAGAGAGAGCGAGAGAATAATATGACTTTCAGCTTCACAGTGTGCTGTTGTCCTAGTTTAAGCTGTCTGATGGAAGCCACGGCCTCAACTATCAGTATATAGGGTAACTCACAACAATTTGAGAAGTCTTGCAGACAGTGTTTGCTGCAGCACTTACCTGGGGATGGTACTCATTTCGCACACTGTCCTCTGGCCTCAAAAAATACATTATTCTGTTCTTAGCCACAGGAGCAGGACTGGACTGGCAATCAGAAGCACCTGGAGAATCCGCAGTGACCTGGCCTGCTGATTGGCTCGGAGTGGTAGGCCAGTGTTAAAAATACAAAATGAAATGGGTTATTGAAAACAACACGGGACAGCTCACTCAGACCTGTAGACAGTCAGTCAGTGTTTGGAGTGCGCGTGGCAAAGCTATGTGGACAAAACATATGGGCAGCTCTGAAGAAAGAAGAAGACAGGGGGGAAAAAAGGTGGAGCTGAAGGTATTAAAATGAGAAACTAGGGAGGAAAGTTTATTCTGTCTTTTAAGAAAATGATAAATGACATCAATGCATGCAAACAATATAAAAAATACCAAACAAACGTACACACACACATCATGTATATGAATATTTATTACTGTAGCTTTAATTATGACACTGGATTTGACCAACTCTTGAAAATGAAGACGCTATTTTACTGTCAAACAGTAAGCAGAACAAAAGTGTATACATGCTCTGTTGTGGAGATTGGCCTGGGCTGGCGATAGATTCCCGGCCTGTCCTGCCTTGCACAAGGGCACAAACATATCTCTGCTCTCTCTCTGGACACAACATGGAGCTCTGCCAAAGCAATTCTTCCACCACCGGCGTTTCCAGACTGTCACTCTGTATGAAGTTACACTCACAGCTGAGGAGGGCTGTCTCGATTAAGGAGGACGGAATAAATAAACAGGTCAACTGAGGGACGCGCTCACCGCTCTCCACCGTGAGCGGTAACATCCGTCAAAGACGACGATAATGGACACCTTCTCACCCTGCTGCTGTTGTCTGCCTCAAATAAGTCATGATACACAGAAGTCGCCACGGTCTCTCCCCCAACAAGCAATTGCAAACACTCAACATCCGTTACCAGCTATACCCACACTAAAAAGGTATCAACTGCACTTAAATTATATGAGTGTGAGTGTTACTTATATGTATGTAGCCCTGGCTGAAATTCTTAAGATATTAGGATGAAAATAGTTTTCTCAAAGGTTCCAAAGGTAAAATGCTACTGTTAGGTCATATTTTATAGCTAAATATTCATTTCAGCAGGAACGACAGCACAAGTTTGTTTATTTTAAGCCTGCTATATAAAACCTAACTTGTGATTCAGAGGGTGACAATTCGAGTATTGGTATTAGCGATAACAACCAATTTCAGTTTTCTGATCTAGCACCCTTATCTGCTGGATTACCATTATTTCTCTGTGCCTTCCAAACATTTCACAGATCACTGTTGAGAAATAAATCCCTTTTATGATGTGACTATTATATGGTTGTTTAAGGTTTGGTTTAAGGGCAAAAGGACTTGATTTAGGGTAAGATCGTGGTTTGGGTTCAAATCAGTACTTTGTTAAGGGAAGGCGACCTTTGTTGTCAAAATATGGTTAATGTTAGGGATTATGGCGTGAACGTTAACACACGTCATTTTGGGGCACTTGATCTCTTTTGGGAGGAGGACAGTCTCACACTCTAGATTCTGAACTACATAACGACTCCTTCTTGACTGTTTTTACTTTAGTGTACCATCCCAATGCATGCCCTCTAGTCTGCAAACTGTATGTTTTTTTTTAAGTTAGTTTGTTAAGAACTTGGAAAAGTGAATGTGCCCTCAACCCAGTTGTTTCCTGCCATATGCCAGGGTGGCCCAAGAGCAGGCAGGATTTCATTTCATCCAACCAAACACAGCAGCAGGTGATTTCAGTGTTTATATCCCCTTTCTAGTTGAAGGTGCTAATCAGTGTAATCAGCTGCTGTAGTGTTTGGTTGGAGTGATACTCTGCAAAATGTTGGCGCACTGTTCAACATCATTGGACACAGTTACTGTAGATGATCCCACCTAGTGATGATCTGTCCAACACTTTAGGCTCAAAGTTGTATCACAGCAGAGGTATAATTTCTGTCATGTGATTAATGTGATTCCCAGTGCTTTTGTTTGTATGATGATTGTTCAAACAAGTATTGAAACTACATGTTGTTTTGGAAATAAACATTACTCCCCTTTCACCCACTCCTATCTATCCAGGTATATGTCTATGACTCTTTTCACTGAGAATTGTGGTATTAAATTGAGGAAAGGCCACTGTGAATACAGCTGTAATAACAATGAAGACACATTTTGTGACATATACAGTTTATTCGAATATGTACACACCAGCACACTCTTTGGCCAAATAGGCCTGCGAATATGAATAAAAGCACAACATGTTTGCATTTCCTGCATACAGAATACCGTATGCTGAATTCTATGAGTATGGGCGTAGCCCTCTAAGAGGTGTTGCTATTGGGTTCATCCCTGCATGCATGCGCAGTCCCAATTCAAACCAACATTTCTTCAGCTTGCATAGGAGCCAGAGGGGCCCACACCTCAGAGGGCTATGCCTAATAGAACCTGGAGTTACAAAACATAACTAACGTTTTCTATCGTAAAGGCTACGCCCTCAAAGAGAAGTGAAGCTGGATGATTAAATTAGAAAACTTTATTAATCCCCAGTGGGGAACTTATTTGCCACCAAAAACTCATACAGACAATAGACAGTCGACAGTGCACAACATACAAGAAACACATTACAAAGAATAAGACCAGAAAATGCCATATGAAACATGATTGACATTAGAAAGATGCTAAATCTAAAAACCACAGCTAAACGTCTAGCAAATCTAATTGCTGCTGGAACGAAAGATGAAATCCATGCCCAATTGTAACACCAAAGTCCACAATCTGACAACATACACCAGTTCACAAACAGTAAATGCCATGCATAATAAGGCAATGAGGCACCGACTGTGCCATGGGTAACACCATGGCAGCGTTGTGTGGAGACAAAAGGACACAAATCTTGTTACACTCTCTTCGAAACAGCACTGCTGCAGAACGTTTATGGGGAGGGATGATTTTCCATTTTCCACCCACAACTTGAGACTGGCATGTGGCTGGCTTGAGACTGAAATGTGCTTTTGAGGCGGGCCAGTGATGCGGAGAAGGAGGAAGCCGCGGCTGCAGGGCTCCTGGCCTCGGTGGGGACAGAGAAAGCCGTAAATGTGGGGCTTCGTGTTCCTCATCATCATCATCATCCGACTCCAGTGCTCCCAACAGGGGGAGGGAGAGCCAGGAAGAGAACCTGCTATGGAGGGAGCTGATCCAGCAGACTATTGCCCGTCACAGCAGTCCTTGTCCTCGATGTCCGGGAAGACGCACGTGGAGATGTTCAGCTCATCTGCTCTCCGGCGCCGCTCCTCCATTGGCAAGTGAACACAGAACTGGCAAGCGACCAGCAGATGGACAAACAGCGGTATACCTCTTCATCTTCTTTAATCTTTTACTTCTTGACTGCTTGATGCTGAAGGAAAAAAAAATGGGAGCAGAACTATGGTTGCATGTCTTTTATGTCGCAAGTGGAAACAGAGGAGGCCCCTGCAGGGCACAAGGCTGCAAAAGAATCTTCGCCACTGCGAAAGCACATGGGGATGAAAACAATAGCGACAACTCTTAGAGGGAAAATGCTATACAACAGAGAACCAAAGGATAAATCACAAAATTGGGACCTGATACAGCTGTAACAAATTTCCCAATGGATCAATTGAAGATTCCTTCGATTTTAAAAGGCTGCAAGAGTTTTGGCAAATAGACGTCAATATGGTGGTCAATATTTACACAGGGTATTTGCAAATACTGAGCAAGTGTGCAGAACGTGGTCAGGTTAATGTAAATGGATCTTGCTTTCACTCACATAAAAGATGCAAACAGACAGTGCTAATATGCAGTTAGTGGAATTTAGTGCGCAGTAGTCTTCTAATGAGCGTATCCCTCTTTTCCCAATAACAAAGCCTTTTTATTGTTCCTTTTCTTCTTCTCTCACCAACCTTTAGTTACCATTATGTCAGCCTCACATCGTCCCAGTCATTGGCTCTCATGAGCCTCCACTGTCTGGAAAGTGCTTTTAACGAATGAACAAAGGCCCTAGGGAAGTAAATGAGTTTTTGTTCAGTTTTGCAGATTTTATGACCCCATATACTCTAGTTATTTTACAAGAGAGATGTTCTACTTCCATTTCTGCTGCCTGGTTGTCCTGATCGCAGCCCTATAGCTTCTGTTGGCATCAGAGAGCAGCGCGGGCAACAAGGAACACAATTTAGGATGAAATATCAAAACACCTTCATTAGCATACAGATTAGGATGCCGAGCTCTGGCAGTTTTTGAACATTGAAGCAATTCAGTGGCCAAAACCTAATCTCTGTTGCTATCCATTCTAAAGTGAGGAGTGAACAGCCCTAAGACTGAATCGTCTGCTGGCACCTTTAAATCAAACTCTTTAAAAAAATGACCTACCTTTCTATTTTGGCTTCACGTTTCCTCTCAGCACTTCCAAATGTGAATCAAGCACAGCGACACACATTTGGGGCTTTTTATTAATATAGGCTTTTGTGTGTGTGCTTATGCTGAAATAACCCAGTTAAAAGTATTTGCCCCTGTGTGTACATGCATTACTCTAATCCATCTGCAGCTCATTATCTGTCATTTTCATTTGTTCACCAAGGTGCGAGCTCAGTAAATTTAGTTAACGCACTATACCTACTCAATCCGTCGGTAACTGACCTCTCATTAACACACCCACACAGAGGGTAAAAACTGGCTTTGAGATAGATTTGTAAACTCACAGCTTATGCAATGCATTTGTTTCTTCTGCGGAGAGGCACAGGGGATGGAGACAGGAAGACGTGTGAATGAGTCTAAACACCACCTGATATACACGTGGTGAGAGCTGGCTGTGGACAGTCTCTTTGGTGATAGGTTTATTGATCCTGATGGTGGCATGGTGGTTTTCTTTCGGATTACTCTTTCCGTGTTTGGCTCATTAAAATTGATTGACATTGTAAAAGCCAGGAGCAACAAAAAACACCAAACGTATGTGGGCCTCGTCCCCCCCCCCCCCGCTCATCTTTCCTCTTCTTTCCTCTTCTTGGTTCGCTTTTGTCTCTCCAAACTTGGGTGCATTTTGATCTGTTTTCTCCTCTCCTCTGTTCTCTATTCACCAGACATCTCCTCTCCCCCCGTGGGCCCCAGCAGGAGGTCTTGTCAACTATGAAGCTGTGTGTTTGTCCTCCTCTAATCCGCCTATTTTTTGTCCCTACTTCTCCTTTTTTGCTCTCCCTCTTCTCTCTCCCTTCTTTCTCTAAGGGGGTCAAGTTTTTTTCTCTGAAGCTGTGCCTGTGTTTGTCATCCTCCCCGTCACCCCATTTCAACCCCTCTCTTTCTCCTCTCCGCTGTCCCTTCCATACCTAAACGGGAGGTCTTGTCAGCCACGAAGCACTGTGTAAGCCTCTCCTCTCCTTTCCAATACAACACAATGTGTTTGTACTGGCTAGAACCCCTGCCAGCAGCCTTTAATAACATCTGTGTTTGTAAATGAGCGATAGAGAGAGAGAGACTGGTCTTTGTGTTTCAAGCAAACGTGCAACGTATGTTTTTTTTAAACATCTGTGTGTATAGAAAGGAAGCTACAGAGCTGGAGGTGTGTATTTGAGGGTATTTGTTGTTAAATAATTAATACTTTATTAACACACAATAGCCACACATTTGGTAGTTGTAGAAGTTCTTGAATGAAAATGTTCAAAAGTAACCATTGCACCTCAAATTATGCTCTTTTAATAGCTACATTTTTTAAGATTAAAACTTAATTCACCCTCAGTTTACTTAAGTAACATTTTCTACCCTATGAAATAAAACTAATACACGTTTTTTTCACACCATCATTCTTTTTCTTTATTTGTGTTGACACTAATGGAGCATGTATCAGGACAGTAGTGCACAATTACGGAAAGGGAAAACTTGCAGATTTTCAAACTGAGTTTGGGATGAAGTGTGAAAAACTCCTTTAGTTCTCGTCAATCTCCTTTGTGTCTCTGAAGCCCATCTACAAAATCTGTTGTTCTCCCCGCATTTGGTGACAGTAATGTTTTTGAAGAACTGCGGATCGCTGCTTGAGCTTTGGTAGCTGTGGTGCGCAATGCCATTCAAAACCCCCAAAAATGTAAATATTCAGCCGGAGCGAGGCCACTTGAGGCTGCTTCAGTGGGGAGGATTTGGCCGGCGGTGACCCTCCACGACCTGAGCTCCTGAAGGCAAACACCAACAGTAATGGAATCATACTGCTGAACTGAATGTCAGTTTGGGCAATTTTGTTGCCGACTATGCGATTAAAGTTTTCCTCCTCACTCGGACAGAGGTGCACTGGAGACCATCTTCAGGATCCGGAAGATAAACTGGAAAAGACAACCAAGACCGACAGGGCGGTTTTGGGGCGAAGGACAGAAAGCTGCAGCGGCTCAGTGGGAATCCGGCACGGCAGAGAGGGGAAAACAGCATGTAGAGCCAGCATATTTTAATGTCTTACTCTGTGAATTAATTATTTATTTCCACCAAACCAGAGTTGCTGATTGTTGGAACAGTGAAAAGTCGAACAGAATAATGGTTTTGGTGAAAGTGAGAAAGGAAAACTAAATTTTGCTAATTTGACATCGTTACCAAATCATGTTTTATCAGTTTGAAAATCAGAAGTTACAACTGGGGACAAACCGCTGAGGTGCTCAGGTATTCCAGTCAAAAGAGAGAATTGTATTTCTCCAACTGACATTTTATCTTGTTCTTGCAGGAAAAGAGCCAGGGGAAACATTAAAAAAGGAAAATTTCAGTCTATTTCAAACTGGCTCTCAATCGTTCTATTGAAGTGCCCCAGCGGGCCATGACAGTCTGACATTGAGCACAATGACAGGACCCTGAAACAAAAGCAGCTAAACGGAATTAAGCAAACATTCATTTTATTATTTACACCAGTGTCTTTCCTACTGGGACATGTCTGAATATCTAACATTAAAATGGCTAATTACCTCAGCAGTTATATCACAATGAGCAAAGAGATATCTATGGGGCCAGCTGAGTGAGCCACAGTCCATGTCTTTAAAAGGAAATGGTCCAAAGTTACAAACTAATTTCACTTCAGATTAATAGTAGACCACCTCAAGTTATCATTCAGAGACATTCAAGACATTCTGATGTGTGATTTCAAAATTAAAGCCCTTAAAGAAAAATAATTATTGAGCTAACTTCAAATTACTATCATGAGCCAATTTCCCTCTAATTTCAAATTGGATTAAAAAGGAAATGGTCCAAAGTTACAAACTAATTTCACTTCAGATTAATAGTAGACCACCTCAAGTTGTCACTCAGAGACATTCAAGCCATTCTAATGTGTGATTTCAAAATTAAAGCCCTTCAATATCTCCTTCTTGAGCTAACTTCCAATCACAATCATGAGCCAATTTCCCTCTAATTTCAAATTAGATTTAATAACTGAGGTAACTGATCAATGTGCAGTCATATTTATAGCACCCCTGCATTCTGTCACAGGTGTTTCCTCTGGTTGATTTAACCTCTGCTTAGGCTGAAGTTGGGACTTCTGGGCTGCGGTCGAATAGTCCTTTTTGCTTAGGAAGGTTCCTAAATGCAAAGTAAAGGTGTTTCAATGCTTCCTTAATTAGCTCCTTTAGCATAGGAAACACTGGACCTTCCTTTACGAAAGGAAAGTAGATAATTCCGCCCCACAATTCCTTGCGGCGGCAACATTTAAAGTGACGTACCATTTGGCTGTTCACGAGAACAAATGATCATGACCGATGTAAATAATCGTTGCCATAACTTGGAAATGGTTAGCTGTTGTGAACTTTCAATAATATGTTTAAACCTGCAGGCAAACTAGGAACGTTACATTGCTGTTGCTGAAAACTGCTGTAAAGTGATCAAACTGCTGTGAAGTGATCAAACTGCTGTTAAGTGATCAAACTGCCGTATTTGATATTATCTCGTTGGTTTTGTACTGCAGCCTCAGCCCTCCCTTTTATTTTACTACAGTTACAGATGCTGAAATCCGAGCTTTGATAAAAGGTTAAACTGGATGAGCTCTTCAGTGGGACGAGGAATGAGGCATTGAGTGCAGCAATGCTGGTCCCTTTTGTCTGAGTCATGTTTTTGATTATCAGTTAGTGGGATAATATATTTAATTCAGCATGTTTGTAACTGAACAATGAGACAGTAAAGTAGCTTTGTACTCTGTGACAATCCCTTGGTTTCACTTTTATATTCCTTCTTTAATTTCAATTCCAACCTTGTTAATAAAGTAATACTTTGAACCGGGTTGTTCGCGTTCATGTCGTCTGCATTACGCAACACTGTAAGAACACACGGACGAAGTATCTAAGATGCGCTTCTTTGTAGTCCATCTTCTGAACATTATAGTTTCACCGCCGCAGATGTTTTCAACAGAGGTCGAGGAAAAGTGGTTAGGAATAGAAGTTAGGAAGTAATTTTTTAACTATTCGACCTCAACCCTGAAGTGTCCAAACACAGGACAAGACAGTAGGTTTTCCCATCCTAAGAACTGCAACAGACCAACAAGCAATTGAGATCGATGTCAAGCATGGGCAAATTTGTACATGGTCACAGAGTTCTGAGGTGATCTAATCAGGCCTTTAGTGAAAACACCTGCGGGAGGTGGACCATAGGTGTGCAGAAGATTAACTGCATTTCATACAAATACAAGTCCAATATAGTTTAAATACACTAAACACCAATACAATTACCCATATAGGCTACCACAGTTCAAGTTAAAAACGTTGTAAACTCGCAATTCAAGAAATTGGCTTCAAGATGTTATTGAATTCTAAACAAAAAGCCACATGGACAGATGAAATGAAAAAAAAAAGAATGTGTGTGGAGTCTAAAAATCCTTTTGTGATAGTTTGCAGCTTTTGTCTTGAACATGTGAAATCCTTTTGTATGCACAGTAAATGATGTGTGCGTTTTCACAAACACAATTAACAGCACTGAAGTGATTTCTACATGAATCACAGGATCTCACACAAAAGTGTTGTTGATCAGCTCATAAAACAACTCCGAAACTTGTTAACAGTGGCAAAAAGCTCAGCACATTTTACCATCTTAATTCACAGTTTCACTCTGTATAAATTTACAGGTCCATAGAGTTGCTTTCATTAGCATTTTATATTTATGTTTCAAGCACTTCATTTCCAGTGCTACTGAGAACAAGTGAACAGATTTGTTGTCAGTTTGGTAAACCGTTGATCACTCGGCAGTAAAGAAAATATATATATACTGGCTGAGTTTGAATACTGTTTGCATCTTAAGTATTTAGTTATCCATAGAGACGTTTTACTGGACACCGTCAAAGGTTTGAATACATTTGCTTCTATTATAAATGCCATGCATGGTGCATTAAAAATAAGAACATTGCCACACAAGCTTCCACTTAAAAGGGACTTCTAGAGGATCTCAACCCCTTACATTTTATCAAAGCACAGAGACATGGAATGTACAAATACCCAGACTAGACAGACTGGCCTCTATATTCACTGAGGTTGATCGTGAAGGAGGAGCAGCTGGGTAGGCGGGTGACTGAGTCAGGTGAGAAGGAAAACTCAGTGATGGCATGTGAAGCAGGACAGGGTTTGGACAATTCCTACACAGACATATTCGGAGTTGGGGTACAAAAAGAGGACAGTGCAGAGGGAACAGTGCAGTCGTCACAATGACAAAGTAGGACGATAGGCTTGAATTAATTTTGACTAAAAACGTACTTTGAAAATGCTGGATATAAGTCAATGAGCAAGAAAAAGGGCCTACTTTGCATGAAGTCAGACTCACATATTTAGAGAATTCCGTGTAAGACAAAAGGTTTGAGTGCATGCCCAAAGAAATTATTCAGTGGCTGTACTGTAATCAGCACGCAAGACGCATATCCAAATACTCATTCTGAATATAACTCTAAAACATGATGCATTGCTGCTTCTGCATAAATCCATATTTTATCTATTGAATGCTTTTAAAAACAGCTCTGAACATAGTTAAAAAGGAAGGTAAAAGCAAAACCGTGGGACACTTTTCCCTCAAGTGTTGTGTTTTTTTAATGAAATGGATTACTGGGTGATCTTCTGCTCCCTCAGCACAATCCTTCATCTACCGCATCTCTCCATCCGTATCCAGCGGTTTTCCTTATTAAAAGTCTCCATTGTTCAGTGTTTGCAAAAACCCTCATTAGCTGCTTATGTCATTGCACTCTACTTGTGATGAATAGCTGCTACATCACCCGGTCAATGGTGCAAAATGAAGGCCCCAGTGTTTAATACAGTCCCTAACAAAACAATTGACCCTTGGGACATACATCAGAAAGAATAACACTTGGATCAATTCAGAGATCATCCAAAAGGGAAACACAGGTCTGGATACACAACCACCAAGATCTCATACACTGACTTACTTCATGCCATGGAAATATGGAGGAGGTCCCCATGATGGTCCATGTTTCCACCTGTGCATCCACGATGCAGAGTAGGCTGAAGGCTCCTGCCACATCCCGTTATATCGATCTTTGATAAGCAAATCTTAAAGGGCCAATGTGTAGCATTTTGGGGATCTAATTGCAGAAATGGAATATAATATTCATAACTATGTTGTCATTAGTGTTGAAAATAGTCTTTTTTTTCGTTAGCTTAGAATGAGTCCTCCATATATCTATGTTGATATAGAAGCCCAGAATGGACAAACCAAAGACTGGCTCTTAAGAGGGCCTTTAATGTATTTTACGTCTGATGAAGCCCACTGTATTTTTTCCGACACGCCTGTGAAACATGAGCCGCCGAATGCAAAACCATGGTACCAACTGCAGCTATCTCACTTGCGTTGGCCCTAAAGTATGGGTAAGGGCAAGGGTGTAGCCTTTCTGACTGAACTTACGCTAGAGCTTCATTTGTCAAATTAGACGGTGACGAATGGCTGCAGGAAAGATCTTTCAGTCCAAAACTTTGGACCCAATTTGAAACCAAAATGTGGATAACCAAATGAACCAGACATGCAAAGTGAATAAATACAAGATCTAAAGAAGACTAGAGGATAAATAGACCATAAGTGACACAAAAACGGCAATTTCCTCGCTATTTGAAAGTCATATACTTCAACTGCGAACAACCAATATTTTCTTACTAATACCAATGAAAAATCCTGTCCAGAATTTTTAATAGGCTGTGCCAACCAACATATTAGATGTGAGCGAAGATGAGAAAAAGAATATGATGCACTGATGTATTAAAAGAACAAACATCTATTGTTACATATATCACTATCACGGTCAATGTGACAATTTATTGTGATGCCGATTTGTGGTATGTTTTTCCCAGTAGCTCTCTTTCATACTGCCTCTTTCCTCTCTAGTTACCACTTTCATGCTTCACTCCACGCTCACCTCCATCTCTCTGTGCATGCTAACTGTGCTCTTCTTTGTTACAAGGTAGTGGCACAAACCAGATATTTGGCTGAAACACTGGCGAAGCCTGTCGTTGCAAAGATAACTGCGGCTGCAATTTTCTCAAAAGCCAGCTGAAGAGCAGCGATTGTTCGCCTGAAGCGGTTCAGTTATCAAGTGAAGTACAAAGCTGCAGCTCCTTTTTGACATACTGATTTATAGGTACATCATAAATGAAAATGGTGAGAGGAAGTTTTTACCAGAAAGTAAACTCTTCACCCTCAGTGTAGTTAGAATGAGCCTTAAGGTGTCTCTTTGTATAGTTAAGAGAACGGGAACCCAGAATGCCTTAAAACTGATGATGGAACAATGAGAAGTTATGACAAAACCACACACACACACACACACACACACAAACACACACATAGCTTTAAATAACAATGAGACATGACAGCTTGTTTTTCTCAGAGCATTCAAACACATTTTAGTGTTGATTGCATTTTGCAGCAGTGCTAGAAATTACTATTTTGGCGATGAGTTCAGCAAGATAGCAAACAACAGAGGTGAACCACATGGTTCTATGGCTAATGATGTACACTCTGTCGTAAGTTACTTCCTGTTTATGCAGAAATACTCATTAGTACATTCATCGTGTTTTGGTTGTGTGTTTTTTTCCTGACTCTCCAATAAGTTGTAAATGTCAACTTTCCCTGTGTAAAAGACACAAACATGTGACAAAAAAACAAAATACTTTGAGGGGTGAAAAATCCATCCATTATAGCATTGGGGTTTATCTTGCTGCATTCCTCACAAATATGCTACCTGTTTTTACCATGGTATATCAAATGCTAACACTTGCTCGATGTTGTGTTAAGGATATTTGATGGTGCAAAAGGCATATCTTTAGTCAAATAAAAGTAAGCAGACTAAATAAAAGGGATCTAGTATACCTGCTTCATTTATATCACCCAGTTCTTCTTATATTAATTAGAATAATTAATTCCAGCCACCCCAGATGAACAAACAAAACAATACAACCTCAAGAATAGGATAGCCAATATGACACAGGACTGGCTACATTGATTTGTAGGAAAAGAAGTGCAGGAATTATATTGCAATTGCCCGTAGTTTAAATACAGTTTGGAAGTGAAAAGTGTCGCATATCTAGATTCTGCTCAGTGTGTGCAGGGGTAAGATGTCAGGCTGCATAGTAAAAAACGGCTTTATCCCATGAAGCATGTCAACCTAGACCTGAATCCCTGACATACGCTCTCTCTCACGCACCCACACCCACACAGGGCAATGCAACCCTGAAACAGCTGTCAGTTTACTGATGACTAAAAGACACTATTTTGTTTTTTTTATTCACACTGTCTGATTTTGCAGAGGTCAACTCGGGTTGTGCCTGTCAGTTAGTTCCTTTTATCTGTCTTTTTCTTTCTCTTTGTATTTAATTGTCCATCTGGCGTATATTTGCTCGTATAACTATGTGGGCTTCCCTGCACGTTTACATCAGAGACTGTCCTGACCAGAAAAGTAACAGATTGTTTCAGGTTTCTGTGTCCTCTTGTAGTTGTGAGAGTAATTATTGTGCTCTCAAAGTATCGAAGGTGGAAGTATTTTTTATATAGAAAATGAGTACCTGATGCAAATACAACCTGTTTTCAAAGTCATTGTTAGAACTCTAATGGTATTATTAAGTACGCATATCGGTACTCGGAATAGGCAATTACTCAAATGTAAGTACTTGTAGTTGTACTTGGTCTGTGAAAAAGGGGTATTGGTCCATCATTTTACATCGTAGTAACTTGAAAGCCCGGTGTGTCGCATACGGACGATAAAGGGTGCCTTGTGCATCTCTATCAGAATCGTGCGTAGCCTTGCCGTGCTGTTAGTTAGCAGCTTGCTCTTTTTTATTCATATGTTTTTTTATTAAATTTGATGACAGTAAATTTAGATTGCATGGACCCAGTATAGAGGTGAAATGCTGCCCCCTATTTGTTTGGAGCTTGTGGCCGGATTTTACATATTGTACTTTTAATGCTTGATATGAGGTCTCTGCCTGTTTGTAAATGGTTGATCCGTGCAACTCTGCTCTATACTGCTGGTCTGACTTAATTTCCCTATCTGCCTCATTATGTGACCGCTTTTCTGTCTGCCAGCATATTTATGTGTCTGTCTCCCTGCCTGCCTATTTACCTGCCAGAGTGTCCATCTATCATTCATCATAAGTGTTTATGCTTTGCTCCACAGTTTGACTCCTCTCTATGGAGTGACTTAATGACATGCATAAGTAAGACACAGTTGATGTGGTTGTAGGCCATCCATCCATCATGAACCCATTACATATTCAAGGCCTCAGCTTGATCTGCAAAGTCGCTCCTGTAAGAGTTTCTGTCTCTCCTCTTCTCCGTCCTGCCTGTCTGTCCGTCCTTTTTCCTCCTGTCTCTCTCTTCCTTTCTCCTTCTGTTACTGAAGGAAGGGGGTGTAGGTGCTGCCTCTTGCTCATGTGTTGGACACATTCTAACCCCTTAGTGCCCCACACTGCCCCGTGTTAGACTACAAGGGACTTTTAACCGTCTCAATTAATAACTGATGCCTCGTTATGACCTACATAAGCAAACAAGACCATCAGCAAGAAGATTGGCTATATCTATAAAGCTATTCTTAATGCTTGTCATCAGGTCCTATTTCCCGCAAAATCAGAAGAAATGATTCATGGCATACAGGTCCACCAGCGACCCTTCCAGCGGGGCCTCCGGCAGCAATGACCCCGCTGAGAAAAGACCAAGATCCGGCTTCGCTAACGCCTTCAACCTGCAGTCAGAGGTCCTGCAGGAGGTGGAGAGTTCCGCGCCCGGAAGCAACAGCTCCTCTCTGGCCAGGAGCAGAACTTTGATTCGTTGCTCCGTCGGTCTCTGTTTAGAACAAATGGGATGGGATGAGGAGAGGAGAGCAAGAGAGTGAGCCAGAAAGCACAAAATGATGGCTATGTCCTCTGTGTCCAGCTGTGTGTGCTGACTGTACAAAACAGATGTAATTATCCGGAATTATCATTCATTACACAAGGAGGGGTGAATTGAGGAGAAAAAGGGAGATAAAGAGAGAGAGGGAGCAATGTGAGAGAACAATGTCCCATTTTAGCAAAAATGTCCACGAGGCTGCTCTTTGATGTAATTATGGGTGTCACATCAATGTGACTCATTGATGTCAGTGACACAGAAGTTGCCACAATAACACATAAGTATTCACATGTTTTTGTACTGTACTGTGTCATTTTCTACTTTTAATGTGGGAAAAAAGTTTCTTTCACAGCAATTTACTTAAGAAAATTTAACAAAAATGAATTTGCTAACTACAGCTACACAACTTTGACTTTAGTCTCCAGTTTAGTTTTCATCTTTGCTCCTCTTTCTCTCTCTTCTTTTCTCTTCTTCATTCCCATACTCTCTGAGTGATGAGCCATCACAAAGCATCAAGTCTTAATTTTTCAAAGGTCATATATTACAATTAATAGAAGGCTCTGTATTGAATTTCTGTCGTTGTGTGCATGTGCATGTGCATGTGTGTGTGTGAGTGAACATATATGCTGTATGTGCGGTGGAGTTCAGCTCTGGCTTCAGTCAGGGATCGGATGAGTCACATTCGGGCACTGAGTTTTCTCATTTAAGGGATAAAACCATTTGGCACAGAAGCCATTGAGCACAATGAGAAGATTTGGAGTCTGTGACAAAGTACTGTCACACCTAATGGGCAATTAATGTCTAATTTTGAAGAAGGAACATGAATGGTATGAATTTGTCATTCATTTCTCCTCATTATACATAAGGTACTTAAACCCAGTCTGCAGAAAAAAAAATAATAATTTCCATGAAATAGTGTTCCTTAGCCGTAGGCAATTAATATAAGAATATGAAGACTCTGCATGAATGTGAATGCATTTTGGGGAAACAAGACGATTTTACAAATCTGTGTTAGCGTCTTTAAAAATGGGAATGAGTCCAGCATAGTTTTCTTTTGTTTATCTGTGTTCAAAGCTGTTAAAATGACACTAAAGCAGCACATTTGCAACCTTTTCCTTACAGCATATGATAAGCAGAAAGCATAAACACAGGCAAAAATTATCATAAACCAGTGTAAAATTATATTTTGGCCTGACAGTATAAAATATTAATTCCCTGAAGGCTTGCAAGGAGGAACACAAAGGTTTTTAACATGTAAAGTAACAACTGATAGCAGTTGTAGCTTGGAGTCACATTAGAGTTGCGTAGATTTTCCCTTTTTTGCCAATAACTGGTATGATTTTATGCAATGCTGCCAATCCGCCATTTGTCATTATGACACATTCTGGCAATTTAAAAAACATGCCTACATCAGCAACCTGCGCAAATGTATCAATGTGATTAGCATAATATTAAGACATCAGTGTTAGAGCTTTAGACGTAACATTGCAGTGTGTGTACAGTTTGGACTATTTTTTCGGTGAATAAATACAAAACAACTCATCACCTCTGGTTCTGATAAATGAAGCCAATGTGGAAGTGCCTTAAAATTGCATTTTCTCTGATGGCCATCAGGGGGCAACTCCTCTGGTTGTAAAACATTTTATTTTTTAGAAGTCTACAAGATTGTATAGAAGTCTATGAGAAAATTAGCCTACTTCCCACTTGATTTATTACCTCAGTAAACATTGTAAACATGAGTTTTTGGTCTCAATTGGTAGTTTCAAGTCTTCTTCAATACAGCATGTTGTTTATTTTGTATATTTTGATCCCATTTAGAGTAAAATAGATCATAAAGTAAAGTATGCTTTAGGTCAGGGTACTTTGTGATTGACGGGTTGCTTCCGCTACCAGAGATGTATACAGCGTATCTCCATCACTCCGCCGCAGTCCAAATATGGTCACGTGTGAAAATGGTCACAAAAACAGTCCACATATCAATGGGTGACATCACGAAGACTACGTCCACTTCTTATATACAGTACACGCTGACAACCCAAGCTATGTTCCCGTGTCTTACCAACTGCTGCTGATTAAAGTGAAGGGAGATAGCAGGGCTATGTTTTCTCTTTGCATGTTTGATGTGTTCCAAATGCTGATAGTTTTCTGCAAAATTCCGCTAAATACACTATGTTAGTGTCACACTGTTGCCTCCTCATAGCTCTGTGTGGGTTGGCCCCTTAATTGTCATGACAATCTCGCATGGATGCATCTCACTCGTCACCACACAGATTTACTCAATGAGGAAGCAAAAAGGGGGCAAACTCATATCAGACACAGCAAACGTGCTTGTAAGAACAATGCTGAGGTAAGAAGTCAAATGTAATTGTTTGGTCAACACATACGGGCTGCAAAATAGCTGTCAGGAAAAGCTCCTCTGCTATTTGGCCAATCAAATCTCTACCAATGTGGAACTAGCGTCAGCCTGCATTGCCCCATTTCTTCAAAGTGCTTTAAATTCAATCCCAAAAATTGTACTTAAAAGAACCAACCACTGTCATCAACAGCTCATTTGAGGTGTGGGTAAACACGACACCCAATCATCACAAACGTTCTTCTTCAACTTCAGTCTCTTCGTTTCATTCCAAGTAAGGACCGAAAATAGCCTTGCCCTTTCTCAGGGAAACTGCAGAAAAAAAGGTCATCTAGTCTGTGAAAGAGTTTCTCAGGAGAGATGTTGATTGTGATAACTGACTCATTGCAAGTATGCAGTCATGCTGTGGTTACCCTGACTCTGTGATATTGATGTAACAAATTGAAAAGACAAGCATACACAGTCATTCACGCAAACACGTGTACAGGGACATTTTCTACCTTCCATAACCGTGGAGATGAATAAATGAGACGGAAGCAGAGAAAAAAATGGAAAAGGGAGAAAACAAACAAAGTCAGGAAAATTATGAAACTGTAATGTAGTGGGCTTCATTTACCTGAATACACGCGGGCAAAGATAATTTGTGCCCATCTGCAAACTCATTATTGGGATGCGTTCTCTGGGCGCTCACTTTACACCAGGCATTGTAATCCCACTGCAGATGGTAAAGCTTTTTAAGGACTGCGAACTGATCTGGCACCAATCCATAGGTAAACAAAGGGGAAGTGCATTGAAGAAAGTCCTTTCGAGACTTTGATTAGATGCATTCTAAACCTGTGTGACACTGAGTTTAAAGCAACAAGCACCAAGTCGACATGTCTCAACTTTTGGCTTCTTCATCTATTTGTGTCCATGAACTATTATACATCATGCCCCACGACTGCCTTTCCAAAATTGTTCCCTATTCTCTGTCTTCTGTCTGCTTCTGTGACGGTAATCAAACCCTCTGACTAATGCTACGATGCTCAGCCTAGGTTAAAGGAGGACAAAGTCATCACCTACGTTTTGGTCTCCCTCTTAGCCTCGTCTTTTAGCCATTTCCTTACTTATTTGGGACATTACAGGTCGTGTCTTCGCTGGAAGTGCAGTGTGTTTGCCATCCCGTCTTGATAGAGCTGTCATTCTTATCACCATTGTCCTCTGCCTGCCCCCACCATGCTGTCTGACAATGAAGGATCTCTGGGTGACGTCTGCCATCTGTAGTCTGATCCTTTCATCATCGCCCCACCTGGCCATGAAAATCCAGCTGCATCCCGACCCATCTGCAGACCTCAGTGCTTTACAGAGGAAAGAATGGACTGTTTGCCAAGCCTGGAACTCTCCCAGCTGAGGGCGAAGACAAACAACCCGGGACTACCTGAAAACTGTGCAAAAATTATTTATTGGATTCACTAGTTTCTCATTAACCTAACCATTATGGCCAGACTTTATGTGCAGGAGAAACCAGAAAAGGTAGCTTCAGTTTGCTCCTCTCATTAGCAAACAGGCGGGTCACAGAGGTGATCATTGGTTTCTCGAAAAAGACAATTAACCGGTGATGTTTTAAAAGCCCTAAAGGTCATTTAAAATCACTTTCCTCTTTTCCCACAGTATTTCCCAAATGTATGCTAATACATGAGAGGGGCAACCTGGGGCTACCTCAAACTTAGCTTCATCTATTTCATGATTCAACGTTCTTTTTTCACTTGTCTCACTGTCACTCGTCACTGTCACCAAGCTTGTTATTGCTGCCTATAATGCGTATAGGGGTTTCATCCCAGAGGAATAACCTGTGAGCTTTGTTCATGCTTTGATTTGTAGTGTTTTTATAAGGGTACTCTGTCTGCATCCTTACATGTCTCTCTGACTCGCTATGTTTCTTTCTCCGTGTCCAATTCCTTCATCCAGCCAGTTAATTCTGTCTGTAATGTTTTTCTTGAATTCCTCCAGGAGGAATAAGCAGGTAGCTTTATCTAATTTATGATTTCCCAGGTGATTCCTGACATGCCTTTCTTTTTAAATGAATGCATTCTACCACCCAGCCACTTCCATCTCCACACTGCCTCTGCCCTATGTAAAAGCTGGCTGCTATTTAATGAACTAAAATAAAGCACAAACACAGATGGGAAGGTATTGCATCCTATTATGCCAGCCAGTCCTGTGTGTATGTGTTTGTGTGTGTGTCTGATCAATTGATGTGGCAACACACATACATCCACAAGCACACAGAGTGTATTGTGGTAGCTGTAGAGACTTTGTTGTGTTAGTGCACTACAGTACATCCATTATAATCTCTCATTGGAAATCTCAGCAGGCTCTAGTCCCTTAATCCCCCTTGATGAGGCTAAAATAACACCATTATACTGGGAGTTCTTTTACCTCCAGTGGAAAACCCTTTGAAAGTATTTTATGAACTTTTAAAATAATGGTCGAAAACACTCTTACACTATTGCAGTTTTTCACTATGTAGAAGTCAATCTTGCAACCTATCATTATTCCACCTGAAGAGTAATGGCCTGACACTGACGAAGGAAAAAAAAAAAAATTCTATTGGGAAAAGGTGCACAAATATTTTATGGTAGACCCATTTTTTCCCCCCATAAGCAAACACTATGGGTGAGAGCCAGACGACAGAAAGGTCCAAATGTGGCAACGCAGGTCTCTGTCAGCTGCAGCATGAAAACCCGAATCCCCTGCCAGCTCTAGTAAAGTGTGCCAGATGTGAAGAGATTTTGTTGAAAGCTTATTGGTATGAACAAGAGGTTTACTACGGAGTCATGGTGCAGAGATTGGAAGTTGTGTTGGATGCATTAACCCATGCTTCCACCAACAGGGGGATACCAGTTAAAATAAAACTATCTGCAGCTTTTCTCATATAAGTACACACAAACTGGTCATACAGTTACTGTCCAACACAGAACAGAGAAAAGCTGGAGGAACTGAGCGATGCTTAAGAACTATAAATATTTAGCATGGCAATAGACCACACCAGAGCTCAAATGCAATTTTGCAGGTTTTCAATGATGCACTGTCTTTATTCGTGTCAGCTACATGAGGGACAGACGTGACTTGCATAGGCAAAGATGAATCTAGATGGGTAAAGCGAATGCAGCACTTACCCTGTCTTGTAAGTATTACTGTTGAGGGCCCTAAACCCCCAAACTCATCAATTGGAGCTGCTCCAAGTACTGCATTTGTTTGGCCAGTCCATCCTTCATCCCCAAGTAAAATGAGAGTAAAATCATGTTGGAAGTAAAACAAATCTGAGCTAATCAAAGAATAGTATGGAGTAAGCAACTGACTAAACAATCTGGGAATTGATGGATTCCTGAGGAACAGCTCCAGCAGCAGGAGGAGGCAGCTAAAATAATAGATCAGACATTCTGCCAACAGGTTAATGGAAACTGTGGTCCAATCCATAAACCCAAAAGAAAACTAACAACTCAGCTTCAATCTAACTCTCAACAAGGAAATTGATTATCTTTGAGTAGATGAAACCCATTGATCTTGAGTAATATGTTATTGTTCAAGTCATTAATATTTCCCTTTTTCTAATTTGTTAACATAAATAATAAAGCTAGCTTTGATCTGTAAGTTAAGCCTTTTTTAAAGTTCCTTCAGTTATACAATCACAATCTCACATATTACAATGAAAATATTACATATTTTTATTGATATATATTGATATATATATATTGTATATAGTTCCATATATATGAAATGTTCTTTTTTGAGATTTAAGGAAGTACAATCTTCAAAAGCTACACCAGCAATGACTTACTGATTTATTTTATATGTCAGTAAACATTTTAATGTCTGTATAGAATTGGATGTACAGAAGCATACACCGATTTATTAAAAAGCAAAGTATTTTTTTTCTTTGGAAGAACTTATTTAACATATTTATTCCCTAATTGTCTTTTATTTCCTGTTTGTCTCACAAGGCCAACTCATCCAGTAAAACCTTTAAGCGGTAGTCATAGTTGGAGCATATTACTCTCTATTTTATCAATCTATCAGTCAATCCATCTTTCCTTGTTTTATTCCTTCATCTCACCAGTCTGCTGCGTCTCGTTGTGTCGCAGCATTTAAAATCCATTTCTCTCTACTTCCCTCCAGATCCCTCGGTGAATCTGTGTCTTTGTCTTACAGTCAGTTTCTGTCTTATCATCTATCGTTTCATCATTTCACCCTGCCTGCCTGTGATACATTTAAATGTGAGTTTTTGTCTTTCCTGGAGGCAAGTTTAGCATGTTTACATTATACGGTAGTGTTTTTTCTTCCCTCTGGTGATTGCAATTTCAAGGTCAAGATGCTAAGCTGAAATGGTTTTCTGCAGTCATGGTGAACAGCATGTGACTGAATAATTTAAAGCTGCTCAATATGGAATTCAAAGCATATATATCGCTTCTATATGGTCTTCAACAGGGAGACACGTGAGCCGGTGGCTAGAAGCTAACGGTGCTAACAGCGCTAACAATGCAAACAAGGGTAAAAGTGCTGACAGAACCAACAGTGTTTACCTGAGGGTGAACGGGAAAGATCGCATCGGTGGTCGAGCGAGCTAGCGTGTGACTGAAGAGAGGGGCCGGTGTTAGAAAATAACGTTTTGTTCTCACTGATTGTTTCATGGCGGTTACGTTCTAAAGCACAGAAAAACACATCCACATTTCCTCCCAAACCTGTGGGAAGGTACCGATTTTTTTGAATTAATGCAGTCCAGGGCACGTTTCATCATGCTGTGGCCTGTCTGCTCTTGAGCCTCGGCTTCACGTGACAAAGTGGCGGTGTTTGTCTCTCACCGGGGCCCAAAATGATGCTGTGTGCCTATGACCAGAAACATCCCCAACACAGCAACATAAAGACAACACAGACAGAGAGCAGGGTCTCTGTTGATACAAACACCACCAACACCTTCAGTGAGTTGGGATGATTGAGACATGCATAGTTTTTAAGGAAATTGTTGGATAACATACCTTCAATGCTCTGATTTTCAAATTTAGCACCTCACCAATTCAAAAATAAAGATACATTTAATGCATTTGATTTCAGAATTGTATGGGTTTGATTGCTCACAACAAACCTCTGGACAGCAGATTAATTAATAGCCTATCCTGTCAGCTCTCTCTCCATCAGCAGAGAGATAATTCTTACAAACGAGCCTGTTGCTGATTTACAGCACCATTCAAATTTGCCCTTGAAGGGGAAAAGGTAGGTAATTTCGCCAGATCACCGTCTCACACTTAAGTGAGTTCATTCTCCATTCTCATTCTCAGCAAAAACAACAACAACATCTGCCAGAATCGTTAAAACGCCATCATGCTTGGAGTGAAGGGGATGAGCACTCCCAACCATCCATGTGCAAGCGCACACAAACACAGACAACACACAAACAAAATGTGTACTCAGAAAAACAGCTTGGTCTTACCAACAGCTGTGGCTCAATATTGGTGCTTTGACACACATCGCAATGAACTGAGGTAAAGTCAGGATACAAACATAAGTTTGGAATGAGGTGAACTGGAATTGAACTTAACATTTGCTTTATATACTGCATCTTATTGTAAGTCACACAATAAGAACAGTCCAATATCCTCCTTACAACTGACATTTATCGTTTGTCCCATAACACAAATTGGTAATTTGTGAGTTCTAACAATTACTTACTATGCGCTCTAATTAAAATATGTACCTAACTTATTCAAAGCATTATGCAAGCACACATGCTCACACAGGTCTACCAACAAACAAATGTGGCCCTAAATTACAAGTATGATCAAGTTGGGGTTGGAATAAGAGTTGCAGTATTGGTTATGATTGTCTGTAGTCAGTCTTGCTAAGTCCCTCAGAAACGTGTTTCCACAGGTCTGTGGTTAAATTACCACACAAATGTACTATTCAAGCTTATGAAGGGATTCACATTTTGGCTCTGAATTAAATATCTCAAAATCCATTGGATGAATTGCCGTGTTGCCTTTAGAAGTAATTGTTAACCTTGGTAAACCCTTCGTGTTTTATCTAGTGCCATCATTTGGTAAAAATGTTAATTTATCCCGTACTTGGTTCATGACCAAACACCTGCAAGACTAATGACAGTGCCATCAGCCTCAGCTGCACCTTGTGTTTAGAACTAATTATCAAAAGTTGGCATGCTAACACAAGAAACTACAGCGGTGCACACGGTCAACATTATTCATTCAATCACAGCCAAGGCATGCAGCCTGCAGCATTTTGTTAAGTTTTCACACATGGCTGTCCTGCATAGCGGTGGCTCACAGAACAGGAGGGACACAAAAGGTAGAATGATGAAACCAAGACAAAGATTGAGACTTGGGGTAGGCGTTGTGAATAGGGATGTGTGCTTGCATGTATGCAAATGCATGCATTTGGCCAGATAAGCATGTCATGGGTATTTGTTTTGTTAAGGATGCATGTACGATAAGTATCTAGCAATAAAACTTTGGGTTGGTGCAGTAACAGAAATACGTGCAATGAAAGGCACTTTGAATAATTACTATCATTATCATTATGTTATTAAAGATTATTTTGTAGCTGTCTCATAAATAATGTATGAATAATGTTTGTTGCTAATTGGAGATTTTTGCACAACAATGCATTATTTTAGGTAGGAATAGTCAATCAATGTTAAAAATTAACCGTGCCCAAATATCTTGTTTGACGTCGAAGTTAAATATTTTCCTTTGGAGTTTTCTCTCTCTCTCTGCTGCTAGAATTAAATGTCGACTACGGGTGTGCGTGAACTCCTGTTGTTCTTTGTCTAGCCGTCTGCTCAATAGAGAAGAAATGTCAAATCAAACCAAATCAATTCTGCGTCTTGCCCTAGACAGGTTAAGCAGAGCTGACCGGAGAAAATAGATTTCTCTCTTATACTTTCACTCAGTCAGTACTTATCAGCTCTTCAGAGCATGTAAGGACAAATCATCCTTTGGCCATAATAAGATGACACTCTCTCTGCTCTCGGTTCCCTTAATAATATATGAATATGCATGCTGAGGGCCGGGACATTTTTTAATGATTTCAAAGTATTTTATCCGTGTGATCGGCGTAGAAAAGATTATTCAACTACCAGTATCTGCAAACACAACCCACATACCCAAAAAATCATGTTCTGTTCACAACAGTATATTGGCGTCCTGATATGCATACACTGTAAAACAGAAATAAACACAAACAAGTGGAGCAGTACACATAAGAAACAATGCAAGAGATGAATGATGATGAGCTACTACACAATTCCTCATATTGGGTTCATAGCTGTTAAACCCTATCCAGATAGCTCTTACTTTTCTGAAAATCCTTAACTCACTGAACAGAAACTTTCGACTCATGAATTCATACATCCATATTTTAGCTGTGGCATGACCTGCGATGTCAATCGTGTTCTAGAGCTGCAGATCTAGACCAGCTACATGTCTGCCACTGGCTGCAACTCTCTTCTGCCCCACAAACGTCTGTGATTTAGAATATGTGAGTTGATTTGTTGTCATATATAATGTCTTCCTTTGACAGCCAAGGACAGTTAATTGTACTTTATTGCAGATTGTCTGGCTTTTAATGCTTGAATAACACTGTTTACCCACAAAACTTGTCATCGCTTTTTTTTTTTTTGTTGCATTGGAAGTAAACTTCTTTTAAATTGCTGTTGTGTCAAAAGAACCTTTCAAGTGACACATTAAGTGTTACATGTGCTCTCTGTTTCCAACTAAGTGAGTTCCGAATTGTTATAATGTCAGTCAGGATTGGCAGTTTGCAGCAGTAAAGCCTAATTATCATAAGTTGTTTAAATGCTGAATGTGTTTCAGAGTGAGATTTAACAAGCTGATGAGGAAGCACAGACATGCCCTGACCTCAGCATTACAATCTGCCAGAAATAGATTATCTCAGCACTTTGTGTGTGTGTGTGTCTTTGTTTGTGAATGCTTTAAAAAAGTCAGCCCTAAATAGAGGTAAAACACTGAAACCTATTACCTGTTTGCACTTGTACTCTCTCTATTTATGTGTGTGTGTGTGTGTGTGTGTGTGTGTGTGTGTGTGTGTGTGTGTGTGTGTGCACTTACCTTCCTTTCAAACATCGGTAATGGTACAATATGCAGCCCGCTCTCACCAACTGGCGTACGAATGACACGACGATGTGTAAGTCATTTTCTATGCAATAAGAACGCCTTGCTTGCCTTTTTGCCCGTCATGTGTGCCCCGTGTAGTCTGTAATGACTGCAATGTAAAACACATAGGCATTGAAATGCTATACGCTTTTTAACCTGTGACGAAGTATACAATGAAGGGTCTAACAAACACAGGACTTGCGACCAGGAAAATCAAGATCGGTGATCAAGACCGGCGTCCCAAAGTTTTATTTGTGACGTCAGTGTGTTTAGAATGTTTTCGTGATACGTCGTTTTTGTACGTATTTTCTTTCGTTTACATACTTACTTTAAGTCCAACCATGATGCATTTCCTGAACTAAACTTTTCTTGTTTATTTTGTGTCAGCTTAGATGACAACAGGAGTGGTGATAATTGAATAACAGAATAAGAGTGAGAAACAATAACATGGAAAAGTTGACCTACCAAGGACACACTTTGAACACACTAATGCTGATTATATGAGAAATTCCGAAAGCAATAAAAGCAGACAAACAATATTAAAAGCATTTTTCTTGTTAGTTTGAAAAAATAGTCACTTCCTCAGTTTCATCAAATATTCTACTGAGGCTTTAAAAGATGTGTCCGGCAAGGCAAACTGCTTCTCAATTAGGAGATCTACAAGCAGCATTGGAGTGTATACTAACTAACCCTCGAGGAGAGGCACAGCCTGATTCCAAAGGAACCTCAAGGAATTTGAATCTGTAATGAGATGTATTGGGAATACAATATCTTCTATATTAGTAAGTGTTGTATATTTCAAGCGACGGTGATGTTGGAGTGATGATGAAGGAATCTCCGCATTACAGAGCAAAATATACTACATAAGCACTTGGAAATTAATACAAATGATTTATACTGCATATATAGTCGTCTGTCTGATTTTTATGCATGCAGTTTGTGTAATTAGCTGTTGGTGATTATTATGCTCTTTGTCTTTTGATTGTAAGATTGTTGGTCTCACAACTGTTTGCATATTTGTTTTCTATTCTCCAACTCATCTTCTCCTACCTTCACCGCTCATTTTTATGTTATGTTCATTACATCTTCTTTTGCTCAAATCAGATTCTGCCAGGAGTAAGCCACCCCTGACGATGTAAGGTATTTATGCACATTGTTTCAAGAGGAAACACCCTGATGTTTGTTAGTCGTTGGTGTTTGCTGTTCGAGCCTCTAGACTCTGTTGTTATTTGCCTGAGGGGGGTGCTGGAGGCTTTCCTAGGACGTACAGGGCAGAGGGCAGAGAAACAACATGAAGAGGTCGGTACTTCACCACAAGCGATAGTCAGACACATTCTGTATTCATATGCATTAGAAACCCATGCAAATTAGAGGATAACAAGGGCTAATTTGTTAATAGTGTGTGGACTATTTGAGCAAACAAGGGACCTGGAGTTAGTCTGACATGAGGATGGGGGAATATACAGGCCACACAGAAATAAAGGCCGAAAGCTTATAGTCTTTCAGTATTTGCAGGTCTCCGACTGTGAATAACCACTTTATTATACGACTGCAGAGTTACGTGACAACAAGACTCCCTTCGAATACTTCTAAATTATTTCTTTCGCTGTGTAAATATCAGACTGTAAATCCCTTGATCGTTGGTTTGAGTGTTATTCAATTAGCTGGGAAAGTTTTTTGTTTGAAAGTGGAGAGTCTCTCTCGTAGGGGCCTCACCTCAATTCAAACTCGTCCAAACACTGCAGTGTGCCAATTTACTGTCCTCGCCTCAGGCCAGTGAGAGAGTCAACACAGGAATGAAATGATACACCACAGCACGCACATGAGAGATGCTGTTACATGCTCTCGATCTGTTGCGCACACACACACACACACACACACACACACACACACACACACACACACACACACACACCAACACACAAGCAGAACTGTTTAGGACTTATTGAAGTGTACACGCAGACAAATGGAAAACATGTCACATACATGAACAGACAAGGATAATTGTTTCCAAACATGACAGCTCTATTGCATGCAACGTGCAGAGAGGTACCCAAAATATATCTTCTTTTTTTTTTCTCTCTGATATCAACAGCTGGATGTTAAGTAGATATGTGTGATACATGTTTTTAATACATCAATTTCCTTTTGAACATTAACTGAGATAATAAAATAAAATGTGTGCCCTGCTTATTTCCAGTATATAAGCAGCCAAACATTCTGGGCTTCTCACGGACTTCTACCTACGTCTGTTGCAGCCTTTCTCACGTTAAGTATTTACATTGTATGACATTCAGTGGAGACTGTTTAAGTAGATCTTGTTCAGAAAAGGATTCTGAATTTTGGTCAGTTGCAAAAAAAAAAGAGGAGTTTTATTTCTGGTGCTCACAGCAACAAGTTACATTTGAAAAGCTCAAAGAGAACATGTTTTTCCAGTGTACCAGTTCCATGGGATAATCCACAGAACTCGCAGTAAGTCGTTTTTTATTGAGTATTATTTTTGTATTTTTAAAGTAAATAATACTGTCCACAGGGAGGTTTGTGGGTGTGTGAAACACAGTTTCTCAAGACGGAAGAAGTGTTGGAGGACAAACTAAGCAGGAAATATAATTGCTGCCACGGATTGTGTTCACTGGCAACTATCTTTTTCCAGTGAAGGAAGTACTACTTTGTTGTAGTGCACGGTAGTTGTGTGGTCGGGGCTATTCAACATGCTGGACTCCCGAGATCCCGAGCTCCATGTGCTTAGGTTTTGGCAACAAAATGATTTTGGTTAAGGTTTGTACAATATTATTTCAATTCAAGATTGATAAAGTAAATGCCCTGTGTCATCATTATTTTAGCAAGATCACATCTCTTAATCACATTATCCAAAGAAAGGGTGTCAAACATAACCTAAACCCTAAACAATAGTTTGAAAAACAATAAAAAAAACAATAAAAAAAATAAATAAAAAAAATAAAATATATATATATATATATATATATATATATATATATATATATATTTTCCTGTTGCAAATGTCATAGTATATGTGGTTCCTCTCTATGCTTTCAGCATGTTCACAGACATACAGACAACCGCATGCACACGTTCGGATTCGAACACAGATCGTGTTTTCATGGCTTTTGGAGACATATCATTGACTTACAATCAATTCCTGGAGACTTGACCGAACCCAAACCATAACTGCTACCAGCCAAGTCCTAACCCTTACCCTAACCTTGTCATAACCTTAAACCTAGTCTTCATCCTAAAATGCAATGATTTACGTGATGGAAGGCGAGTCCCCACAATACGACTGTGTTAACAGATTCATGTCCACACAAGATGGGTAAAACTCACCCACCCACACACACTTGCTTCAATTCTGATCCTGTAAAGGTCGGTTCCCCTGAGCAAGAGTCTTGGGGGATCTGACTTCTCTGCTCCACTCTTCTTGAAACCTTAATGCTATCTGGCATCTCTCTCTCTCCCTCTCACACACACACACCACACACACACACACACAAACACACACACACAAACACACACACACTCCCAAAAGAGAAGTCATAAGCTCATTCCTTTAAAGTTTTTCCCTGTCTGGTTTCTCTTCTCTCTGTCTCTGTATCAGTTACTCTTCCTGCATCTCTGTCTGCCTGCCCTTCTCTGTTCCCTCCACCTCACAGCTCGTCTCTGCTCTGACTGTGAGTCTGCACATCTTCCCGTACTGCTCATATCAGTACTTGGCGTCTGTATATGCCGTCTGCCTTTTTCTATCACATCACTTTTTCTTTTTCTTTTTTTCGTACCGTCTCTAAAAGACAGCTATTTGCTCAATCCAACATTAAATCCTGTTTTTGTGAAATGGAACCTATTCATTTTATTCTTTTGAAATCAGTGTTAGCTCGGATAAAAATAAACACACACCTGCTTGTAGATATTATCAAATGTTTCCATTAAGGGTTATACATGTAGTTGAAGGATATATAAAGTATAAACAACTACCATTGTTTGCAGAACCATTTCACAGGTATAAAAAAACAACGTGGCAGTTCATCGTTTTTATTTTTTGTGTCAAGGGGGGAATGTGTGTGGGTGTCTGGGTAGTTTAGTTTTTTTTTTAATTTTATTTGAAGCAAAACTTACTCACGTGAACCCATTGATTAGAGAGAATCATGCAAAGGAGAATCCCATAATATCAGCTTAAAACTCTCTCTCTCTTTTGTTGTTCTGTTCATGACTGCCAGTTTTCACTTGTCTTTCCTTTTTTAGTAGTCTTTTTGATGTGATAATACGTGAGTGTTGTTTTCAGAGCTTGTTTCGCTGCCTCCATGTGGCCAAAAAAAAAAAAGATGATAATATTGCAGGTCTAAGAGGCATTAGATGAAACTGTAAAAATACTTCATTACAGGCAAAGCCCTAGAGTCACAATTTGACTTTAAGATGGAGTTCTGAAGCATTATGAGTAAGATACTTAAATCTAAGGTTGTTCTCTGGTGGGTCAAAAACAATGCTTCACTTTTCAAGTGTTGTGTTACCAGCAGGAGTGGACTGGTCATCTCGAGTGTTCTCAATGGGCTGGCTGACCTGTGGGCTGGCGGTAAGTAGAACAACACTGATACCATGAATCACAGCTGACCAGCCTGACCAGACTCTCTGAGGCTTTTGTGTCTGTGAGGTAAACAAACCTTTTGAGTTCAACTCGCGTCCCTTACCTACTTTGTGTTCATCTCACATTTCACGGACTGAGCTCATGATGATAGAATGATTCCTTTGGTTGCAATTAATTCACAACAACAAGAATACAATTTAATGTATTCAGGTGCCTGTTGGAAATACCAGGATTATACATTTAAATGAGACATTTCACTCGTCTGTGGATTGTTGGATGAACAGCATCATGGTGCAGTAGAAGTTAGTAGCAGAAGCAGAATATAGTTAATACAAAGTATGAGCTGTGTTATTGCAGAAATATAGCACCTATACATCTTCACATCTCAGTTGTGAAGATGGTATCCTGAATCCACTTTTGGGCTCATGTATACTGCAACATATAATGACCGTAATATGTTTCATTGTTGTTAGAGGGTGGAGATTTTAATAAATTGCAAATTAGGTGTGAATAACCTCAGGAATCATAATTTTCTGTAAAGTACGTTTAACTTATTTCTTTGTATTAAAAGTATTATACATAAACACACATTGAGAATAAAGGGCATGGTATGCAACTTATATTCCATGTCAGGTGACACGTATTGACAATCATGTGAATTATTATTAATAAAATAGATAGCATTTGAAAGGGTTTTTTCCCATCACCCATTCCCTGTTGAAATTCCACTGCTCTCCTCATCCCTCTCCTGGTTTGAAGTTCTGTGAATCCAAGCCCATAAATTAACGAAATAAAAGATTCTATCTGGTCTGTGGCAAGTTATTTTCCCACTGAGCAGGAGGAAATTTCACCGAAAAAAGGGGGTTTGATAATAAGCTGCTGCTTGCCACTCCAGATATGACTCGGATTCAAAATACACCTGTTGTGCTTCAGAGCAGTGCTTTGATGAAAGCAGACACACGCAGAGTCTCTGGAAGGAGAAATACTGATATCGCATTTTGACACCCACAAAGCAGTTTAGTGACTGGGACTCGTACACACACACACACACACACACACACACACACACGTAAACACACACACATGCGACAAATTGCTGCCAGGTGAGAAACTACTGAAACATGCCCTCTGTGGGTGTTTTTATCAGCTTAAGTAACTTACAATGCATTACACACTGACATTTTAAGCAGAGGCGTAGCTAGGATGTAGCTGACAGAAGGCACACAAGAAGATATTCTAAAGGCCTTTACACAATGGGGGCGTTTTTTTCTCCATTTGATGAATTCACAACATATTTTTCCTAACTGTTGCACGTACAACCCGGCTAAAAAGTGAACCAAAACAAGGTTGATTTTTCTGAGCTTTCGCACTGCTAATAAAGGCATCAGCCAATCATGTTGTACGGAACCAACCCTATTGCAATCAATAGAAAACAGCCTGTTGATATGCCTGGTGCAACCAGACAGAATAGCGACCCCACATGTGTCTACATTGAAATATCAGAACACCAGCTAAATTATAGCTATGGTTTATGTGAATATCAGAACAACAGCTAAATTATAGCCATTGTCTGTGTGAATATCAGAACAACAGCTAACTTATGGCCATTGTCTGTGTGAATATCAGAACAACAGCTAACTTATGGCCATTGTCTGTGTGAATATCAGAACAATAGCTAACTTATGGCCATTGTCTGTGTGAATATCAGAACAACAGCTAACTTATGGCCATTGTCTGTGTGAATATCAGAACAACAGCTAACTTATGGCCATTGTCTGTGTGAATATCAGAACATCCGCTAACTTATAGCCATTGTCTGTGTGAATATCAGAACACCAGCTAACTTATAGCCATGGTCTGTGTGAATGTCAGAACATCCGCTAACTTATAGCCATGGTCTGTGTGAATATCAGAACATCCGCTAACTTATAGCCATGGTCTGTGTGAATATCAGAACATCCGCTAACTTATAGCCATGGTCTGTGTGTGCCAGTGGGGTGGCAGGACAGGTTTGTTAGCGATCGCATGTCACTATGAAAAGGCTGTCCCAATACATTACTTCTCAAAAGCACGCCTAATGCTGTCATAATGCGCAGGCGATACAAAATATATTAATTAAAAAAGAAAAAAAAAGAATTAAATTAAATTAAAATAATAAAGACTAGAGTACGCTTTTTCCAATTAATAACAGCCCGGCGTGTGGTTGAGCGCATTGTAGGAAAGCAAAGCAAGAAAACAAACGGCAAAGATACGTTGATTAAAAACGTATTTGTAATACATCAAACACAAACGTAATCAGGGAGAAAATACGTTTCTGGTCAAACGTATTTGGGAATGCGTATTAGTTCTGGGGGAACGGCATTTTTAGGAGACAGGGTTGGCGGAATGGGTTGCGATGCACCTGGATTTATGAAACAACAACACGGAGGCTCCGTAATCCGAACTTTATTGCTTCTTTCAACCTCGGCAAAAGCAGCACAGATCAGATCCACTCCCTCCATTCTGAATGCAGCTCAAACAGTTAAAGTCGAGCTTAACTCTCACACACAGTTAAACATCATCACGCAACACAACCCCCTGCATTTTATTGACACAAAAACATTTTTGGGATGAAAAGGTTTACAGTTTAAAGTGGCATGTCTTGAGTACTGGAATGATCAACTGCACTTGAATACTCCCGGGCCACTGCTGAGGTGAAGGTGTGAAGTAGATGACGACAAAAAGAAATATACATACAAAAAGGTAGAAAAATAACGGCGGTAATAGTAAAGATTATTGGTGTTGTGATATAATGGTATATTGACAATAACCGTGACATTTCAAAATTAAATATTGATATCATGTTAATAATATCGATATGATAATCTAATAATAATTCACTGGCTCTTAGATAATTGTGAATATATATAGTTATTACATACTCTCTATCTACCGCCCTGCACTCGTATTCGTAGGGACCCAACACAATAAATAGAGTTAACGTTGAATTTGACTGATTATAATATAAAGCTTCTTAAGGATAATAGAGAGGTAATTTCACTCGTCCACCATTCTTCTGCTTCTTTTCATCCTGTGCCTTCTGCCGCGTCTCCATTGTTCATCTGTCTTGCATGTACGATTCTTTTACCAGACATCTTTCACCCATTCCTTGACTCTTCGTTTAGTTGCCATTATTATTTATTGGTTCAGCTCTCTTGCTTTCATTCTTTATTTGCTTTATTTTCTTCCACCACCAGTCCACAGCAATTTGAAGTCAACAAATGATTGAAACTTCAAACTTCAAACACCACAGCGCTCTATTCATTTCAAATCAGAGCAAACCTCAGTCATAAAAGTTTTTAATGACATTTCCTTTTTTTTTCTTTTTTACTAGTTTTCCATTCAAAATGAGTTTCATTCTTGAATTGCCCAACATCCACTCTGTCAAAATGGGTTTCTTGGAAGAAATAACTTGGATTTGAGCAATAGTAACAATCCTTAAACACTTGAAGCACAGAGTGAACTTTATGTCTAAAGAAAATGAAAAGTTGTCTTGTGAGAGCAATGATTCAATGGCAAATGAGAGCTCCCTCACAGTCAGCCTATATGTGGATAAACGCTATCACTCACTTCACCCAATCATATTTGCCCCGAGCTTGAGCTTCATGACTAACTGCCTCATAAACAATGTGAACGGAAATAGAAGCAGTTTGAGTCCCATCTATTACTCAGGGATAGACATGCAACAAGGTGACATAAATAATCATGACCTGCAACTGTGTGACTCAAAAGAGATTGTTTTATCGAAATGAAAAAAAAAAAACATGTAAAAGAAAGAAAGATAAACAAAAGTATGTCCATTTTTATACTAGATATTATATTTTTTGGAGGAAATTGAATCGCTATTGGATCTTATATTATTATTATTATTATTATGGCCTGTCATAATAAGTAGTATATGAGAGCAACCTAAACAATATGTGCAATGTTTCTTCATTTGGAATCAACAATAATAAGTCCAGGAACGCATGATGTGCAGCAAAGGTTACTGGCCAGAATTAAACCATAGATGTTGGGATCACAGCATACAGTATGCATCATAACCACCAGGCCAAGGTTTAGGATTAGCCAGCCAACGGAGCCAGGCAACACAGAAAAATAAATTCTGTGTGTGAGTGAGAGCACAGTGAATCTGAGCCTTTCTCAAAGTGACAGGCCCTTACGGAGGATATGCCGGCTGTAATTGGCAGAGCTGGCAAGGATCAGGAAGAGTTAAAGAAGGCGGGTCTATCTGTGTGTGTGTGTGTGTGTGTGCATGTTTGTGTGCCTGCAAGTGTGGAATCTTCTATCTATGTGAGGACAAATTTTAGACCTTCAGAACGGAGTGAAAAGATTTCGGCTCGGGCTACTTTGAGTTACAATTAGGTTTATGTTAAGGTTAGCGCAAGGGTTAGGTTTAGGTGATGAGTTGTGATGGTCAAATTTAGGGAATGCATCGTTTTAATGTGGGACCTCACAAGTAAGGAAGTGGTACGTGTGTGGATTTGTATAGTAAGTGATTCTACCATATAAATATTTGTATCACTCAGAGAAATCTGTGTGCAGCAAACTTTGCAATATTTGACATTGTCTTTCTCCCATACAAGAGCACGCGCACACACACACACACACACACACACACGCACGCACACACGCACACGCACACACACAGACAATGACAAACGTCTTTGCTCCTTTGTTTCTTAATGTGGGATTGAATAGTTTAGCTTAATAAGACAAAAACAACTTTTAAAAATGATCCTGACATCCTGGTCCTGTCTCACTTGTTTTTGTTTTTGCCTTTTGAGTTTCTGGTTACAGATACAGAGATCTATTTGCCACGTTAAACTACTTGCGACCTTTTTTTAAAAACATCTGATGAACAATTTGCACAAATAGTGCTTTCTCCACTGCATTGTTGTATTATGATGACTTGATAATCGTCGTCTGAGAAATGACTCGATCTAAAGCAGTCTTGATGCACAGGCATTCAAAATCACGACACTTGGTCATCAGAGCCATCGCTGTCTCAGTCTGTTTGCCGCATTCGGCTCAGACTCTGCCACCAGTGTGAAGTTGAAGACTATTGCAGCATTGGGAATGTATAAAACATCTGTGTGCCTGAATGAGAACTAGAATTTTGTGTTGAATTTTAATGATTTGCAATCCAGTTTCATCACAAACAGAAACGAAAACTTGTGGAATATTGTAGGCAGGTATCACTTCATTAAATCAAAACGCTGCCTAAATCAGTTTGCTTGTGCGAGATTTTGAGTTGATCTGATTTGCCCCTCGACACTCACTGACAGTATCCATGCTTTCTTTTTGCCTTATTCAGTTGTTATTATCTCGTCTGTGTTTATTGTCATGAGATGCTGTCTATCTCGGCGATGCTGACGAATACCAAAATGTGTTTTTGCACTTGATGAACGATTGTAGTCTCAATATTATGTTTCTCCCAAAGCTGCTACAAAATTACGGTTCCAATTCCTCCACAAAATTCTTCGAGCATCTGTCGTCCTGTTGGATCTCAAGCAGCAGCACAGATTTTCAGTCGCACTCTTCCAGTCTGGTAAGTGCTTCAGTGCTCTGCCGGTAAGCGGCCATTATGCCGATTGTTCCCTCTGATGTGGTGAGAAATTACACCCGGCCATCACGGTCCTACTACCAAATAACACTGCAGTTGAAGCTGTTTTCAATACACTGTGAATGATGTGATGAACTACTTTCATTTCAGCAATATTTCTCCGGGGCTATTGGGCATGAGTGGGCCACAATGACAAAAATGATGCACTCCGTCTGGTTGTTTCCCCCCAACACTGTTACATAATGATGAGTTTCCCACCTTGTTTAGCATCTTGTTTTTGTTTGGTTGTATTTTTTGCCTTATTCTCTGCCTACTGCATCTGTCTGGTGGTCTTTTCCATAAAGATGTCTTCCTTCTCCTCCTTCCTTCCTGTTCTATCTGGCAACCCTTCTATCTTCCCCGAGTTTCTGTCAGTCTCTCGTAGTCTTGCGGACAGCCACACTTTATTTTTTTCAATCATTGCTAGGTTACTTGTCTACTGGGTATGGACAACTTTTCCAAAGCGAAATTCAAAAAACTTCTCAAGCTATTTGATGCGAAGTTCTTAAAGTTTTGTTGGACCCCTGAGCACCCCGACGATCTCAAGTCATTTTGAAATTGTTTTCTTCACAATCTCTGTCTCTCCTAGCTCTCTCTCTCTTTAAGAGGAATCGACATGTTATCACGGAACGAGCACCAAGGGTATTAACTTAAAAGACTGAAAAGACTGCAGAATGGTGAATCGCATCTAGATATGCAGTCGGTAAAGTATGAGAAGTTGATGCTCAGCAGCAGAGAACTAAAACTGTCCTTTTGCTTATTAGTGAATAGTGGGAATGAGCTTTTACAGCATGTGTGATAAAGTGCAGTATATACATTTTTAAAACTGCAACCCATGTGACAATAGTCTATTGCACAACATACGATATACCCAAACAATACAGTGCTTTACGCCTTCTTTGACCTCCCAAAATACAATGCAAACCAAAAAAAAAGAAGGGTGAATTTGTCGTTTAGTGTGAAAAACAAGACACATTAAGTCTTGACTGTGGTGAGTCACTTCACCCCTTCGGTCGGTTGCTGCCATCCATTTAGCTGCTGGAGACACCGAGAAGTCATTTACTTCCCTGTTGTTCAGGTGAGAGAATGGCGTGTTGTGGAATAATATAAGTAGCTCTGAAAGAACTTACAAACAATTATGCTGGCAGGCTGTTTCTATTCATGATCTACTTAGGCAGGTATCACCGTCGCTATTAAATCAAAACGCAGCAGAAGGGGATGTTTGAAATATTACCTATTGATCATGGGTACGTCACAGAAAACACACCGTATGCTGAGAAGCAGTATGTGCTGCCCTCACTGCTGGGCACACAGTAAATACAGATAACTCAAAGTCCATATGGAATACTATAATTTATGCTTTTAGCAGGTGTAAAGCACATTTGTAATCAATAAGATAAATTGTGACTGTATTCCATTTAGATGTGGCAGTTCTGGTATAGGCCCTTTTAACCGCAAATGGTTTAATTCATCATGCAGTAAGAAAAGCACAGGGGTTACTAATAATGTTAATGTCTCTTCATCAATCATACATTTGATTAATTACTCCTGGGCTTTTCGTACTCCGAAAAAGCATTAAAAAAGTCGACTGTGCTTTGCTGGCATTGCACCTCCGTAAACTCAAAGGCAAGTTCAGGGTTAGGAACATATAAAACCTTTGTGTGTCTGAAAGAGATCTGGAATGGGTGACCCGGTGGACTAAAGAAGTGAAGTCACACATTGGTTCTTAACCACAAACTCTGCAGACCAAGATTATAAATTTAATTACAAGATCAGCTTTTCTTTTCTTAAAAAATATGACAAAAAAAGAAGAATCTTGCAAGAATGTTGTTGGAAAGTCCTACATGCTTTTACAAGTAACACTTACAACTCCATGGTGTTTTACTGGCCTCACTTTAAACAACGCTGCAGCTGAATTCCCAATCATTCTAACAACTGAAACATAAAACTGCTTGCACAAAACTATGGTAGAAGCAACTATGTAAAAAGCAACGTGCAATAATAATTAACAATTCGGTTAACAATTACCAGCCGCAACAGCGCCGCTGGTATTGTTTAAACCTAAGGTGGTTTTGAGTACTTTACCTTATCTGTGGACAGACTGTGTTAACGCTATAGCGTCGCAAGAGTGGTCCCGTGCACTCTGCTGTTAACACAAAAGTATTTTTAATAGATGAATCCAACAAAAAAGAAAATATACCAATATAACCTGAACACATCAGTAACCTGGCAGAAAGGGAAGAAGGAAGTGTTTAAGTGAGTGCACTTCATGAAGTCTCCCACTACTTTCTGCTTACTAATTAGACATTTGCCAACATGCCTAATGTGTTCAACCGTGGTCGACCCTGTCTTTAATGGTTACTGCTGCTGATGCTCCACACACACACACACACACACACACACACACACACACAACGCAGTAGGTTTTCCTCAACTTCGTGCAGATTGAAGATGGATGCAGCAGCATTATGCTAATGAGCATCACTGCTGTCCAATCACACGCTTCACTGCCTGAAAGGCAAGAGAAATAGGCACCGAAAGAGACAGACCACAGCTAGAGGAGAAGTTTGGGGTTACACATGGGAACATTTTTATGTTTTCAATGTGCTGTAGAGAAATACCTTGTAAAGTTTCAGTCATTAAAAGTGTCAGTTTTTTCCCTTCGAGCTGCGTGTTAACGAGACATTTTCAATTTCCGCAGCGAAAATGACTCATCTAAATGACAGATGACAATGGCTTTGTAGGAAAACAGGCACACTGAGGAAGGAGAGATAGTGAAAGGAAAGAAGAGACACAATAAACATCTGAATCAGGTAAGCCACTAAGATGTGTAATTCTTGTAAATCCCTCTGGTGCGGGGGCAACTAATTTGTCATGTATACAGATTCATTATTCAGGGGGAACAGGACCTCACACTGAGTTCAATCAGACAGTGGCAGATATACCCTAATATATATAGCGTAAATCCCTCTGAGAGAAAAGAGAGGGGAGGTAAAACACAAGCATTCAAGATAGGATCCTACTTGAACTGACTCAAATCCCTACATTCTTCCAGATGGCAAGTGTCTGATCATTTGCCTTTCTTTGTGGACCAGTAATAACTTTATAGGATTACAGACTTGAATGTATGGAGGTGCAACGCAACCTTTTGCCACCTTCTCATTCCTGAGACATCTTTTTAGGCCTGTGAGTTAAAGTGTTTTTATGTGACTTTTGTTTACTTTTCCTGACAAGCAAACAACCTTTTGTGGTCACGTGAGTAATGACTACCCTCTGTGTGAGGAGCAAAAGTAGAGGGACATTTTGATTGCAAAATATATTGGGGTGAAATTAAGGGTGGATGGGTGTGAAAGGAAACAGTCTGTTTCCAATCTCCTATCAACAATCAAATGTTGGTTTGTTGAAACCATGAAGGCAGGCTTTCCCAAAACTCAGCCCAGAAGTGTTAGCCTGAACCTAAAGCTAGGGTTAGTAAGCTTGAGAAACTAGCAAGACATTGCTATATTAAAAAAAATTATCCAACCGAAAAAAAAAACAACCCAATAAAAAACATTAATTGTAAAACTGTAAGTGTTAAAAAAAATCGTATTCAGTAAATACGATTTTATTTTCTCCAAAGATATCAGTAGAGTAAGAACATCAAACATTTGGTCTCAAAGAGTCCTCTTTGACTGAAGGTCGAGAGCAAGGACATGATGAGTCTGGCTTATTTCCCCAAAGTTTTTTTTAAGAATATGCATTTTGTTTGCTCATGAATGCAATTTTTAAAATCACAGAAAATGCATAGGTTAAATAAATGTGGCACAAAGACAGACTTTCCCTCCCTCTTATTTGCAACTTAAGTAAACATTTTGGTTCCGTGTTTATAATAAAAACTGCTATATCATGTTATATTTGGCGCTATAGTGCTTGAAGAGTTTTCATTCTCCTGGGACATCGGGTCGGCCCAATGTTGTGTTTAGAAAGACCATCCTTCAAGCTGATAACTCGCTTCAAACCCCCGTGTTGGCAAGTATCTGCCCTGCTGTGCTGCTGATGGATACACACAGTGCGCGTCAGTGTAAGTTAGACATGCAGTGAGTGGGTCATATTTTTGGATGCTGGAGCGCTGTCAAAAGAAGACTAAGTTTGGGTACAGCCAACGCCAACTAAGAGAAAAGCTGACGGGCTGAAACAAGCAAAACCACACTAGAGTTCTGCCCCCCTTGTGGAACACCTGAGCGGCAGATAAAATCAAAGAAGGGCTTGACACAAAATAAGTTATTTTCCCTAAACATCCCTTGCATTTAGATCTCTCTGCTTGTTTATCTTGAGTTTAGTTTCTAAATAAAAATGCTGCCTCATCCCAATGCATAACACATGCTCTTCACATTATATACACCTAGTCTTTTCCCACCCACGAGCTGACATGTCTGGGAATGTAAAGGTGTCATTTCAGCAAGCTAATTTGCTGCTATGCAAGCAGCACACCATGCACAGGCATGCAGAAATGTATAGTTTCTGTAATTGGAATCATCATGACAGAAGGCTGATTATACTAATAGATAGTGTCAAGTGGGAGTTAAAGTAACGCAGTACAGTGCAGGTGTGTGCTTCAGTGAGCTGAAGCCTTACAATCCTCACAACTTTAGCTTAACTGTAACTTAAGGCAAAAGTTAGAAACTAGCTAACGTCAACGTTCGTCCAGATACACTAGACACAATCTTATTCAGAATTTCTGGTGAAGTGTATTAAAATAGCTAGAAATCTAGCTACGCACATTAACCTACAGTGTCTCCATTGGCGTGGGAGTATAGCCTTTAATTTGGACGATGATGGCAGAATAAATGTTGAACGTTAAGGTTAAGAAATCGTATGGTCCACTTAAGGAGTTTCTGAAATCATAATACAAGATTCTTCCAGACATCAATATGGGAAATGTATTATAATATTTAATTACGATCACAGGTAAGGATAATGGAATATTTCGACCCCTCCGACCTGTTGTTTTTACCTCTTTTGGGGATGAGTATGAGTTTTAATTAAAGGGGTTAGACCCGCACCATCCCCAGCCTCTGTAATTTGAACCCTGCATACCAATTACTTTTATGAAGTTTCAATTCAAAGCTTGAATGCCATATGCCTAGAAAGGAACTTGCGTTTAGATGCAAACACACACACACATACACACACACACACACACACTATGGAAACCTATGTAAGCAAAAGTATTAATAGGAAAATAAAATAATACAAGTTAAGAGTTCTGCAGCGCCGCAAGTCCTGCAATATCTACTAGATCTTTAGGCAATAAAGCCTTTATTATATAGGAAGCACATTGGAATTCAGCTGTGTTTTTTATCGAGTTTTTCATTGAAAATCATGAAAGTGTTATTACATACATTAAAGATATGTCTCAATGTCTCACACACACACATAGATACACAGATACACATCCACAAAGGTACAATTCTGGAACAGTTTTTAACTTGAAAATGAGGAAGTCAAAATTGAGAATAAAGTAATTTACATTATTTAACTGTCTTAACTGAGCAGTTTAATTCTACCCGACACCAAAGTCTACGCTCTGATGGAGTCGTAAATAGTCATCGCAAATAAAATAACATTTGGCGAAAACCAAACACCTGGAGCAACAAGCTGGGGGAAGCAAACACGTTTCTTTGCAGTGATACGTCTGCACATCTGGAGGAAGCTCAAACTTCTTAATCTGTGTGTTTGTCCTTGGTTACAGATCAGTCTGCACAAAATCCTTTGAGATGAAAGTCAGTTTATTCCTGGAACCGGCCTCAAGATTCCAATACATGAGACGAGTCGGCTTTTGTTTGTATTAATAAGGCTAACGCAGATTCAGAGCGCTGGTGTGTCAGGATGACAATATATTTTTTTTTTATGAATTCACCAGGCTATTTGCAGATGCATTTGACATGATATATTGTTCCATGCAGTTCTCAATCCCCAGTAAAAAAGGTTGATGTTGATTTAACAACTAGAAAATATAAAAATGGAATATTGATGTGCACCAAAAATTTATTTTATGTATGATCTGCAACGCTAATGTAGATCAATTTGAGATACATCTAGAGATGAAATGGGATAACAGCAGCTTCTACATGTCAAAGTATCTATGTACGTCATATCAAACTTTGTGGATGCTAATCATAATGTTTCACCCTGCATTGCTTGCCGCTCCAGTTTCATCATCTTTGGGATAAACAACCTCGCTCTCCATACAGTGAGCTGCACAACTCAGAGTAAGAGCAGCCCTTTGGTGAAAAGACTCAAAAACCGAAAGCAGCATTTTTTGATATTTGACCGAGACGACATCTCTCTTCAACTGTTTTGCATTCTGTGAGATCAAATGTGATGGAAAAAATGAACTTCTCTAGAGGGTTTCGATGCTTCACAACAGACTGGTTTGCTTGTGATTACTCACCTCCACAAACAGCATTTTAAATCAATGGTTTAAAGTAAACCTTCTACGGCTGCAATGTGCTCTCCATGATGCATGAGCGTATCAGAGAGCTAATGACAGATATTAAAAGCAGCCGAGTACAGAGTAAATACTTACTTACTTAGTGTTGAAGTTTATGTGCCCATAATGATGGATCCGAGACGTTCAGTGTTTTCTAAATGTGACTCTATGGAGCTTATTTACTTAGCCAAATGTTTACTGTTTCACTAACACTGATGCTGTAAATGAGCACAGATGCAGTTAAGTGAATTTAAATGCACTGCTGTCTGACGCTAGGCGGTTTGAGACACATCAGCAATGGAGCACAAAGGAAAGGGAAGTGCAAGTTCTCTGCTACTGAATGTGACAAACTGCTCCAATAAACTGTTTCAGAAATGCATGCTCTATGAACATATTATGTACTCAGTTAAGGTCAATCATCATTTTTTTACTTTGACATTAAATAGTCTTTTTCTGTTCTTGAGTGTAGCAAAATCTTCATTATGCTATTTTTATATTATTACGTTATGACTTTCTTATGACTTGCAGCAGGGAGGAGTAGCCGAGCACTGTCGTAGCATGCTCGTCTCCATGAGATGGGTGCGTACAATGAATGCTGTTGAAAAGTTTGGAATCACTCCAATTTTGTCTTTGATGGAAATTCCCTTGAAATAATATTTTTTGATAATAAAACACTTATGAGAAATACAGTCATGTATGATTTTCAGGACCAGTCACTCCTGTGTTCCATGGCACATTCTGTTAGCTGATCCTAAATGACCTCGCTGAAAGGCTGATGCGTCATTAGAAACCCTTACGCAGCATTTCTGTGACCAGTACACAGTAAATCCGCAACATGCTGTACCTCTAGATCTTCACAGTGGCTGTCCAGCAGGGCCCAGAGGTTTTACTGTTGTGGCTCATTTTCCTTGGTAGAATAGTACTTTTAAGACTCTGGTGAGCTTCCTCATACTCTCACATTCCTCTACCAGAGCTCTCTGTGATCATGTAGCTTTTGCAGCAGAACAAAAGTGCTGTTTTAACTCGTCTCTACATCTCGGATGAGCTTTAACTGTGCCATGTCCATAATTGTCTGCATGGCACGCAGCTGGTCTTTAGCAGTGGTGCTAGATTTGAAGTGTGCCCATTCTTTTTTTGTGGGCATGGGTGCTGACTCTTTCCAGCTCCTGGGTTTGTCCTTATGATTTTTTTAACACTATGATCAAAACATTTGCCAAACAGTAAATATGTTTCACATTCAGCTGGCGTACGCGAGTTACTATATTATGGGCCCCCTTTGTGGCCATGCCAATTACTTTTTCAGTGATGTCCTACTCTGCCATGATATATTTAGTAGCTTCGGCTAAGTCAGCCGCTGTGGAGGTAAAAGGAAATTTCTGTACCCCCAAAAGAACAGTGCTCAGATTCAATTTTTCAGTAATGAAGCAGCATGCAACAGCAAAGAGGTCAGGGAGAGAATAAATATTGTCATAATGATGGAGATTGTGTTGGTTTGCTCTGATGTTTTGTCGGCTATATTTATTATATTACTGATGCTTATGTTTATGTCTGTGTATAATGAAAATAAATGTTAATAACATCAGAATACCCAGCATTGACAGGCTCATTGTTGTTAGTTTTTAGGACTTATTATGCTTCGCATGCAGATGTCTCAACGTGGATGAGGTGTTGATGTAGAGGGACAACTCTTGTGTGCACAGCAAACAGGGCACCTTAAAATAATAAACACAAACCATATTATCATATACTACTATGATACATAAGTTATTAATATCAGCAATGGCACATACAATGTTAAAAATCCGCAAGGGGGTCCAGACCTGTTGTATGAGTCATGCACAGAGTTAAGAGCACTTTTTTGTTTACCTCAAATCATAACGCCTTGTTCTGAATTAATTTGAAGTTTAAAAATGATACAGACATAACTGAAATAAAATATATGACTTCCGTTCACCATATGATCCTGACCAAGAAACAGTGACGTTTTTTAGATTCATGTTTCGGCGCAGAAACTTCAATAAATAATCCTCTCACGTTGACAGCTGCATGTGGGTCTTTATGTGGGGCACCGTCAGGGTGAACATTCTCCGTTACAACATCTGACAGTTTAACATCACCTACTGTAGGCTACAATATTCTCTCATCAATATCTCAGTGACATATCCCCTTGACCGCCTCTCTTATTACTCATGGACCGTTTTCCTTTTGAACGACATCTTTAGCATCTGACTTTATGTCAGAACATTCCTGTTTTATTCCCGTCACAGTACAGGGCTGATCTGATGACACGTCGTTGGCAGTTGAGCTGTACTGTGCTTTCCAATTGTTTTGGGGCTTTAATACCACCACGACACTGCTAAACCTGCTAAATGATGAAATCTCACAAATGCGCGCACATCAGGTGCCATTCATCAGGCTGAAAAAAAGTAATTTGGGACATTTGTGGAACACTTAGACAAGCAAACCTCAGAGAAAAAAGTATGAATGATTTAGGATAAGAATACAGAAATGATCTTTCATGAGTCCTATTGCGACTAAATTTTATTTAATTTTAAACAAACTCCTTTCCCACCCACTATAAGTAGTCTTTCGAACTGTTTATACTACATTGCATAGTCACGTGGATGTGTTTAATTTGTGTGCCCTCCACGAAAAATATTTGACTTTCCATTTGCATCGTTTCTGTGGTGCCGATGCGTAGTGTCTAATATAGCTTTGGAAGCTTGACAAGGACAAATGTAAAGAACAATATTAATATGACAGTTATTCAACAGGACAAACTTCTAATTACTGTGCACAAATTTAGTATTTTAAGTGCATGGATAAGTAATTAATTTGTGTTTACATAAAAACAAAAAATACTTTGACACTGATAGCTTTTCTTTTTTTTTAATTCACGATTGAGTTATATGGTCATGCCAGCACCTCAAACCTCACCAATGTTGCATGACTTTGTGGCAGCTTCATGCTTTATCTGCATATGTTTATGTACAGTAATTTATGTGTCATTCTCCAGTCCAGAATCCATTATGTGCCTGTGTTGTATCTAAATAACTGAAATTGGAGATATTTTTGCGCTATTTCTCTGGCCTGATTTCTGTGTATTTTTTCCTCGGGTGTGAATGTGTTTGTAGTTTGACTTTGTCAATGATGAGAGCAAAGGGATTAGACCTCATAATAGAGTAATAAAGTCTAATGGCTCTCTAAAGTCTAATATCTTTTTATGACTCTCACAAAGACAAAGAAAGATTGTCTGAAACAGAGATTTGCATTTTGTAGCAGAGTAGATCAAACTTAGGAAAATGAAGAAGAAACAAACCCCTAATTTAGTTTGAAAGTCGACTAACATAGATGCCGTGGCACGGTTTTCTGGTATTCAGCTAAATCTTGAACTAAAACTAAAATCAAATGGGGAAGGCAGTGGAAAGCATTCTTGGAGAAGAAACAGACCAATAATGTTAAATCAATCCAATTACAGTTTGCTGCTGCCTCAAATGATGGTACGGTTCAGCGTTTATGTCCTCTATGAAACCAAAGGGAAAGTGATATTTTCTGACGACATTATGTCATGTGACGCTATGCCAAACAGTCACTTTCGCTCTTCTCCTGACTAGCTTCACTGAGCGTTTGATTGACAGATAGTTCATCGAGACACTTAAGTATTTTTTTTCCTTTTCAGATTTGCTCCCAATGACGGCTTCTCAGATGGTTCTGTGTGACAAACCCTCTGGCTTCTGCACAAGCTGCAGAGTAGGCATGGGATAATGTTATCTCAATGGTCAACAGAGTGGAGGATAACATCGTTTTATATCTGCTCAACCATCGTTTTCATTGATAAATAAGGACCTACTGTAAATTAAATACCATTTGGAAACAGAGGACCAAATCTTAAAATGTTTGTTGTATTGATGCTTGCGTTGCACCAGTCATATTCTAAATGCTCACAGATTGTGGTCACCAGTGGTCCTCCTGGGGACAGCACCTAAGAATTGATCGAGTCACTCTGCAGGAGAGGGGCTGACATGAAACCCTTTTATCTGTCAGTGTTTTTTGTAGTATTCCCAAGACGTTCGCTGTCACATTCAGTTTGTCTTTCTTTGTACCATACTCTGTTCATGGTCGCATCTGGCTTTTTTAAAGCTCTCGCTCACGAAATAGTAAAAAAAAAAAATAATATATAAAAACAAATATAAAAAAAAAAAACCTTTAAGACCACTGCCTCAAATACATTGAAGGAACGTTGATGGAATATTCATTTTGGCTGCAAATGTATCTATGATAAGACATATACACAATGTCATCTAACACCTAAAATCATTCATTCAGGGTCTACATGAAATATCATGCCTCACAAATAGAAATGTAAGCAGTGTCCAGACGTATAGTGTTGCAAGATGGACTTCACTGTGAATCAGTGGAGTGCATCAGGTGCAGTGGAAGAAAACAAATGTGATTTTCTACATAATGAATGTTGGAGGGGGTGATACTGGTGTGTTGTTAAGGCCCAGGGCCAAATCCCTGTGAGCATCTTTCTACCATTTTCCACTTCAAACAATAAATGAGCATTGGTCAAAGCAATGCCCTAAATTTAAATCTACCCGAGCCTCCTGCAGAGGTTCAGAGGGATTTTATTTAAACCTTAAGAGCCAGAAAAGGTAACCACTCATAGATTTTAAATTGATGCAAAAGCCATAATGATTATATACTGTACTGTAGCTTGAAACCTTGTCAAACAGCATATTCTAAAGTATAAATTCACAATGGAAAATATTATCCGCATCCTCTCTATCTGCAACCAGCAAACATTACAGCACCAAAAATATTTTTTGCATTGACCATCGATCAAATTAAGAGCAGTGGACTATGGAGGTGGGAAGATATTATCGACTGCCAGGTCAGCGCTATTGTTCGTTAATAGCTCCTATCCCAGATGAAAACGTGAAAAATGTGAGATCATTTTTTTTTTGGTATTTGGTTGTCAATCAAAAATGGTGGTCTTAGATTGTGGCAAATTTAGAGATTCAGCAACCACATTGTGGATCACAATTCCAAAGTGTGTCTGCAATCTTGGCATGTATGCACCTGTTTTGAAATAACACATCTAACGCTTCCCACACATATTTTTGGTCTGGTCTGGGCTTGTTTATGTGTTATAAGTAACATTGCTTCACATTGCTTTTTTTTTCCTATTCATGTCATAACTTGACCCTCAATTATCTTTCTGCAAAATTATAATGTAATACTTCCTCTCCTCCATTACTCCTTCAGCAACCCACTTCACTTTGTCCCAATAGCATCTACTTCCTTCTTATCATGGCTGGCATACAATGAAAATAATATATTGATCTTGCTCATAGGAATACATTTGGTGTAGATTAATTATTATCAATACAGTAACGCAAGAGCAATACATTATATAATGTGTTTCCTGGAAGTTATTAATACCATTGATTGGCCATTTAGAGACATGCACTGTGTGGCAAAAAATTGCTCATGTGAATGTAATTAATCTCTTCAATGCATGTATTACCCTAATTAATTACCTCATTAATATGTCTATTAGCTTTATTAATGACGCCATTAACATACTTGGCTATTGTAATATATCAAGAAGAGTATAATGTTTGAGACTTTATAGTTACACCTACAGTAAAGTTATTCATATATCCCATGTTGGAGGGTTACACGTGTTAATATTTGTCAGGCAATGCTTAAAGTGGCTGGATTATTGGCCACTGTAGTGTAACCACCTGTGTTAAATATATCATGTTGACTATGATTTAATATTAGATTAATTAAAATGCTTCCTCAGGATCAACCTTGCCTCTTTCAATGAAGACTGTACAATACATACAGGTGTTATGACTTGATATGATCAAGACCAATTCCAGCAACAAGTGACTAGTTTGCACATGTGTTGAATACAAGCTCTGGTTGCGTCCTTACTTTAAGCATTCTATGGATTTCAGTTTCTGGAAGACGGACAAACTGCTGAGAAATTTGTACAGATATCCGTGGTCCAATGAGGATGAATCCAAATTACTTTGGTGATCCTCTGAGTTTTTCTCTAGCTTCACCTGCATTCTCTGGTTCAAAACATTTACAACTTTGGTTTAGGAAGCATGCTAACACACTAAACAAATATTGTGAACATATATTAAGTTTGATTACAGTTAGAGAACTTTGCGTTATGTCATTACCACTCTCTCCCCTCATGTTTCCTGTCTTTCTCTACTATTAACTTGCAAATGAAGACAATTTCGGACATTATGACTTTCCTCCACCACCACCAGCTATAGACTACGGGGGATCCTGTCCTGTATGTCCTGGGCTTCACATCTTTTGAGTCTACTTGTCAAAGTCCTTTTGTGTTGCTTACCTTAATACATATTTTTGATATCTCCTTATTAAATATCTTTACACCAAATAAAGTTAATGCACACTCAGTTCTGTTCAGGCAGTTTGGGTTTTACACTTAATGTTTAACTTGTGGTTTCCAGAGTGTGTTGAAAGGGTATAGCCCATCATTTAATCGTGGTGTATAAGATGAATATTCAGAGTCTCACGTTGTGGAAATGTGAGCCACCATTAGCAATATAAGCTACAAAGATCAGGTCTAAAACATGTAGCACATGTTAAACAACCTACACAATTGTCAACACAACGTTAATATCTCAACAGCATCTAAATTATGCTGCGCATGAAAGGTTTACTGCTGCGTTTTGTCGTAGATCAGATTTTTCACAGTACATATATTTTTATGTCAACATACCTTTATGTAATGTGTTCAGTGTTATGTGTTTCATGTGCTTACACGTGTGTGTGTATGTGTGTGTGTATGTGGTGTAACAGGCAAAGCAATACCCATTAAGATTAGAGAGAGAAAATCACCTTATTGGCTGATTAATAATGTAGAAAATGGAGAGTTGTGGCTGCACATTAAACATTTAGTCAATACACACACACACACACACACACACACACACACACACACACACACACACACACACACACACACACACACACACACACCACATACATCACCCAACACATGAACACCAGTGCTCAACATCATAGGCTCCATGTTCATCCATTTGGCCACAAAAAATAATTTGCAGTAAATGTACATGGGAAAGAAAAGGAAGATGGAGCAAACCTAATGGACACATTCATTGGACACATTGTAGTTATAAAAATCTAAAGTCAATTTCAGCATGATGCTAATGTTTGTCAAAAATGATTACGAGGCAGTGCACGTGGTCAAACTGCAAATGAAGGCGAACTGCTCTGCTTTGAGTCTTTGGAATTATTCATAGCATGTTTTGCAGAGTTTGTGATATTATTCACACAAGCAAGACATAGAATGTCTTCAAATGGACCCCTGACTCAATAACGATTGAGATTCGATATACTTTCTAGACACTATTTAAAACTGTTAGTGGCCTAAAACATCGCTTGACAAGAACCTAAGAACCCATTGGTTGACAGCGTTATTGGAGACCATTAAGCTGAGGAAGGAGGCTGTTTGAGGTCGGCTGGCCCAGGGGTCTCCAGAAACAGCAGATGTGTACCAGTTGGCCAAAAGGGCTGCAGCTATGGTAGTTGCCAAATCAAAAACCCAGGTTTGGTAGGAGTTCACAGACTCTATGGAGATCCTCAAGAAAGTTCTAGTAAAACAACTCAGAAAGGGCAAAAAAAGGGCTTGGCTCATGCTGTGTTTAAGAATTATACTTTGACTTTGACTGAGGATTTTTTCGAGGTGTGGAAAGAACACTTTGAAGGAACTCCTGACCCCGACCATCTCATCGTCCATGGAGGAGGCAGAGTTTGAAGACTTGGTGGAGAAGACTCATCCATATCCCTGGCAGAGGACGTAGAGGTAGACGCCAATGGTGAAGGAGTGAAGAGATTCGCCCTGAGATGCTGAAGCCTCTGGACATTGTTGGGCAGTCTTGGCTGGCACACCTCTTCAGTGTCGCGAGAGAGTACCTGTGAAGTGACAGACTGGGGTGGTGGTTTCCATTTTAAACAAAAGGGGGCCGGAGAATAACAATATCGGCTATCACGCTGCTCATCCTACCCCTGGAAAGTTTGCTTTTGGGTGCTGGAAAGAGGTTCCGAGTATATATCTGTGCACTTGAATGCACATCCTGACCTGTAACTTCCCTCTCTGCAAATTGTCATCAAGAAATGTGCAAATTGTCATCAAGAAATGCGCAAATTGTCATCAAGAAATGCGCACAATGCTGTTTGCTCTGGTCTACTTTGACATTGCTACTGGGGCACTCACATCATTGTCTACACATAGTTTTAAAGCTGGGGTCACCAAGCTTTTTGAGATCAAAGCAAACTTAAAGGTAGGGAGTAATGGGGGGTGAGGAGGCTTTTTTATATATGCGTAAGCTGTATTAGGCTTTGGCTACACAGGCACCATTTGGAAGTTTTAACTCTTCAAGTATTTATGGAATTTGTTGAATAAGAAAATATTATGAATAAATGTGTCTTTGAGTCACTGCATTAGATGAATTAGGTGCTTTCCCCATGCCTTGCCCCAAAAGAGTCTTTAGTAAATTGGATACAATTCTATAAATACACAAAGCATATTTTTCATCTTTTAGTTTTATATTTTTCCCGGTAGCAAGATGAGCCAATACAAAGTAGTTTCCATATGTATCTATTATCTTATTTGCATTGCCATTGCCTTACCACTTGTCTCCCTGGCTACAATACTTGCCAAAACCCTCACCTTTTTACTCATTCTCTTATTCCGTTTTGTGCCCCAGTGCTCTTATTTCTCCAGGGAATTTCAGGAATTTCAAAGCACTCATATTTGGATTAATATGCTCTTCCCACCAGTTATTTGTGTTGATGAAGATACCTGTTATGCACTTTAAATAGGTCTATCTCAAGCTTTTTATGTGCACGCACACATGCAACCACTGAAGTTCCTAACCTTGCGCTGTACTCCTCAGGCCACAGGAGGGAGAGCAATATTTCTTTCTCCCCCTTTCTCACACTATCCCTATCCCTCCCTCATTATTGTTGATGATGAAACACCCCTCAGCAGGGTTGTTCACTGGTCACTGCAGCAGAGGAGTGGAGAGGAAAAAGGAAAGGAGGGACACTGATTTGTTAGGAGGGAGAAAGAGCGTAAAATGGAACTATTACAAACTGAGTTTCTTTCAAACTGTTTAAACACACACACACACACGCACACGCACACGCACACACACATTGCCTTGCAGAGAATACATTGTTCAGTCACTCCCTCACACTACTTTGCTTCTTATTTCTTCTTCACTTCTCAATTTCCTCTGTCCCCTCCCTCAATTCCCTTCGTCCTCCACTTCAAATTTCCTTATGCCCTCCTTTTTCTCACCTCTCTGTGTTACATGCTCTGCCACTCATATTTCCCCTTTGGTGCTTCTTTCCTCTTCTCTCCTCCTCTACTTCTCTGGCTACATGCACTTACGTTTTCCAGGCCCCTCTCCATCACCCCTCTTACCTTGCAGTCCCATTTTACCAGTCCCCTGCTCTCCAACACACTTTGTTTTTCTTCATATTCCTATTTATTTTATAGGCCTATCCTTTTTAATTTTAATTATTATGCTTTTCCCCAAGCTTTTCCCCTCAACTGTCCCCTGCTTTGCTATATGCTTCATTTCCATTGTACTCTGGAAAATAATAACTGACTAAGTTCACACTCAGTGCATGTTGCACTAGAAAAGAACATCAGTTAAATGCCTCAAAGAAACATTGGTGCATTGGCTCATAGTTTGGAGCACCAGCACTACCAGACACTGTAACATTTTAGTCACCAAGTTCACTGATAACATTGGAGTCCAGTTGGACATTCAATGAGCATTTGAATAAATATTTTTTATTTAAATCGTTTTCATCCAGTCCCTGGTAAACAGGCTCACAAACATGGCAAACAAAGTCATTTAAATCAACTGCAGAGACTAACCTGCTTAATTGAACCAGCCTGACTCTACCCCAAAGCTAAACAAAACATGAATAGCATCAAGCCAGTGCATGTGTTTGTGTGTGTAATGCCACACAAAGCTACTGAAAATGGGTCTGTGATGGATTTTATAATAGAGTTGGCCTAATAAGAAATTTTCCTTTTGAGTCATGATTTCCTCATTTTGGCTACGTAATCAGAAAGAAGCCGCAGGGTGAAAACACAGCGTTGCATCAACTTTTTTTAATTAAGTGTTCCTGTATTTTGCTTTGATTTGGGTGACAGGATGGACTCACTTCAGACATTGTTGCCTTAAAAGTAGGACATTGATCTAGAGCATAAGGTTTTGATTAAATACAAGGTTCTGACTCATAGATGCTCCGCCCTCTACTGGACTCTATGGGTAATCCTCTACTCCAATCAGGAGCAACCCCTGTGCTTATAGATCTAGGGTTACAATATAATAACCGTCATTATTATGGTGTCTGAACTTGGTTGAGGCGTACAGGAAACTATCAACAATTTACATGGTGGTATGTTTTTATTTTATACCTAAATGCTTTTTTAAATCTACTCCATGCTTTTGTGCATCAGGAGATTCAGTTCAGCTCTACTGCATGAAAGCCAAATACCAGATTACTATACTTTGGTTAGTATAACAGTAGCCCCTTGGCTTGTTAAAAGTTTACCACACCATTAACTTCTATTATTTATTTTCAGCCTGTGACTAAAATGACAAGAACAGCTCTCAATATAATTGTTTTTATCCGTCAAGATGTTTTGGCCAACTCAGTCTCTGTGCTGCAAAGCTACAGTACGGTACCTGCCAACATAGAGGTCTGAAATCAAGGGAGTCTTGGCAACACCAGACACTTCCAACACACACACACACACACACACACACTGAAAGTTTACAGTAGCTTGTTAAAGTTCTTGTGACACCGTGTTCTATGTGTGGCTGTGGCCTTTTTGTTTTTATATATCCTACTGATTTTAGGCCAAATAAATCTGCATTTCACAGGATGAAGAAACAATGCATAACAATTATGAATGGAAAATAGAAACTGAGACCAAAGCAAAGAGTCCGTCTGCATAACTGTAAGGAGAATGGTGGCTCACTAAATTTAAAGGCCAACTTTCAGGAGAAAAATCATGGTGGTATGACAGTCCTGTTCTTGACAGCTAATACCCAGCTGACCTTTTCAGGTCAACGGAAGTATATTTTGGTAGCCCATATAAAATGCCCAAATGATATGAAAACACACAAAGCTTTTTTGGCAGCCGCTGTGGGCTCAGTTTGCAGCAAGGAATTGCTCTTTGCAAGTATTATAGAATTATAGGCAACCTCCATGCCTGAAAGGTAAAGCCATTGTGGAAGTAACTTAAACATTTGAATTATTTCTATTAGCCAGCAAGGGGTGACTCCTCTTGTTGCAAATTATTACTATTATCTCCGTAAACCTTCAATCGCCTCCACCCTCTTGTGTCACTTCTGGTTGCAAAAAAACAAGATGTCGTTGGCAAAAAAACAAGATGCCAACAGGCAACATGCCGAACTCGAGGCTTCAAACCAGTCTACAAACTAATGAGTGACGTCATGGTGACTGTGTCCACTGCGTACACACAGTCTTTATTTATTACTCTTTTTAAATTTTTTGGCATCCCATTGTGCATTCAGAATTCTGTCTTGTCCCTTACCCAGTCAAGGCCTGGGGCAAAACAAGCCTCTTGTTTGTCTAAAAACATGATGTCTTCCTCTAAAACTCAGCAGTTGTACAGGTTATCTTTGTTAAATTTAAGAGAAAAGATTGTTAGTTTGGAAAGACTTGTGCAACAAGTGCTTATACTTAACCTCAATGTGGGTAGCCTTCCAGAGCAATCCATGTGACTTAAAAAAACAATAAATATGAGCGTTTTATGACTTGACATCTCTAGAGTATCTGGTCAATGGTTAAGTGTCCTCATCTAACTTTCACATATATGCGATGTGATTTATGTCTTATCTTGGATTCCTCAGAGGGGAAGTCTGGACAGCAGGATAAGCTAAACAAAACATCTGAAAGTGTTGCTAAAAGCCTCAAAGCATGAATCCAGGTTGGAATTTCAAGCTGTTTGTAATTTCCACACAACTATTTCTTAAACCTGCACTCACACAAAACATTCACAGCTAAAAATACTTGCCGCTTATAAAAGCAGCCATATGGAAATCATTCTGTGATCAGAAAGTGTTATGTCTCTGAGGCATGTTTTAACATTGTATGATGTCAGTATCAGACAGATGGAATACAATATATAATCCCACATTACGTTTAGTATTCCCTGGTAGTTTGGAAAGCTTTTTATTATGCTACAAAATTCAGCAATGCAAGTAATATTTTTTTTTTAACTCTGTGTTGCATATTAATGTTATTTCTTCCATTCCATTCAATCTGTGAATAAAATATCCATTTTTACTTATTATCCAAACATAATGCTGGTCTGTCACAGCAAACAGTCTGGAGTTTTCCCTCTGGAGTTCATGTATGCTAATAAATTAAGATGGCATTACAGTTACTTTTGGGTCACAACATGTTATTAAGTTAATTAAGTGGTTTCAAATTTTTGGATTATCGGGTTGTAACGAAAACATTATTTTGTCTTTTGCATCAGTGTATTGATAGCAACTGCGAGGAACTTTCATTTATTTATTTTTTTGGCTGTCCCTATGGACAAAAGCCGTCATATTTCTAAGCACCAAAGATAGAAAACCTCTCAGTTCGTTGCAGCAATGTGTGACTCTGCTCAGTTAAATGTTCCTATGGTAACTTTAAAGTAGCTAAGTAGACATCCTTTATACCATTCACTGTTTTGAGTGCTGACAAGTAGTCAGTACACTCATGATGGATAAATCCAGTGCTTTTATCCTGAAAACTACCATTCTGCTGTGATGGAGAATAAGAGTAGTGAATACATCTTGCTAAAAGGACAGATTTGATAGATCCTTCCTATAATTTTCCCTTTTTCGTGACATGCGTTTTAAATGTCCAATCATTAATCCAGCACATGTTTTCATCCAGCGACTCCTGACAGATTATTCAATAGGCCCTTTTCACAGCAGCCATTTTGACATGGCATTGCAGGGTAAACACAGGTGTAATTGATTAAATTAATTTTGATCCCATTCTATTCATTGTGTTACAGCCATTCTAGGGAGCCAACATGCACAATAGTGCTTTGGCCCAACTAAATGGAACAGAGCCATAATTAATTAATACTATTATGTCCACCTGTGTTTACCCTGCAATGACATGTCAAAATGGCTGCGGTGAAAAGGGCCTATAGGCTTTTCTCATACCAGACATATTTGTCACAGTAGGAAAACAACAAGTGTTACCAATATCACAGAAGATGGCTTTGTCATATTCAAGTATTCCACTGAGAGTGACAGTGAGCCAACATGCTTGGGAACCTGAAATAAAAGCTGCTCAATGGAATTCAGCCATCACTCATTTCATTATTTACACAAAGTGCTATACCTTCTGTGTCAAGTTGAAATCTCTTTTGGGAAAATAAATCCTAGAGACATGTTATTATTGTGTTACTCTAGGTTTGTGAAAACACTTTTTTTATAATCCGGGACCCCATTATTAAAAAAAAAAGCTGAATATGAATTAGTCGCATTGTTTCATCTTTGGGTTTACGGTCATAAGGGGCCGACATTGTTTCCAACAAATGAATTCACACTAATAATGTTCGTGTGGAGAAGCTTTTGTCATGTGTCTTTTTATACAGGAATATGGATTGAGAAGTAATTAGACCCCTGACCTGACAGCATTGTTATAGTGCCACAGAAGATTCAATCATGGCAAAATTGCTCCATAACCGCAAATTCCACATACAGTCCCTCAACAATCTAAGAGCCCTAACAAAAAGATTCTGGCAGGGCCTTGTTACCTGACCTTTTGAAAGCAATGCAGACAGGAAATCAAAGAGGGCTCAGTATCAGTAATTCCCCCAGACAAAGCCATGGGATAACATGCTAATGCATACCAATATATTACTGGCCACTTTTTCAGCTTATCTCTGATTTATTGCTTTGAACCTGGAACTCACTTGAGAGATGAATATCAAATGGTGAAGTATGCTTCATGTTTCTTAATGCAGATTAACAAGTTCAAAAGTAGGAGAAACTTTGAAGATGAGTGAGTGTCAGGAGAACACATGCGTAGACAGTGGCGGAAATACGTGGACAAAACTTTACGAAAATCTAGTCTTTTGTTTCCTCTCTGCCAGCTGTTGATTTCAATCATTCATTTGTCTCACATTCTAAAATGTTAGCCTCACTTCTCTGTTGTTTTCATTTAAGTTTCTGCAAATGTCTTCATTTATATTCTCTATAAAAAAAAGCAGGGACACATTGAACAGAGAGAATTATGTTTTATTCATAGATTTTTGTAACTATTCATTCAATATTATTTATCTAAAGATAATAGGGGGTGTTTACTAATTGAAAAAATTGCAGCACAGCCGTGGCTCTGAAACAGTCGATGTGACATGTTCGAATGACTGGCCAATCTGGGGTGGAACCATATGGCGGCCATCTTACCTGGGTCCAGTTTTAAACTTGCTCCAAGTAGAACAAATGGAACTCATATTGGCTTTATAATCCATGTATTTTACATTTTGATGATAATCTCATAATTGTGCTTTTATAATGCAGACAATTATATTTTTTTCAATTTTACTTGAACTTAATACGTAAAAAAGCATTTTTCATTCTGAATGGCTAATATACTTCAATAAATAATTGTACATATACATTGTATGTCGAAATCCCAAATGTATTCAGTATTATGGCCTATAGGCAGGCGATTAAAATCAGACACAAACACAACTACTTTAATATATTAGTCTATAAATGTCATAAAGCTAGTCACCTGATGATGAGAGGATATGTTGAAGAGCCTTGCTGACTGTACATGAGTTGTTTTAGTTCACAAAGCAAGTTTTGTTTTGAAAGAGTAATGCCTGCAAGTGTTAAAAAAGGCTTCTGATATAATGTGGGTAATTGAAAAAAGCTTTCATCTGATTTTGATCCGACAACGTTACTGTTTTACTTCATAGCAAGAAAAATATCCTGTGTAAGGCTTTTTAATATGCTCAAGTTGGAAAAGATTCAGCACATGAACAATACATATATATCGTTTTTTATTTATTTTTAATTATTGCTTGCCCAGCAGATCAAGTATTCTGACTGTGCCTACGGTTCATTAATACTCTAAATATCCATTTCTCTCGGACATTTTTACTCTGTCAATGCAAGTAGTACCTGGCATTATACTATCCCAGAGTTTACTGTGGGTTCCAATCTTAATAAAACAACTCCATTAAACTGGCAACTAATAGACTGCAATTACATTGTCACATTTGAAGGTCATTCAATGGATGCGTCGCGGCGCTTATGCACTTACATGACCACTTTCTGTCTCTTTGAATAAACTGTACACGAAAGAGAGAAAAAAAAAAACAGAAACTAACATTATGAGCTTCCATGTGCAGATAAGTAATAAAATCCAACAAATTTAATCCACTTCAAATACAGACTGTAACACCACGGCAAGTCGAAGGGAGTTGAATCATAAAGAGGAGCTGTGTACTGTAAGAAAAAAAAAATGGCATAGCTTGCAAATGTGTAAAACCATCAAATATAAATCATTTATTATGGCTTTACATTAAAGTATTATACTGCAGTCTCAATATAAAGCCAATGCATCAAATCTCCGCGCCGCTGTAGACAAGTGTAAACGCACACACATGAACACACTGCACTGACTCAACACCTGCTGCTGTCCCCCTCTGCCAGCGGTCGACTGTGTTTATGTATTGATTAATTATGGCTTCTACTGTAATATACTCCAGGGTATAGCACAGTAGGCTGCTCTTTGGTCAAATTCTGCTGTGTGTGAGTCTTTTATATGCACGTGTGTCTGTGTTTTTATATTTACACTGATTAATAGGTCTGCTGCTGTAATGCACCCCGGGCACACACGGAACACTTATCATCGATGACAAATTAAAAAAATAAATAAAAAATGCCCAGTGTGTGTGTGTGTGTGTGTGTTTTGAGTGTGCGCACGTGAGTTTGTATTTATGTGTGTATTTATGCTAAACACTTCAGGGGTCAAAGTGGCCATGTACTCATTAACCAAACACAATAGTGAGGCTATTGCCGCGGCAACAGTATCAAAAGGGGTTTTAGAGGGTCTCCCAACACAATCATGAGGTAGGAGGATTTAAAAGAAACACCTATCTGGTTGATGTTACCATAATTTACCGCCACAATGAAACGGAGGAAATGAATCATGTATATCACTTTGAGTCCCTCTGTCACACACGGATGTGGGCGCGACTATATTTAAAGGAAATTAAACAGTTTGTATTAGGTAGTATTCTTAGCTCTTTTGTTATTCAACATTCCTCATCCGGAAACCATTAAATAGTTTGTAAGTGGCTTCTTCCAAAATTCGGTAAGGTTTTCTTATGTTAACCAAGTGCAACTTCTCAGTTGAAAAAAAACAAGACCAATCTGTTTCGTTGTTAACAGAAAACTTTTTTCTTTTTTTTTCTTTGGCATTCACGTTTTTATTAATATTTCTTTTAAACAGAGTTGGTATAAGCAGCAATACAAACTTCATACCATTCCAGGGTTATAGGAGAATAAACTTTTACAAGATATGGGAATGAAAGATTGGTTACATAAATCTAAATAAGTAGCACATACTTTACAGAGTCCAAAGTAAATAAAAAAGGATTTTTTTTGGCCATGCTTGAAATCTAAAACAGGCGATCCTTTTTCTTTTATCTTTTTTTGATATAAAACAATCCAAAAAACTCAACAAGCCACAATAAATCAAATTCCCACCAAAGCTCATCTATGTAACGTGTAGGTCCATCTCTCTCTCCTGCATATCCTTACCTTCTTCATACATAAATGATTAAACCGACTCAGAGCATTTCCCCCCGAACATAATTCAGTTATCTGAATATTGCATTGGTTCGACTATTCTTCATTCCTGTATATGATTTGGATTTGCCAAGCCGTGCCGTGTTGTAGCTGAACCTTGCTTTTCCGTTCTACATGGGGCAAGGCTATATTAATTGTTGAGACGGATGACTCAGAGAGAGGAGACAAGCGATGTGTGAAGGAGAGAGGGAGGGAGAGAAAGGAAGGAAGAAAGAGATGGCGGAGGGCGATAGCAGACAGAGAGGGCACTCAATCCTGTTTGCTCAGCAGCTCGTTCAGAGTGCTGTGTTTTCAGCCAAGTGGTTCAGCTGATAATTGGTGGCAGCAGATGGTGTGTATCAGCCTGGACAAAGAAAGGTCGGCATGTGACACACGCAACGGACATGGCACAAGCATCCATGTAGTCCTCTTAGTCAAAGTTATAGAATACGTCGCTTGCTAGATTATATCCGTCAAGTTATGCGGTTCATTTAATTTTTTATCTTCATTAGAATTTGCTGTATTTCCCAAAAGAAATCACATCTCCACAATGTCTACTCATCTCAGCCATTACAAGCTTCTCCATTCAGGTGTCAAAGCCTTAATTACATTTAAAATGAAGATGCTGACACAGCATGACTTGCACATAAAAAGTTGTGTTTATTGAGGTTAATTACTTTTTTTGACTGTAGTCCAAGAGACCCATCACCCTGCCAGTGACCCCATAACCCTGTCTCCTACAAATTATGTTTATACAGAGCTAATTTCAATTAGCAAATACATTTGAGAGGGAAATATAATCAATATGTGGATTTTTTTTCTTTAAACTGTGATGGCAGTCTTTCATAACAATAACCATGCTCACAATATTTGCCTCTCAACTAGTTCTCCTAGTTTCTCGGTGGTAAACTAGTAAATACCAGTCACACCGGGCTGATGTGGGTGTTTTATGACTACAGCGGTACAGCTTTGGCTGTAGCAGACTGCAGAGACTGGCAGTTATTATAATGTTATGCAGATGTCATATGAGAAAAAATATAAATTCACTGTTGAGTCGCTACTGAAATGGAGCTAAAAGGGGGAGCCATTATTGAACTCAAACCCAGCATCAGAAACACAACTCGAAATGAATGCCGATGCTGCTCCGTGCCTGCTGGATGTGTACTCATAGCTAACACTTTCACTATATCTTAACAACTACATTAAGAACTTTGTGATAATATATCAATATTGTTTTACAGCTTTTTGTTCTGCGCCCAAGTGGCCAAAGAGAATCAATCCATCCATGTTGAAGGGAAAACACTTTACACTAAGTAATCAGGACTCATAACGCACCACCTTGCATCAGAAGTTGGACCTGTGGGTGAGAGACAACATTGGAATATGTGTAATTTGTTATTGGGAGCAGTTTATAAGTAAGGCGCATGTAAGCAGTGCTTCTGACAACAAAACTTATTTTGACCATTATACTCTACTACTAACCTTAAATAAAATTATACCTTAATGAGTAATAATACTATTGCATTTTTTATGCCAAATATTATTATTTTGATATCTGTTGCTGAATACTGTCTGTTGAATTATGCAGAGATCTTTAGCGGTGAAACATTCTGACCTCACATCTTTAAGGTCGGTCTCCTTCACTCTCTCGTCTTCTCATCCATACATCAATTTCAATACTTCAATGCTCCTTTGAAATATATAAAAGTGTGTGTGTGTGTGTGTGTGTGTGTGTGTGTGTGTGTGTGTTTATATATATATATATATATATATATATATGCCTAATAATCACTTCCTGTCTGTGCTTCTACTGGAAAATGCCCCATATGCTAAAGAGATGGTTCCCTGCTAATCCTACATTTAGGCTTTTCTGTGCTGGACCTTCAGACGTCCTAGGACCTCATTACACATGTTCGATCTTGATCTACCATAGACTGTATATAAGAAGTTGCTGTATCATCGTGACTTCACCCATTAGTTTGTGGATCACTGATTTGAAGCCTTGACTTTGAAGGTTTGGCTATCGCCATCTTGATATTTCTCCGCTGCCATCTTGGCTTTTTGAAACCAGAAGTGACACGAGAGGGTGGCGCTAAGTACAACCAAATGATGAACAAGACATTTTTCGGCAACCAAAATGTTACAATTTACTTGGATTAATCACAAAGTAGCACGCCCTAAAGCATACCCTGCTTTATGGTCTATTTTTCTCTAAATGGCACCATCATTTACTAAATGAACGTCATGCTGTATGGAAGACTTGAAACTAGCGATTGAGACCATAAACTTGTGTCTACAATATTTACTGAGGTAATAAATCAAGTGAGGAGTAGGGTAGTTTTCTCAAACAACCGGACTGTTTCTTGCAATCAGAGAGGTCGCCCCCTGGTGGCTACTAGGAAGAATGCAAGTTTAAGGCATTTCCACATTGGATTGGATTCATTCCAGTTGCGTCCTGGGATCTCTGTCCTCCAGGAAATGTTTGCTTGTTTCATCTAGAATGATGTGATTCAGTTTTGTTTCCTGTGTGTTTGTGTAGCCTTTCCTCTTCCCAGGTTACATGGTGGAGAGGAGGTTGTGTGGCTCTGGGTCCAGCTGCTTGGCAACACCTGAAGGCTGCTTGACATCTTCCTTCATCCATCTTTTTCCACATATGTTCACATTCTATGTACCATTTTGTCATAAGGATTGTCTGTATTGTAATATTATCATGTTGGTCTGTTTTGTACAAACGGTAACTTTTGCATGTTTGTTTGGGAGAGGAGAGGGATCACTCAGTTGCTCATCCTGAGGTTTCTTTCATTTTATTTTAGATTCTCTGGGGAGTTTTTCCTTTACTGAATTCAGGGTCAAAAAGGACAGAGGGTGTCGCTGTACAGGTCGTAAAGCCCTCAGAGGCAAATTTGTGATATTGGGCTGCTTAAATTATAATTAACTTGACTAATATCTGGTGTGGTTGTCAAAATAATGTCAGGAAATTATGTTCCTTGTCTTTTCAGATCAACTCTCGCCCTTTTAGTGTCCCCTCTGTGTCCCCTCCGTGTCAGTTAAGTAAGAAATATAATACTTCAAATAGTTGGATTGCCTGCAAATGCAAATATGCAGGTAAAGTGAAAACAACAAACCCTAATATTGTTCATGGTTACATAACCTTTTTCTTAATTATTCATTAATGGAAAACCAGTCAGTCATTTACTGTTGGTAGAAACAGTGTTCATTATGTCAGTTGGTTGAGTTCCTGACCTCCATTTACCTTTTAGATTACTTACGTGCCACTTCTGCTGCCCCCTCTAAAGCAGCAGCAATGGGCGTAACTGTCTCTTTATGCTTCCATCAATCATGTTGGGCTTAAATAGAATCTCTCTGTTTACTCAGTCATCATTGTGTGCCGAAGACTCTTGCCATCTGTTTTATGCGTAAGGAAAAATGAGGAAGAAAACCAATTTTGACCCGGTGGTGGCTCTAAATGACACGTTAGAGAATCACTATATTTTATCACAATCATCCTCTGTGGACCATGAATGTCTCTACAAAATTCAAGGCAATCCATCTATCCATTTATCAAAAAAATATAGAGGGACACTGTAAAAGTTGAAATATAGTTAGTACGGAATCCAAATTCTTTCCGAGCAAATTAACATTTCTTTCAGTTTAGCTGGGATTCACTTGAATCTCTTCAATATATGCATGTCGAGATTTTTTAATCTTGGCCCAGAACTCTGCAGTCAATGTTGACTTCAACAAATTGTCTTTACCAATGGACACTGTATCATGTTGGCAACGTATGTCTGTTCTGCGAGCGATCAAATATTTAATGTTAGCAAATCCTCAGATCGTAGGGTTTCTGTATCATTCTTGGTGTGCCGGCAGTTTTCCACACTTATAATCACTTATATTAACAGATGTTTCAGGTCCGTGCGTCTGTGCTTTTCGTCCACAGAAGATGTATTGGATAGAGCCTTCTTTACAATCACTCCAACAACTTAGCTTACTTAGCAACTTAGTTAGCATAATACTGTTTGTGCTAATATGTTGTCTCTGGCAACGGCCACGCATTTACACGCTGCGGCCACCAAACTGTCCCAGTGAGGAGAGGGAGCAGAGCCGGGATCGGAGCTGAACTAATCCAGCTATGACCCTAAGGCTCCTCCACTACCCAGCCTGCTGCTGGCTTTCTGATGCCCGGTTGTAGAGAAATAAGATGGATGAAAGCAGCGGGAGGTCGGTGACTGTTGAGCCAACATCTTCACAGAGACCCGGCTCCATCGCTCATCCCGGATCAAGCTGCACTTGACGGGCGGACCACAGGACAGAGCGCCGGACTCTGTGGGACGAGAGGAGGTGGATTCTGTGTTTACATGATGCTTGGTGCTCACACACACTCAGAGTCGGTGGACAATGTTTTTCCTCATGTTGAATTTTTAATGTGAAGATGTAGGCCATATCGTCGGCCCAGAGAATTGTTTTTGTTGCTGCTGTTTACATTCCTTTCGATGCAAATGTAAAAAAAAAAAAAATGTGTTGCTTCGCACCGTGGTGTGACACGCACATGCGTGCAAGAGTATTTCTGCTGGAAGGAGTACCCCTGCTGTCAATAAACCCTTTTCAGAGAGAACTTTTCTGCCAAACTTGGGAACTCAGATTGTCTTCCAAATTATGTAAAATGGCACACAGCGATCCAAAGTCAGTCTTAATATGTCATGTTGGCTCCTTGTGATTTAGGAGTCAGTCTCGATGATTCCCATGGCTCAGGCAGGGTGATCCTTTGTTGTTTCAATTATCCCTGAAGTCGCTCAAGGGGAGACTTTGATATAGGGCTTATTACGAAGCGACTCCCTAGTTGGTGCTGTGCTGCTCCTGTTGCTTTATATGTGTGTGTGTGTGTGTGTGTGTGTGTGTGTGTGTGTGTGTATTTGTGTGTGTGTGTGTGTGTATTTGTGTGAGTATGTTTCAAAGCAAAATGAGCACAGAGGGGAAGTGTGTGATTCCACCTCAGTTACAGTTTATCCCTTTGCAGCCCACACATATACGCAATGAAATCCGACATTATGGAAATATATCAGAGGTGAAAGTTTTTATACAACGCGGAGACATGTAGGTATTACAGACCCAATAAAAACAGCCATGCACACTGGTCTAGAGGTTTATGTGCATGTCCATGAGGGGGATCAATATCCTGTGCAAAAAGGTTTAAATACAACATAGGAATCTTAAGTCTGGGGCAAAGGTTTGCTGAGTTCCTCTCTGGGGCAGAGCAAGAGCAGCAATTTTCACAAAGGAAAATTGATGCCACTTTCTTTGCACATAATTCGAGAGGCTTTTATGATGAAGCGGGTATTGGCGATGGAGCTATTAGAGTTAAAATGTAAAGAAGAGAAAAAAGGCAGACCTTCAGATGTATTAAAGCCGTTCCATCCATCTTGTAAACTGGTGAAAGTGTTGTAGGAGGTGGGGGCTCATTAGCGATATGCATTTTAAGGGGCTGTGATAAAGTGTTAAAGAGCTGCAGTGTAGGTTGAAAATGGTGGAAGTGGAGTGGGATGTAAGTTTGAGTACGAGAGGAGGCGACAGAAGAAGAAGTCGGGTGGTGTAACGTTTAATGGAGTTGCGGGTGATCGCGATGCTTTTGAGTAAAAACGTTGAGTCGTTTTCTTGAGTGACAGGTGGGGTTGAACAACGCAACAACGCTGATGTGTCTGTTATTTGGGGGACCAGCCCATATCAATCTGAAAGCTGTGAACTGGGTCAAACTGAGCAGGAAATTAACCGAACGATAACGGACAAAATCTGTGACAATGGTGACTGTCACGAGAGCCTGGTCTCAATTAATGCCGTGTTCATGCAAATACCATCCACCTAACATAAGGGTTGAGCTAAAAAACATAAAATAAAGAAGCTGATTCAGCTATGTAATAGGTAAGTGGTTTAAAGCCTATCTCTCTTTTAGTCATTCTCTCCCTCAGCATTATTCCCAGCATAAATCCACTTTATGCCCTTTTCTATTTCCACTGGAAACTATTCACACCTCTGGCAGAAGATTGACAATTGCTCCTCAGGCATTTTCCTCTTATTTTTACCATAAATCAAAGAAGTGGGAAAGGCAAAACTCAAGGGTAACAATGTGACATTTGGGACTTCATAATAAGGGCTATACATTAACAGATTGTACTGTACATGCGCAAACTCTAAATGTTTTACTCTGAGCCGGTCTCCGTATATTAGCCACATACGTCATCTGGATTAAAGTAAAGACATTGATCAGAGCCTAAAAACAGGTTCATAATAAATAAATTAAAAGTTTCATTAGAGCGGTGTACTTGTGATTCATTTCATCCTTTGCTCTTTCCTCTCTTTGTTCTTATTATTTCTATTCATTATTATCTCCACCGGGAGATCAATATTAGGTTGTGGGTGTGTACGTGCGTCATTGTGTGTGTGTGTGTGTGTGTGTGTGTGTGTTCGTGTGTGTGCATCTGTCTGTCTCTCTGTCTGTCCATGGCTAATCTCGCATACTGCTGGACCCATCGGCCTAATACCTCTGAGGCCTTTTATGGCTGTATGCTCAAGGATCTCTCAGTGATTCACATTTTTTGAAAACATATTTTATCAGCGACCTAATATATAGACAGTTTGGATTTTTTTTTTTTTATTCAAGATAATAAAAAAAATATACTGTGACCTTACTAAACAGTACGATGTAATATTATATTTAAGTCAAATTGTGTTGTGTATGTCCTGTATTTATCTTGCTGCGCCGTCAGGGATCAACACGGTCATACATGTCATGAAATATGTAACATACAGTATATCTCACATTTAGCCAGAGGGCCTTTTTAAAGGTGCTATAGTTTTATGAGGTCCATTATTTCAGTGCTATTAAAGGTCAAATGGAGCATAAAATCATACGATGTTTCTTCACAGTTATGTAGAAGTTCACACAGACACACATGCGCACACACACACGCGCACACACACGCACACACACTCATTAAGTGACCTCACATGTCTTTGCTATTGCTTTTCCTGCTGAAAGGAAAGAAGCATTATTGGCAGTATTGAACTTGCATAACCTTCAAATATCGAGAATTCATACAGCTATAGCTATTCTGTGTAAAAGTTCAAGATCAAACAGTGTTTAGACATACAATACATGTAGGAACAGTTAAGATATTTTTTCTTTTTTGCAAAAATGTCCAAATCTTCAAGTATTTTGAGTACAGCGACTCACATTTGTGTGTGTGTGTGTGTGTGTGTGTGTGTGTGTGTGTGTGCGTGTGTTCTGACCCTAAACTAACTATGTAATGAACCAAAGAGAGAGAGGCTAATAAAATAGAGAATCAAAGGGAGAAAATTAAAACAGCAAAAGATAGACGTAAAAGGTTTAGTGGGAAAAAAATAGCTAAAGGTAAAGAATAAGTAGGTAAAAAAAAACAATTCTGATAAATAAATCTCTATAGTTTGGGTTTCTTGGAAGGAAGAGAAAGAAGATGAAGAAGAGGGAAAGAAAGCCACAACAACTCATTTCCCAAGTTGAAAAATATTTTTGTTACCACAAATGACTTGATTGCTTCCGGTGCACATAGAGTACAGAGACTGTGTGTGTGTGTGTGTGTGTGTGTGTGTGTGTGTGTGTGTGTGTGTGTGTGTGTGTGTGTGTGTGTGTGTGTGTGTAGGTGTGTGTGTATGTGTAGGTGTATGTGTGACATACTCTCCCTAGAGCACAAAGACAAAATACTTTTCTCCTTTCTTGTGTTCATTCCCTGGCTCTCTCAACATCCTCCTCCATGACCATTTTTTATTATTATTTTTATTGCCTTTCTGCTTTATTGGACATCATTGCTGAATCTAATATGCATAGGGAGTAATAAAAGATGAGGACCAGGCTGAGATAGAGGAAGGGAAAAAAGAAGCGTGAGGTGGTAACCATTTTTTGGCATTTGAAAAAATATATCTATCTATTCAGATGCTGTGCTGTTGCTCTCTTTCAGAGGGAAATTGTATTCTTCTCGGTCAGGTTCAGCTACAGAACAGCAGCCCTTCAGTGGATTGGGAATCAGTGGCTCACAGGTCAGCATCTCAAACAGCAACAGTTCAAGTGTCTCTTCTCTCTGACCGTGAAGCTGTGCTGTTAAAGACGGAGTCAGAGAGCTCCCACCACGCTCCGGAGCAGTCTCCAGCCTGGAGAAAGTCTGCAAAGAGAGCTGGGTATGTTATTTGGGCGAGCAGCAGCTGAGGTGGGGATAGTACATTCTTTAGGGATTAAACATTGAGTGACATGCTAGTCATGACCTGCTGTACTCTTAACAGCTTAAAGATGTATTGCCCACCTAGGGGCAGAAGAATACAAGGCAACACTTGTAAAACACTATTCCCTTAAACTCTACGTGTCCAAAAGTGTGTGGACTCCCAAACTTTACAGCCTTATGTGAATATTGAACATCCAAATCGTTGGAAACTGACTGCAGGGGTTGCTCTCTTTTCCACAAGAGCATATGAGATCAGTCACAGATGGTTGATAAGACCTATCTCTGAACGGTGTTAAGTAATTACAGTACAAAAAAACTGTTTTGCCTTACAGATACAGAAGAAAATGTACTCAGATTTCAGATACATTTGGTAAAAATGGGGCTTACAGGATATCAACTTTTAAGAAACACTTGGACGCCACACGCTGGAGGCTGCAGCAGATCAACAAGGAAGCCGTTGGGTAGAAGTTTGCGGTGTGGCCAACTTCCAAAAGATTTTTATCGAACAAAATATTCTCCTTCAATCCCTATTGCTTGAAGTTTGGGCTTTTCAAAATATACACTTTTTACTGTGGTCAAAAAGCTGTTTACTCTCACGCACGCACCTGTGTTAACATGGAAGTCTAGCAGCAATCCATCAAATCTAATCTAATTGAGGTAATCCAAAAGTAACAGGAAGTAATCAGATTACATGGCTTTTATATTGTGTATAATATTTAATAGGTTACTGATTAAACTTTTTAAAAGAATAGTAAGTGTATCTGATTATGGTTTTTTAAGTCCCTAACCCAGCTCACAGGTGTTCATATTCATCAAGAGGTGTTGTTGGATGGGGTCGGGGGTCACATTGTATGCTGTTATCTGATTTCCCATATTCTGAACTACAGGGCCAAGCCCGAACCATGACAAAAAGCTCCAGGCAAAAAACAATATGTGGATAGGGTACCCACAGTGACATAATTGTTATGCTATTGCGCGAACAACAATTATTTACACATCTGTCAGATGCGGAGCAACATTAGCCTCTGTTTGGAGTTGTGTCTGATAATCTGTGGAATGAAAATCCATATCAATGTAACACTTCTTTGTGCTCGGTATTGGTCTCGACCAACTCCAGATAAAGGTCTTAAGCTGCCAGATGGTCCACCACTTAATGCTTACTTGTTACCTGTTAATGGTCATCTGGAGCAAACAGTGAGTTTATCAGATTTATATTTACACTCTTTCCTCCATCGGAGATGGACGGGGGCCCTTTGTAATGAAGGACATTAAAGAGGGATAAAGAGACAGAAGGGTAGAGAGATGTTAGAGAAGGGCCAGCAGGGACAGGAAAGGGAAAGGAAGATACATTGTTATAGTTATGGAGGGACATCTGTGGGGAAGAATTGGAAAGAAGTATATAGAAGGTCGAGATAAAAACGAAACACGAGGGCACATGATATAATATATTTCTTTTTGGGGACAGGACAATCTAGAGGAAAGAGGACAGACAGCTGAATGAAAGAGAAAGGATCGGTCAAAACAAAATGATAAACGAAGAAAAGACACCTTGCATTCCTTTTCCGGACAAATACGTGAATACCCAACAATATAAGTACAACAGTATTATCCGTCTAAATCATTAAAGGAGAACATCTATTTCTATCTTTGGACGACATTGCGCTACAAAATAAAAAAAAGTTAGTGTGAGGCAACAAAACTTAGTTTGGTTTAGGAAAACCGTCATGAACGCGCCACTCCACGCCAACACCTTTTGACCCGCGGTGTCATACCCTGGTCTTGCGGTCGAATTTACATTATTGTTGTTCTTCGAAAAAAAAAAAAATGGACAGTTTTCCCCGTACACTAAAACAATAGATTGCATTTTGTTTCTATTTCAGGAGCTGCCATGATACTGGGCTGGCTAACCAGACGATAAATAAACAGTTAATTCAAGGGCACATGTTTGTACGATCTACCGCTCTCTCAAGACTAACTGCAGACCGCATTTCTTCTTTTGACACAATGTACACGCAAGCAAGGTTGTATCAGATTGGATGTTGCAACAGCTAAAATGATAGCTTCGTCTCCTGTCTCATAGGTCAGCACTATTAATACCTTTTGGAATTAGTTAATGATGCAAACTGGCATGTACGTTTATCAAGGCAGAACATTACCAAAAGATCCAATAAGACCGACATTTCTTATTAAATATGTCAAATAGATTTATCTTTCTTACTTGCCTCTAAGGTGCTTGAATGTAGGGTTTCAAATTAAATTCTTTCAAACTGTAAAGGTAGCAAAACTCCTCCCTGTCATTTAGAGCTGACTATTTACAGTGTTGGCAGGTACAGTTCAAAAGATAATTCTGGTTATTTTACTTTGCTATAATTTGCCAAAATGTCATTGTACGAGGGGGAAGCATCTATTGGAGGATATGAAAGAAGGCAGATGGAGATTCACTGGAGGACAAAGGAAGGATGGAAGTCTGGAGAGACTGTTGAGGGAGAAAGATGTGGAGAAAAACAAATGAGAGCACACATATAACCCTCAAAACCACACACACAGTGACAAGGTGAAGGCATTTGCATGCTCCATTCTCCGCAGAGAGCCACTGAGGAATATGAACAGAAACAAGGCAGACAAAATGATTACAAAGTAGACTGACAGAGGCATCATGGGATGTCTGTGGAGTATGAAACGTATTTTAAAAGATCATTAAGTCAGCGAGCCAATTTGAAGGAGACAGGAGAGGTTGAGATGCAGTCGATTGATGGAGGGATAATCATAGTTATACTGAGAAGAGTGGTAAAATGCCCCATGGTTGTGGATGTGTGCTGCATGCATGAGTGGAGAAGGAATTGCATGCATGCATGTAATATATGCATGTGGAGTGTGTGTGTGTGCGCTACATATGCAGAGGGAATAGTGATTACGATTTATATGCCCACCCTGCATGTCTGTTAGTCTGTCTCATTTAGACACTAAAGACGTACTGCCAGGATGCACATACACACACACACACACACACACACACACACACAGAAATTAATACACACACACTTCCTTTTTTGACAAGTAGGCATTAGTGCATTTTGTTGTGTCCCCTATGGGAAACTAACAAACCATATGGAGAGGGGAGAGAAAAGGAGAGGAAAGGAGATGAAAGAGAAGGAAAGAATGGAGAGGAGAAAATAAAATAAAATAAAAAAGGAGATTGCTGAGGGGCGAAGTAAAACATGGCAATACTTATTTAAATTAAAAGTCAATGGTAAAAAAAACTCAAATATTAGATTTTATAAGACATATATCAATAATTTATTTAGCATATACTGTATATATCTAAGTAGTAAACTTAATATTCCCTGTTGTAGTTTAGGTCCAGTTAAGTTGTACATACATTTGTGTGGTTTATAAATGCATGGGCGGCCATGGCTCAGGACGAATCAGAGGGTCGGTGGTTGGAATGGCCCCTGTAGTCTACATGTCACAGTGTCCTTGGGCAAGATATTGAACCACAAAGTGCATGTGAGTGTTTATGGCTCCTGATTAGCAGGCACCTTACATGATAGCCTCGGCCACGAGTAAATGAATGTGTGTGTGTGTGTGTGTGTGTGAATGGCTGAATGCAGGCTTAAGCTGTAAAAGCGCCTTGAGTGGTCGCAAAGACCAGACGAGCGCTATATAAATGCAGTCGATTAAACATCTGGTATACATCCTTAACAGCAAAACAGTAAAAAAAACAAAAAAAAAAAACATTGTGTGGGTGAGGAAAAAGACCTGAATGCGAAGGCTGAATAAACATATGAAACAAGCAAGTGACTTGAGAACTGAAATAGCTAGCTACATGTAGCAGAGAGGGGAGATGGGGGAGAGAAGTGCCTTCCCGTCGAGGGCTATAACAGCAAAGCTTGTGTTTCCACCAAAAGCTTTTCAATAAAGCCTTTATTGTACTCAGCAACTTGAGATTTTACAAGCTGTGTAATTATGCCATGTATTATGCAACTAGTACAATGCACTTTTATATGCTCACAATAGAATTATTATATATTGTAGTGGCTAGGGAGTCACTCGCATAATGTTGAAACTGTACGTGATAGTGCCTTTCAGGGTTGATTCCAACAGTGTTTTAGGGGAGCATTTTAAACAGGACATGCTGATTGGGTGTGAGGTTTTGTCTTATCCCCTCACCGCAGAGGACCGAAGCTAAAGTCCAGCTGCAGAAGAGCACACATATGGAGCTGGTTGGGATTCAGTAGCTTGCAGAAATTTGTCTTAAAGCAGGTGTATGTTCCGAACCCTTATCAGCGTTGAATAATGTCTGCTGGAAGTGGTTTTCTGAAATCATTGTCCGGTCCTGTGCAGGATCTCTAGGGGCTGTTGTTACATTGGCTGACTTTATTGGGAGAAGTTTATTAGTTAAATAAATACCAATAAACATACAAACAATTAAGCTTAATGGACAGGCACGAGATGCAATAATGGGGAGATGCAAAGTAAGTTTTGTTATCTAAAAAAGCTTATAAAAAATACATTTCAAACCCCTCCCCCCCAAAAAAAAAAAAAACATCATGATTTTTATTATTCTGTCTTTTTAAGCTGCGTCTAACTAATTTAACCCTCTCAAACACATTGAAAGGTCTATTGTCTTAGGTGGAGGATTTCTGGAACAATAGATGCAAAACTATGTTCAACAACTCAGATTTGCCAGTGAATACACATGCTAATTTTTCCGTCTGGTATAATAGTCATGTCTAGACAGTAGAAAAACTATTTTTGTGACCTGAGAACAAAAGTGTGGTAAAACTACAGAATGGAGGCATGAAATGGAGAACAAAAGCATAATAACTAATACGACAGAGAGGGAGAAAGGAAACTAAAACATTAGGCAGAATGAGCTTTAGAAATCATAAAAGAATAATGACAGCACCCTAAAAAGAAATTCCGAAACATTGTAGCTGGTGTAGGCATCCTTGGAGAAACCATCAACGTAAAGTGAATTTAGGTAAAGGTAAGCAGGAAGGCAGACGGGGAGGTAGTCTATCTCATTCCACGCAGGCTGGTATGAAATGATTGGACGGCCTTATTACAGGCCTGCGACAGCCACACATAGCACATTTTCTTTGTTCCCCTCATAGCATTTTTGTTGTCTGTTGGGATGTACAGAGACTTTCAACCAATATAATAAATAAATTCTGCTAAAAATGAATTGGCTACACTAGCTTTACACTTTATTGTCATCGGTGTTGTGTCGTCTGTAGACTAAAAAAAGTGCTATAAAATAATGCAGTCCATTTAAAATAAACCTATAATTTTCCACCACCTTCTCCTCAGCTTTCACCCGATTCCACTTGTTCTGTCTCCCCGTCGCCTCTAAATGAGAGAAAAGCGAGTGAGGGGAGAAATGAGGTGTGAAGAGAGCTATTTAACTAGATGGCTCCAGTCTGACTTAATGGACTGAATAACTGACTGGTTGACTAACTTACTGTATAGGCTGACTGGCTGAGTGACGGGCTGATTTGCTGGCTGGCAGCTGAATAATATGGCGACTGAACACTGGCTTTTTGTACCAGATGTTGCTCTGTTTGACTGAATGACTACTTTAGGTGGCTGTCTGGACCACAACTCACTGATGGAGCAAATGAGCCATTGGTTGATCATCTTGATTGAATGGCTTTCCGACACTCGGCTAAATGGCCAGGGGATCGGTTGACAGGCTGGTTAACAGACTGATGATGCGGCCGGGTGCTGCTCTCTGATTGTCACCCTCTTCTCTTTTCAGTCCCATTTCCCCCCATTTCTTGCCCACTCTTCTTATTCTTATCTATGTCTATTTATAGTCGATACATCACAAAAGCAAAGAACCCAAATATCATACAATGGTAAAGGGAACAGTGAAGAAACAACATACAAACACCTATAACACCATGCCTGTCAGACAAATTGGTTTCCCATTTTATTTCAACTTTACTCTGACCTTAGAAGCTATTCTACCATATAAATGCATAATTTAGCAGTTGATAAAGACTCTTTTTTTTTCTTCTGCTGAGATAATGGCCAAAGAGCATTTTTCAAAAGTTTCTTTTTTTTTTTTACTTCATACTGGTGAGCATAAAAGGGGAGCAAGGGATAATGTTCGGACCGATGGTGAAATTGAACATGAATCACTTTCTGCAGAGTGGCTCCTTTTAATGGCACTTTGGGGACAGAGGAGGAAGCCAAACTGTGGACGTATACCGACACAGTCATGCACAAATACAAGTATCAGGCTGCGGACATTGAGGTAGACACACACAGCAAAGAAACTATATTGACCAAAGACACGAGCATGTGCACACTGATAAAGAGTACAGTCACAGCCCCAGTCCCTTTCAATAATCTGACAAAGACAATAGAGCAAAAACACTTCTATACTTTGCTTACAGTAGGTAACGACAATAGTCTCCATGGGCTCGTCACTATATCTTTTCTCATTGTCAATTAAGCTCAGAGCCAACACGCCCAGCTGAACACAATACCATTTTGGATCAGTAATGTCTCAGTGATATTGTTTTTCGATTCAATAGTCAGGCAAATTTAATGCAAACTTTTGTAATGTTGCAAAATGGTTTGGAAAAGAATAGTTTGGTCAGAATTTTGCACTATAGATTTGCATGTGTGTGTAATCCACCAGTAAACAGTGTAGAAGAAGAGGTGGAGGTTGTAAACCAGAAGACAAAACAGTGGTCCTAGTCTTTAGAATTTTTCTTTATTCAATCTGTTTTAATTGTTCGTTTCATATCAGAAAGATGCCGACATTCAAAGCTTCTATTTTTTCACAAATAAGGAACTTTTCATTGATTTTTGCCGTTTCCATACAGCTTTTTTAATGCTATACCCCAAAATGTACGTAATAATAATAATAACATGTGAATGGAAACACGGCTAGTGCGTCCTGCAGCCGTCTCAACAGATCAAGTCCCACTTGCCTGACCCAAGGCCAGCTGGACACTGAGAAGTATAGACTGAGGCTTCAGGAACTCAAAATATCAAGAATGTCATCTTTCGATGTCGCCGGACACAGTGATGCTGCCTAAAATGTGGTGTATCCATCATGTTGTCAATCTACCTGCAGCCTCTCGTAGCCTGCTTGTGTGTCTCTGCAGCTGCATTCATCGGCGGAGGTACTTCTGTCTCAGTATAACATGGTGCTGCTTGAGCCCCGTTTCTGCTTGTGTAACGCTTCAATCAGCGACTGTTTATCCGTTGAGTTGTTCGCCTCCACAACAGAAAGGAGCTCAATAGGTTGATGCAGAATACGCGTCTGGACGCAGGTGGAGTCCAGCTACGAAATAATAAGCTGCAAAATGTCACACTTCATCCAGATGATGTGTCAGCTAGTGCGCGCGTACATTTTCACGAGTGCTTTGTGAATACATTAGCTGTTATGATATTGTCAGTGGAGTCCTCCAGGAAATAGAAATCAAAGCTTGGCGTTGTTTTTTTTTTAATTCAACACCTTTTCAATGAAGCCTTCTATACCGGATAACAACTTATTTTAAATTAGGAAAGAACGAATAGTTTGTTTTTCAATTCACCAATGTGCTCTGCTCTCTTTATAACCAACAACAAAAATACATTGGAAGTGAACATAACCCAGTCAGCGAGTATGTTTCATCCAAATTGTATTTTGAAAAGTAAATTTGCAGTAAAGAAATGTATTTTGTGGGAGACAGGGTTTGATGGGTCACTTTACCCATGAAGCTCATTATTATCATCATCATCTTCCTATTTCCCCTTACCCATTTATTTTCTCCCATTTCACTGTTCTTCCTCATCTTTATATATTGGTTGTCTCCTAACTTTCTCTCTGCCACAACACAAAATATAAAAAATGTACATACACACTCTCACACAAGACATACATAACAAGACAATACGCCCGTAACAGCAGATATGAAGAAAAGAATCTGGAGTAGAGAGACATGATCACATTAAGAGAAAAAAAAAGTTCAGAGGAAATATGAGTTGTGGAAGAGAAACACTGAGATAGAGAAAAACAATCTCTCTTAAAAGGAAAAAGATGGAAGTACAAACATATGATGTGAGAAAGGAAAGAGAGTGAAAAGTTTGAAATCCATTACACTTTTATTTTTTTTCAATTGCTAACCCACATTTTTCTGTACTCAGTTGACTTTGACAAAAAAAAAAACTTCACACAGTCGGCGCAACAGAAGTCAATGTAAACTACACAGTGGATCACTTTTCGCTGCTTTGACACAAAATGCATTCAGCGACCACATCTTTCAAAAGCTCAATAACGACCAAATCTTTGTGCATTTACAGTCCATTTTGCAAATGTTTACATACTATTGTCAAAACTGATTAGATGTGAATTAATGGTTAAAACCTTCACAACACAAAAACACAAAAATGTGACTGTGGTGTGCTACATTCTGTTATATTTACATCTAAAAAGAAATCAATAGCACTGTCACCTCACAGCAAGAGGGGCCGGGGTTCGATCCCCGATCCCGGGCGGTTCTTCAGTGTGGAGTTTGCATGTTCTCCCCGTGGCTGCAAAGGTTCTCTTCGGGTTCTCTGGCTTCCTCCCGCAGTCCAAAGACATGCGGCTCAGGTTAATTGGAGACTCTAAACTGCCCGTAGGTGTGAATGTGAGCGTGAATGGTTGTCTGTCTCTATATGTGCCCTGCGATAAACTGGCGACCTGTCCAGGGTGACTTCGCCCAATGTCAGCTGGGATCGGCTCCAGCGCCCCCGCGACCCTGAATAGGATAAGCGGTTTGGATAATGGAATGGAAAGAAATCAACTGGGACATCTATTTCCATTCCTTGATGACCTCTGTGTGATTTTATGTGGCGATGAGGTGTTTAATTGTTCTTGTCCAGTCATGTACTTGCTTTTAACGGAGCGTTGGTGTGCGCATGTATGGACATGCGTTTGAAGTGTTTGCTGTGTACGTCCTCGGAAATGAATGCTACGCGAAGGCCTTCCAACTTTAAGACCACCGGCCACATGATCAGATGTCCCGCTGGATGTCTGGACAGTTTGCAAAAATGATTCCTCCCCAGATGTATTACAAGAGAGGCACGGTTGACTAGCACTTTTGTCTTTCCATATATGTAGCTGTCCTTTACAGGTTAGTATAGTTTTGTATTACATTATTCAAATTACTTTAGTGGCATTCTGTGCACCTGGAATTACTCTCTTTGAAAATAAAAAAGGCCTATTAAAGCATATTGCAGCATTTCTGATTAATTCCTGTGACATATACAGTAGCACCATCCATGCAATAAAGAAGAGCTCTTCCTTTTGTTGAAATGGAGTCTTGGTATATGCAAAATTAATAAATGAATTAGTAAGTTTAACGCCACCATTTGTTAGTGTGGCGTAGCTAACGTTACCTGCAAAGGATGCGGATAGACGGTCGAAAACTGTGCTTTTCTGCAGATTTATACTGTGCTCGTTCGCCAAATGTTTTGACAAATTGCTGGCATTACCTCTCTGAATTTAAGGGTTTTTATTGAATTTGTGACAGCGAGAGTTCTCAGCATCAACTCGAGTAAAATGTAGCCACACTTTCCCAATCACCCATCTTTTTGCCCTCTCTGACATGATGTGTGTCTAACGCTGTACTGAGCCGGGGTCGGTGTGTGTGCAAGAGTAAAGCATAACTTCGCCCCTCCTGCAAAGACAGGCGCAGAGACGGAGAGAGGAGGTTTGCTATGTTTTGTTTTTTTTGCTACGGAGATTTCACTCCGTAACTTCTAAAGTACCGATGGCAGAAACGTTTACTCCAGACCTTATCAATACTCTGCGTTTTTACTTATTTATAACCAGTTCCTGTTAAGAACCGAGTATGGGGGGGGGGGCATCCCTAGTTGGGAGACAAATATAAACAGTGTTCTGTGGAAGAAGGTGATCCTGAGATGTGTTTGAGAAATGTGTGCATTTCATTTGTGCATTTTGGATGCATTGCAATGTGTTCTGTCAATTGTAAAAAGAAAAAACTGTAGAAGTAGACTAGAGTGGAGAAGAGACAACCAGATCAGGAGGAGAAGACCTGAGGAATGTATTAATTCTTACTGTGCAGTCCTGGGCCCACCTGGGTGCCCTAACACACACACACACACTCAATAAATCACATTCCCTGGATAGGGGTAAAGGTAGCAGAGTTTTAGGTACTGGAAATGTCATCATCATTTGTGTCTGCTTGGGCTCACAAGTGCAATATACATGCATGCATAAATGTGTGAGTGTACATTTCACTCTTATGTGGGTTTAACGTTTGATATGTGCTTGGTCAAACAGACCTAGTGCCTCATTTGCATTCCAAATTAATACAAAAACTTACATTAACATACTTTTAAAGCATACAAAAATGGAAGTGTCACTCTTTTTATTTTGAACATCTGTATGCGAGGTGTTCCCAGTGCCTTGCTAAACCACTCTAGAAATAATTGTCTATGGTGTCAGCATGAGTTCGCTACCATTCAAATCCCAGAAGCACTGTGCACCTAAAATTCCAGCACATTTTTAAGTGTTTCTTTGTTGCAGCATAGCAGCTTGTCCAAATTGGTTTCGGCACCATTCTGTGTCATTATGATCCAGTATGATTGCAGTTATCCTGGTCACTGATCCTTCCATTCCTGTGTAGTGTACTTAGGTGCTCCCTTCGCAAAACGTCTGTGTAATCTCCGATTGAGCCCACGTGTGAATAGAGCCGGTCCCTGTCGGGAGAAATCACGGCGAGCGAGTGGGCGTGTTGATGACATTCCTGTGCGACTGATGCACAACAAGATTAATACAAACATCTGAAAGGTGAATTGGAGGTGGATATTTGCATGAAGAAACCAATGAAAATATTGAACTGGAGACACAACGAGATTCGGGGACTCCTGTCGCTAACGGCCAAGGGCCGAAATCTTCGGACAATGAAGGGCGAGCGACAGACTCGATTGTTTGTGACCAAATTATAAATCCGGCTAGGTGACCTTCGGCACTCAGTCACTATTCCAGTTGACACAGACAATCTGTAATGGATGCTCTGGTATAATCATTTAATAATATAACCAGGGGTCTGTCTACAACGTCTATGATCATCTGCTTATGTTTTCTGAACAGTCAGACTTATTTTCTGAAATATCACTGTATCACTGTGTGTGTGTGCCCTAGTGAAGACGGCTTGGCTGTGAACAGCAGGATGCAATGCTGAATGCAGGACGTACACTGCTCCCTCACTTCTCCTCTCGGCTCCTTCACTCCCTTCATCTCTTGCTGGTCCTTGCCATTGTCCATGAAGGTAACAAAAGGGGGAATCAACACCTCCATCTGTTTTCTCACCTCTTCAAAGCTCAGAGTGGGTTCTATTTTCAAATGTCTGAATCCTGTTTTTTTTTTTATAGATTCAAAGCTATAGTTTACACTTTCAAAACATAATTTCAACCTTTCAATAATGTGCTTTGTGATTGTAATCTATCCTCATATCCCCTCTCTTCCTCTGTCCCTCCTCTTCTCTCCACTCCTCCGCTCTCCTGTCACATCTAATCTCGCCTCTCCTCCCCTCTTTTCATGTATTATCCTCCCTCTTCAACCGCCATCCCTCTATTCTCCTGTTCTCCTTGCTCTTCTCATCTCAGGTGCCCCTCTTTTTCTCCTCTTCTCTCCAGCAGAAAATGGGACTATCCTCTCTCCTGGTGACATTTGACAAGCAAATAAGACTGCGGCGTCAGCAGGACACTAACCATATGCCAGCACAACGATGCAGCAATGCCATTTATACACACTATAAAGCACTGAGCTGTGAGTGGTATGCTAATAAAACAGCTCTGTGAAGACAGAGCTGGCAGAGTTGCTCTATCGCGGAGGGTAAAGAGAAGGGATGAAACTGCCGCATAATTACGAGGGAGGAATGCATGTGTGGAGGTGTGGGTTTTGAACATGTGTGTATGAGGGCTAGATATGTGTGTGGGCCTTTTATACATGTCAGTGTGGTTTTGTGAGAGTGTGTGCATATGTGTGTTTGTGGTTCAGTATGTGTGCCAGGTCTGTGAAGAGCCTCTCATCTGCTGCCCAGAACTAGCCAATAACTGGCACCTTCTCTAGATAACTAGCTCTGTTAAAAAGTACTGAGTTTTAATTTACTCTCTATTTCACCTCTCTCTGTCACACTGCGTCTGTCTTTCTTCAGTATGAACAGTGTTTTTACATCCCTCCAGGTCTGATACAAACACTATGTCTTTTTCTCTTTCACCCGCATTTGTTTTAAGTTTTAAATCACTCCTATCGGTTATAACAACATTGTACTCATCAAAATAATTGAGATCTAGGAACATGGCAATATGGCTGCGACAATGTCCAATGGTACAAGAGACACTCGTTAAGTTAAGCCAGGTTTCCCAGAGGCCACTGTGTGTGGTAAAACCGAAGGCAATTGAACTCAAAATGTGGTTAAATGATCCGTTATTGCTTCGGAAAACCGTGTGTATTGTTTACAACAATGGTAAATATGGTTGGTCAGGGCTAAACCAGGATATTTGGTCTGTAAACTCTCATGAATGTTTACAACGGACAGTTTGGACAACATTTCCCGAGTCACCTTTAGCTTCTCTTCAAAATAAGTTTGGCTAACCCCTTCGATTGCGTAACTGCTTGTAATCCGTGATCTCACAGTGTTCCCAGACCTCAGCAATTCACTGAGTGAGTACAATATTATAATAACCAATGATAGAAAATGTTTTTCATCTCAACTCCATTTTTAACTCCAAACAAACGCAGCCCTAAAAGCCAAGTCTTAACTACCAATCAGAGGAAGAAGAAGTGATCACCAGCCAAAACGTCCTCTTCTTTACGAGGTCTGAACTCAATATGGTCCTCACAAAGACAGAAGTACAACAGCACACACATGCAAATACCGCAGACCCATTATGGAGTCATGCTCGCTCCTATCATTAACTCTGGAAACTGTGATCAAACAAGTGTTCCACTAATGATCCGCACTATTTTTTTAAACCATTATCATATGTGCACATAACACCAGATTTACACTCAGACCACAGTTGGATTTACTCCTCTCAGTAATCCATCACTGTCTAGATGGATGTTTGGACAGAAATATCACACAGTTGGTAAGTATAATAAAAGCGACCCCTGCTCCAATGCAATTCAAGGCCATCCAATTTTTATAACATTTTCGACAGCGCTCATGGAGGGAACTACTTCACTTTTGGCGCAAATGTCCGCCTCCTCTCAATGTAGAACAGATTACAATATTGTGGTCAAAGGTCACTGCGACCTCACAAAACACGTTTTTGGCCACAACTCAAAAATGCATTTGCTAATAGATATTTTTGGTTGTGACCTGTAACTTGACTGGTAGGCAGAGGCATGCGTCCACGTGGTAGTAATTCTCATTTGAGCTTTAGTTTTGCAGCATTTGTTTTGCACTAAATAAATACTGGTTGGATATAAATATAAACCCTTTGACTCAACATTGGTGTCAGGAATACCAGTGCACAATAGAATCTTCTCGTTTCTTATTTAATACCAGTGGATGGCAGACACCCACACACACAAACACACACCAGCACTACCTCTCACCTGGAATTAAAGTGAGTGTTTGACAGCAAAACTGTCATCTGTGTTCTTGCCATTCTTAGCCGTGGTGAGCAATGCACAGGCTGAACTTTATGACACTAATGCTGATGACAAATCCCACACATGGAAGAAGGATGTCGTATTTTCTAACTAATCTTCAAGTTTGGTCGGGTGAAACCAGGGATGTACGTCTTACTTTTTCGAGCACACTGCGTTTACGATGTGTAGCATGGAAGTCACACTATTCTGTCCTTAGAAACCTAAACCTAGCTCAACTAGAATTCAGTCAGGGAGAATTCATCAAGACATCATGGGAGATTTCATCATTTTAGGGCACTAAACGTTCAAATATTTGGAGTTGCTGTTAAGTTGCGCCGTTGTATTTTGGCAACTGACTCCGAATGGACTTCCTGGATCGGATTTTATTGTCTCACCTGTACCTTGAACATCACACCAAAGCAACGCAGGCCCCTGTGCTGTTTTATCATAAGGCTTGTTTTCTTTCTGAGCCAATATCCGATTAGAAACCAGCCAACATATTTTATCAGTACGATATGGAAATGCATATGAATGCACAAGCAGGGTATGCCGTGTGGGGAATGATTTATAGAAATAGAGCGGGTGGAGAAAAGGCAGAGGAGGAGTGACTGCTGCATTAAAGGTGCGAGATACGCGATTGGGAGAGTTTCGATTGCCTTTCAACGTCTCCAAACATGTCGACGACGAGTCAGCAGCTCACAGTTAATGGTGCTAACAGCGCCAACAGTACGAACAACAGCGAAAGTGCTGACATAACTAACAGGGTTTACCTGAGGAGAACCGGAGGGTGGGTGCTACAACTGCTGTGGAGCAGTGCGGAGCAGCAGCCCTGAGCTAACCAGTGGGGCACGCTCACATGGACAAACATGCACTAAAAGCACATGTGGCCGGCTATGTCAACAAAGCAAGGAGGAGCTCGGGTAACAACACAGGCAGAGGGACAGTGACTTTATTCCCAGACCAGGTAGAGATTACTCCGCCATATCTTTACATAGCAAATAGTTGCTTGCTGCTATATTAATGTTCAGAATGTTAAAAACAGCTCCTTTAAGCACTGGAAGAAGTAGGTCAGGAGCTTCTAACTAGGATAACCACAGCAGCAATGAGTGAGCATGTAAGCTTTACCTTTTTTGCGCAGTAAAGACCTCCTCACTGACCTCGTTGACTGTCGCTGTATGAGCCAGCTTACTCTGATCAGATGATGGATGACATATGAGTGCACAGTACCGGCTCTCTGCCTGCACTGTTGAAGCACAACTAATGACATGTAGGTTATTTTAAGGCTGCAATTCTGTGCTTTGGTAGCGGCCTGTCAATCACAAGGTAGCCACGCCCTAAAGCATATCCTGCTTTAGTCTATTTTACCTCTAAATGGGACCATCATTTACTAAATGAACACCATACTGCGTTGAAGAAGACTTGAAACTAGTGCTTGAGACCATTGGTACAAATTTACTTATTTTTGCAACCAGAGGAGTCACCCCTACTGGCCATTATAAATAATGGAAGTTTGAGGCTCTTCCACTTTGCTTCACTTTTCAGAAGTGGATGTTACTGCCTTGTGACAGACTGAAAACTCATCTGTTCAGACTCCATGGCCCCACCCAAAAAAAAATGAATGTCATATTGTTTCTAAATGTAGCACTTGAAGCATGTTGCATGGTCGAATGCACTTACTTTAAGTTACATTGGACGAAAGCATTAGCAAACAATAAACAAATTATGTCATAAAAAAAACTAAAATATGAACAAAAAAAGACCATTTCATTTTGTCAAGATCTAAACCAATCTAAATCCTGTCCAAAGTGTCCACTGACCAACAAGCATAGTGCCTCACCCTTAACCAGCACCTTGCAGATGACTCCTCACTCAACATGAGAGAGGTGGTCTGCGATACAGAGGAGAGCACAACCGACTAATAAGACAAAGAAGTAATTCCCGGACATAATGGAGGGATTAAGAGTAAGATACTTTGGCTTAAGATGTACTTATAAGTTCAATAAAATGTCATCATTACAAGTTGCAGTTTATTAAACATCAGAGTTTCTGGAAGCATTCTAGGTTTGTGAGGCCTAGTCAAGCCTAATCTCTTATTCATTTACTGCAGCAAAAGGAAAAGAAATGGAACAGATGCTCTGTCTTCAGACATATCAAGCGGTTTGTAAGACTTTTTTTTGTCATTTGAAGCTCAGGCAACAGCAGAAATAGTTGGACAAGAAATTGGATTAGTCTGAATACGGGGGGAAACTTTTCACATCAGAGCTTGTTACGTTTTTGGAGCACAAGGACAAGGATCCATCTGTGTGCCGATAACAAGCCCTGAAATGAAAATTATAATCAGACTCGGGGGAAAAAAGAGGGCACTGCTCATGCACTACAGTCAAACATCCTCATTTATAAAGAGTCGATTAAATATCTCAAAAGCAAAGTGGCTACCCAGTGTGCTCACTGGTGATTAGATTGAGGAATATCTGTAATATGTGTTACTTGACTCTGTCATTCCCTCACATTCATGTCCCTCCTTCTTTTCATCTCAGTCTCTACTTCTTTCTGGGCTTTTATATGTCTTCATCACTTCAATCTCTCTAACTTCACTCATCCTTATTTTTTCTTTTTTTTTCTTGCCACCCTCTCCCCATCTTTTTCACCTTTTGCATTCTGTCCTTCTCCGCTCCTCCAACCTCTGTCAATTTAGTAGCTGTGAATCGATGCTTGTTAACATAGTTTTATCCTACGGCAGCTTCAGAACACTTTACACATACACACACAGTGCAAGAGTTTCTCTATGCTAACTGATTAGCTATATTAATGTCAAGGCCATGCGCTAAATGCCCAAGGCCAGCAACTTGATTGGTCAATACCCAGCAGTCTGTGTCCTAATTGGCTGGCCTACGAGGACGAGCAGAGGGACTTACTACTTCATTAGGAAGCAGAGAGATGCCAAGTTTGGACCCTCAATCCCAGTGTGTGTGTGTGTGTGTGTGTGTGTGTGTGTGTGTGTGTGTGTGTGTGTGTGTGTGTGTGTGTGTGTGTGTCAGCTTGACCTGTTTTATTCAGCTCATTTCTGCCCTGCCAATTAATCCATACTATAGATAGATGGATAGATAGATGGACAGATAGATGGATGGACAGACAGACGGACAGCCTTGATTGTTCACACATTTCAGTCATTAACTCTTAAAATTAATTGTAATGTGACCTTTTCCCAAAATGGCCAGACTGACTAAGAATTCATCAAACTATACAAACAATAAAAAAACAAATACTATAAATCTGAGAGAGAATACCACAGCTGTGGTACTACAGCAGTTTCAGCACTGACTGGGCCTGTGCCGAATGTATGTCTGCATACGGAACAAGTGCGTGTTTGTATGTGTGCATTGTGCAAATTGGAATCAACGCATGCATATACTTGTGAATTCATCTAATTGAAGTAAGTAAGGAATGTGAATTCACCAAGTTTCTTTGTGCACTGAGAAAATGAAAAAGAGTGAAGCATTGTATCAGCTGTCAGTGCAAAGGACACGGTGAGCTACGATTAAGAGTTGGTTGCATTGGCCTGACTGTCGGCTTAAACAAGGCACGAACAAGAGATAAAAGCTCACGACCACAGGAGTCTTTGTCTCCCCATATACATGATACAGTAAATGTACTACTTTTGTACAATGTGCAGGGCTCTGCTGTGTTATGGGGTAGGTGAGGAGATAAATCAGACACACCTGATTTATCTCCTCACTCTACTCTCGACTGCATTCTTCCCTCTTGTCCAACCTCCCTGTTGCTTCGTTCCCATTGACTTGCATGTTGTCCTCTACTTCACTGCTGCTCTCACCTCCACCTGAACAAGGCGGAGCCTTTTCCTCCCTCTGATGGCGTTTTTCTTTTGTAAAATATCCTAGCCCAGCTTGGCCTCGGTGTGACCACTCCCACCAGCCCATCATGTTCTCATCCCTACTGGTCACACACTGACGGGCGTCACTTCGTAACGCAATGACACGGATGGGTCGCAATTACTTGAAAGGTCTTTCAGATGCTGAAGGTTCCCGTGTGCGTTTGGATCAGACACTAAGGGGCGTGTCAAAGTGTAGGTGTTTGATGTCCTGGGAATGAGAACAAGCTGGCCAGCCTCTTGTGAACAGCCTTGTCTCTGCTTCCTTAACAGCTATCTCTGCCTTTCACTTCCTGCCAGTGCTCCCTTTGATCCCTGCTTAAGCCACATGTGGATCACTTGAGTCTCCACCTCCCCCCCATACTGTACTACTTCCCTGGCTCTTGTTATCTTGAATTCCTCCTCCAAGGATTTAAAGGGTTTGTTGTGGTGTCCGTGGAGTGCGATGCTGCTCAAGTTCTTTGGCAGCCTCAGCCTTCTCCGGAGTTTGGGGCTGACCCTCATAGGTCTCGACCATTGAGACAGAACTTTATAGACGAGGAGGGACCCCTGAGGAGAAAGCCATACTGATACACCCGCATTTTGAACTGCGAAAGGTAGGTCGGACTTGTCAACGGATTTCAGCCAGTCATCCAACTTGTCGCACGTTGACTGGATGTATTTCGTGTTCCTCAGAGAGCTTTTAAAAACCTTGCCTGAGCTGCTGACTGTCTTCTCTGTGATGGTTGGAATGGCTGTGCCTGCGATGTTGAAACTGAACCTGTCCTCCACCTTTCCTCCACCTTTCCTTTCCTCAGCACCATTGGCTGGTTTGAAATGCATTTGGGCCCACACCAACAGCTTTTTGAACCACCGGCAGCCTGGAACCGATTCTTTGGTGACTGTGAGGTCTTCAATGAATGCCCTGGTGGGTGATTGCCATCGAGCAGAATGTGTTCCAGGCCCTGAGTTAAACTCACGTGATGAGGAAATGTGAGCAGGGATGAGTCATTTTGAAAGTTTGAAAAATGTGTTGCATCAATCAGAAAAGCAAAGAAGAAGTATTTGTTCTCTCTCTCTCTCTCTCTCTCTCTCTCTCTCTCTCTCTCTCTCTCTCTCGTTTGAGAGAGAGAACTCCATGACCGTGTTTGTATGCAACATTTTCACGACTGTTCATGCTGTCACTCATACACACATGCATAGGGTAATTGAACTCTTCCTCTTGTGGTCAAAGCGTGGGGATATGAAATGCAATACATATTGCATGGTGGCAAGAGGCAGACAGCACAGACGTGGCTGTGTACGGATGAAGAGAGACAGGCCTGCCTGCATATCTGGGTGTGTTGTTTGTGGCTGAGGACAAGACAGGGCGTGACAGAAAGAAGAAATGCATATGTGTTTGCAGGTTGGGTGTCAGCGCTTCAACAGTCAACGGCAGGGTAAAAGCATGCTCTAAATGTGCATGTGCTTTACACACGATTCGGTAGGTTTGCAATTCAGTTGAAGCTTTCTCCACATCTGATTTCCTCATTTTGACATCTTAGATGTCTTCTTATCATCGTGACCAAGAAAAACTCACTCCCGCAAAAGTGATGCAGACTTATTTAGAAAATAAAGCTGGTTCAAGGTATGAAGGTGGGTAAGGACCCTGAAACACATGCCAAAGACCTGTCAGAGGAAGATTGACTGATGCATGCCTCACTTTACCTCATCTCTTCGCCAGTATGCACATATGCTCTGCACCTGCTTGACAAGTAATAACCACTCTGTAGTCTGAGTTCAAAAAGCGTTATCCACCCTGTTCCTGGTGCTGACGCCTCTCTACGTGTGCTTTTGTTTGTGTATGCAATTTTGAAGCTCTGATAATTAATTTCACTTATTGCAAGCAAGGTGCTTCCATTTGTCTCTTTGTTGCTACTCAACTAAATGTTTAATTTCTTTTCAAACTTTAAAAAGCATTGGTGTTCCAACACATGGCATATCCATTTTAAGAGTGCATGTGCAGAGTAAATGTTTGTGCGTGCGTCCATGTATACACAAACAGGCAGACTTTTCCCTTCATAGTAAGATAGATGTGGTGTTCAGTTGGGTGTGTCCTGGGGTCATATCTCAAAATATCATTAATTAATCGCCGAGACGTCATAACCAAGAACAGAGCTAAATCCATCAACGGACACACATTATGTACACAAAGAGTACATGCAAACAGAAACACACATATACTAGGCACAAGCCAAAGATTGATTTACAAATGGTCAGGGGTATTAATCATCTTATTGTGAAATGGGGTTAATATGAATCGGGACTTTACTGGAATCATACAAGAACTATGAACGGAAGCCAAAAGGCAGCAGAAAGGGATCAGCAACCCTGGTGAAAACATCCATATGTTGAGGCTGAACCCCGACCTGCTCCAGACGTGCTCCAACATGTTCACATTTCAACTCATGACTTACAGACGCTTTGCCAGACTTCTTGGTGTCCCTTCTCTAACACACTGGGTAGCCCAGTGGAAGTTCGCAGTAAACACGTGGTTAACATTGTGAATTCAAATAAAAACATTCGCTTAGGTTTAGGCAAAAAAAAACAACAGTTGTCATGGTTAGGCTTAAAATAATATAAACTTAAGTTGAAGTAATCCTACATAAGTACGGAAAACAAGCCACAAACATCGCTAACGTCACTTAAAAAAAAACTTCACAAATTCAGACAAAAACATTCTATTAACTTCCCCATTAGGCTCCATAGAACCATAAACACAACATCAAAAGCTACAAACAGACTGCCATATAGCTTGCCTAAAACATTCATGCTCCTCAGAACACCCCACTTTCTTTATATTCTCCTCAAGGTGGCACTAGATAAAAGGACATGGGCATGATGTCACTGAAATATAATGGCTTTCTCAGCTTTAAAGTTCAGAGCAAATGTCATCGTAATCTCCTTTTTCTTTCCTACATCTTGTGGAACGCTTCGTTGTTAAACCGCGACCGGGTTGATTCGCTGTATATTTACGCCAATGCTTGTTTTGCGTTGAGCCCACTAGCCAACTGGGTTTTTATGTTCATTGATGTTTTTTTTTTGTTGTGCAGTTTAATTTAATTCATCATTTCTAACCGTTGCTCTGTGGGTATTGAAAGCGTTTGTGTTTTCATGTTGGTTATGACCACCTCTGCGGGGATTCAAGCAGCATGGACTCCCCTCCTGCTGCCAGGATCCCATGGGCAGGAAAAAGACTCAGCTTCAAGAAAATAAGTTCACAGATACCAGTGTAATTACACCTCTTAATGCTCACGCTCACTGCATGAGCTGGTGACAGCACTCCAGTCAAGAAATGTCAAGTTTTTGTTGCACATGAACAATGTGATACATGTCACGCATCACATTTGGTGTAGTAAGTGTTTTGGAACCTTTCAGTGATGGATGTAGATTGTGTCAAAGGTGATTTGTAATTAAGTGGAAAGACATTTCAGGGCGTCATTATCATTCATTTACTTGATTATGACTAGAGTGATTAATGTAGCAATCTATGGTGCAGACCTGAGTCAATTAATCGCATAGCCTTATTAATGAGAAAAAAAATTGGAATGTTTAATTAAAACACAGTAGAGACATTAAAACTTTTAAGCTGTGTAATTTTTCTCTGGACAATAAAAAAATCTTGCTACGTATTCAGCTGACATCAGCACACTCCTGTAGAAAGTGTATCATTTCAAAAGCAAAAAATGTTCAACTGAAAAGCTCAATGACATTGTGATATCTGACAACATTGCATCAAATACTTTTTGCAAAGCTTTCACATGTTTTTTTCTTTTTGACAGTAAGTGGGCAGACCCCGTCACCATGGTATTACGAGATTTAATTGGTAACGATCCCTGTCTTTAGATTGTTCAGATATCACTCCCCATTCAGACAAGACAGAGTAAAAAGTACACTGTTTACCTCTGAGATGTAGTGGAGTAAAAAGCACATTATTTCCCTCTGAGATAAAATGGAGTAGAATGCAGAAGAGCAGTGATAGAAGTCGTGCGCCAGGGGACACTCTTTGCGCTTAAAGCACGGTTTTCTCCTCGCAGGCTGCAATTTTGCTCGCGGGACAGGAGATATTCTGCGCTGAGTGACGTGAAAACAGTCGCAAAAGTAATAGGCGTGACTGTTTGAGACTGTTTGAGTTGCACGCACACGGGAAATCTCTATCAGTGCGCGCGAGTGGATCTAATTTGTGATTACGTATATTGACATTGATTTGCCCTCTTGAAAGATGCTCACACTCCCAAACATTAGTACAGAAAAAGACAATCCTTGTGAGAAAAAATGCATAGGGTTTGATCATTTTTCATGTTTACAGCTCTGTCTCTGCAGAGATACATCAATAATTTGCCAGAGGAACTTTAGTGAATTGTTTACCTGCATACAAACATTTTGAAATAGAAATAATCACATTTCTTTTGTCTTTTTCAATACAGCATGCTTTTCAATCCATTTCTGATTTGGAGTCTACAGTATGATACAATACTTGAGCATCTTTTAAAGGATATGATGATTTTCCTTTGGTAACTGTGTCAAAAATACAATACAATTCAATACACTGCAAATTAGCAAAGAGGTGAATCAACACCTATTTGACACCGTCATGAGAAAACAAAAAGAAATGATGATATGGTGGCTATCATGTGAATATTTCACCGCCCTTTTGTTGCAGTAGAAGCCATTCACATCGTAATACATCTTGTCATCATGGGCAATCCAATGCTCTGAAAAGTAAATAATTTTCCACCCACTTTGCAAACTCTACGTTTTTTAATCACTTTAAAATAGGTTAAATAGTAGCTTCAGCTGTCCAGTTTAGCATTTAGATCCTAGCATAATCTAGTCAAGGTGAGATCAATCAAAACATACAGACAGCAACCCTGGTCCTTCAATCCTAACGCCAACCCTGAATTTATAGAGCAAAGCCAAGCATCCTACCAATATTCGTGGGAGTGGGCTGCTTTATGTCCCCAAACAAGATAAAAGAGGTGCGATCTATCAACACAGATTACGTCTCTCATCAATGGAAGATCAATGGTTGATTTGAACTTTCTGTTTTATGGAGGCCAAACCACAAATCACACAAGTGACTTCAGTCACATCCAGTCTGGGAATGTGATTTATGTCCAAGGATTATATTGCAGTTCAACACAAGATCAGTGGTGATCTTTAACTTCCTCCCACATAAAGATGGATGACTGGTAGTCGCATAGAACTGATTTAGTACACTGGGTTTACACTTAATTTCATGGGTTTTATGAAGAGATATTTAAGAGCCACGCCCATCATCTGGCCCTAATCAGTGCGGCTTGTGGTTTAATACAATCAGTTAGACCAAGTCCTCCACTTTCACCACAGCATTTCTCATGCCAGTTAAATTCAAGTATGGGAATGGAGGGAAGCAGGCGGTGTGTGACAGACAGACTGTCAAGGAGAGTGTGTTAAAGCACTTTTGTGCATGCGTGCATGCATGCATATAAGTAATCAAATGAGAAGAAAGTGTGTGCTGGAGAAAGAAGTGGCCATCATTCATAAAGCGGTGTTAAAATCATCTGAAATCCTTCTGTCCCTTCTTAATATCTCCAGCGACCTCAGTGACCATCGTCAATGATGGAGTTGAGGAGAAAGTTCAACCTGTCAGACACTTCACAACTCAAATTTAATACAGAATGGAAGACTTATTACATTGGTTCGATGTTAGAGGATGGAGTGAGTGAGTTTTTGTAGGGAATTTGTTGATTCCTGCAAATACTCTGTCCTGGTAACACTGGTGCAAGGACACAAAGACACTAAGTCAATTTTATAAGATAATTCCTGGCACACAATCAGTTATGTGTTACTCTTTCTAACTTTAAAGTGAAATAAACCAGCAGGATGTGAGAAAAGCCTATTGTACAAAAAAGCAGGTCAGGTAAGGTAGGGCCACAGTCCTGCAGAAACACATTATTACGTTCACAGTAAAATTATATTATACATCCTTTTCGAGTGCGACTTTAATTTCCTCCTTCCATTTGTGCAGGTCTGACGAAGAAGAACTGCCAAGTAATAAATATGTGAAATTCCATATTAGAAAATTAGGCAAGGGTTGCTCTTCACTAAATTCGAACAAATATACAGTACATTGTGCAGTGACTGAATTCAGGAGCTAATAATATGCAAATGCAATTATCAGGCAAGACTGGTAAGAAATGCTGTATAGCTTATCAGAAAGGAGGAAGTGTGATCTTAATGATGGTAAATATGAAAGAACCTAGAGTACATGCCTGTGCGGGCGTGGGAAAGATGTGGGAGAGGAAAATGTGGACGATACAATAAACTTGCTAAAAAGCTACACATGTCTCCCTTCTGTTGGCACTACATAATATATAATTAATTACACGTTTTTCTGCAGTGCACTTTTTTCTCTTCTCACTTCATCATGTTCATGTTTGAGCATTCAAAATGTGATAATAGCATCCAGCAATATAACATCAATACAGGGATTATTGACGAGCATTGACTATGTATTTTATTGTACAGAAAATGATGTTAATAAATCCAACCCCATGTACAGTATACCTGCAGTAATTATATACACCGATATAGCAACTGGGATGGTTTTCTTTTTACATGTTTTTTTTGTGATAAATCTAATCTAAAAATTAATGTAAATCATTTCATAATACTTTCTACAAGATTTGTTGAAATTGTGAATGGTGCATTTACATAACTGACTTTATTTGTTCCGATACATTCTAATTGATCATGTATACATTCCAAGTTGTATACTTTTTAATTTTTTTTAAACATTCAGTCAATGCTACAGCAAAGACAATATCACAAACTTTCTCCTGAGATAAAACAAATATAATCTTGTTTTGCCTGATCTTATTAAAGCTCATGTTTTTCTTGAACATCTGAAGTAGTCAGGTCCTTAAATAGAGTAGAGAGCACAAACCATTTCTCCACATTTTCATACTTCACATTTGGTGATATCCCGGTCCGGACATTTTCTGGTCCAGTAGGTCTGTATTGATGTTGCAGACCTACTGGTAACCATTTATTCTAGCAGGCTGCAGAATTCCATTCATTAAAAGGAAGATAAATAGCTAGAAAAAAAAGGCAGTTGATGGCCTGACTGGCAAGTCAACAACAAAACTGTTTGCCGAGGCACAGCTGAGCCTTTCATGGTCACAGCAGCAGCAGCAAATCACATTTTCACACTGTCATGTTTACCAACTGTTGTGACTTTGTTTCATGAAGCTATCATGAAGTGCACAGCGGACAAGAAGTAAAGTCATGCAAATCATTCCAGTTCAGTTTTTGTTTTCAAAATGACATGAATAAACATCTCGAAACAGTGCCTGGAGAATGGTTGCTTTATGGAGAGAGATAAAGTGAAAGCCAGCATTGATTTCTAATTGTTTGAATGTTCTAAATCAGAAATAAACAAAATATATTATTGTTACTTTGGCGTCTGCTTTTCACCTCTGCAACATCCACTCAATCATCAGTGTAAAGCAATTGTAAAGTGAAAAAAATGAGATGGCAAACGTGTTTCTGTTGTGTACAAAAATTGAAGCTCTTGTTCTTTTCGCGGATATTGGTGTGTTTTCATAATCACTTCAGACGCGGAGTAGGCAATCAGCAATGTGCAATGTTAAAATGGGATTTTGTGTTCCTGTGTCTGCGGTTCCTTATTTCCTGCAGTTATTTGGTTGCAAATCAGTCAGCTAAAGAAAAAAAAAAGTTACAAAATAAATAAATAATCCAAATTACTTACAATTGTCAGTCAGCTTTTCAGTCAGAAAGCTTCTCATGGCTCCTCTCTTCATGACACATGTCCTTCTGGTATCAGACGGATCACCCAGAGTACACAGGGACACCTGAGGCCTTCTGACCCATGGTGGTGTTACAAATGATCTAATTTCCACTTATTCCCTTGTGTTTTCCATTTAGCTTCTTTTTTTTTACATTTGACATCCATGTGTTTCCTGTAATCCACTTTGCCTGTATGTTTGAATTGTTATTGAATCTCAAGACCCGATATTCAGCATGGACACCTCTTATTCTCCTGCGGATATTTAACTGTCCAACAAAAACGGTTTTATCCCAGTAACCCCTCCCTATCCTCTGTTGAACTCACTTTCTCAACATCAAGATGCGACTGTCTCGAACTAATACTATTATAGGATGTCAGAGGAGCCAAGATAGTGCTCATGGCCACCCAACTCTCACTCTCTCCTTAGACCTTCACACCTTCACATATCTGTCTCCCCTGTCGTTCACGTTTTCCATCTCCTCTCCCCTAAACCTCCTCACTATGTTGCCACCTCCACCCTGGCTGCCTGAAATGTTGTTAAGGCTACGGGTACGGGGTTGCAAGCAGTCGAGAGGATGGGTTTTAAAGATAACCTCTTCCACTTCCAATCTTCCTTGTCCTTCTCTGCATCCGCCTCTGCCGCCTAAGACATCACGGTTGATGTCACCACGAAAGTAACCTCTGCAATCAACACTTTACCGCCCCCATCCTCTGTAAATCCAATCCTGTTCATCCGAACCAGCCTATTTCCCCTGCCTGACTTTCTGCCAAACAGTTTGGCACCTACTTTGAGGAAAAAGCCTGACAACATTCAAAGCTTCTTTCCCTAGCCACCCTTTCACTTCCCCCCAATTTACTCTCTGTCTCCTCCTCTAATCCCACTGGCACTGACTTATTGTCTGTCTCGGCTCGACACAGATGCAGTCTGCTCGCAGCCTTTCTTGTGCAGTTCTTTGACCCATCTCTTCCCTCCTCATTCGCACCACTGCTCCTCACTCTTGACCTGGAGATCTCTTGGTATGCACTCAGAGTTATGCTCAGTTTACATAGGAGAAGAAGCAGAAATCAATGACTTTTCCTTGCTGCAACTTACTTGTTGAACAAATTATCCCAGCCAAATAGGGTGGTGGAGGCATGGCACAGGCGTCACGGTGTTTGGTTTTCCAAAGCTTCTGGGTCTTCCACAACATGTACAAAGCAGCAATTATGGTATTTTTGGCCATTGTTGATTAATCATCGTTGGTATCTACATGGGGGTAAACCCCTCCTCCTCTCCAGCACATCTAGCACGAGTGATGGCAATTAACACAAATGATCCCGTGGTCAAACTTGCGTGACTAGCGCAAGACAAACATTTGTTTTCGTTTGGTGTGAACACAGCATTAGGAATGATTAAGGAGATGTTTCAGCTATTTTAGAACTAAAAGGTAGAGTGTGATTTATGTTCTGACAACTTGTTTTGTGATGATTACAATGGAGAGGTTTGAGGAGAAAGTTCCCCAATTAGTAGACCAATTAACACCAACAAAACACATATTGGCACAAATAATGAATTCTAAATCCAGCAGGTCAGACTTAATAGGTGCAGCATGAACAATATAGAACGATCATCATTGCAACTTTTATTTTGAGAAAAAGTGCCGACAATAACTTGTTTTTTCACACTTGTCATACCTTGTCTCACTTAAACTTCTGTCAAACGTGCTGCAGCAATCTTGATAAGTTGTTGTGTTCACTCCATTTACAAAACCACAGATTGTTTGGGTGTCTACAGTCTGACAGGTAAATTCATCTGACAAATGTCTGTCTCTCTTTATGGCTCCCGCTCGTAAATAAATATTTGTTCTATCTGTCTCTCTTTGCCAGACTGCAAAGTCACAGCAGTTCTATTTAAAACATTGCTATCAAAGTCACTTCCATCATACTATGTGATGTAATTGCATACAATTTTCTGACTGCACCTTTTAATAACCAATATCAGCCTTATCACAATTAGTTGACACCAGGGTTAAAATGTCTATCTTGGTATTAAATTAGATTCATACCAGTATTATTTATAACGTGTAGTTAAGTGCATTTGGCTCACCAAAAAAGTATAATATGATTACTGAAACACATGCACAATAATGCTATTTAATAAATGTTGCCATCGTGCCAATACAGCAAAATCAGCAGAACAATCAGCAGCGTTACCAATGCTTGCACAGTCACTCTTTATTCCCTTAAATACACATTTATGCTATAAAATACTTTATACGCTAAAATATGAAAATACTCAAAAAAAACACTTAAACTAAACACTTAGAGGAAATGCGCAGCATCGACAGAATAAAGCTTAAAACATAAATAAAGAATTTAATTGATCACTTGTTGATGCATCAACAAGTTGATGCGTTTAAAACGGCAACTAAAATGTATGTTTAATGGGTTAATGCAGGAAGGTTGGAAGCGCAGTCTGCATTTATCTATAATTTAGTGATTCTTCCAGTATCTGTTGTTCACAGCTGCTGTGTGAATATCTTCTCCTTCAGATGATTAAATCCCTATTCACATCTCAAAGAAATTATATCAGGAGTTTATTAATAGGTTTGAAACATACATCTTCCGAGGGAAAAGATACTGAAGCTTCACATTTACAACATGTTTTATCAAGCTCAGTCTGCTAGTGGTCTCCTGTACAATTACAAACAAGGAATTCATGGGTCTTCATTTTTTTTTTTTTAAATAGTTTTCTTAAGTAGTAGTTTTGTGCAAGTAAGGGAAGACGCGTACTGTTGGCCTGTGATGATGATTTCAACCATAAAACTGTTTCTACGCTACCCAAACGCATACTTCATTTAGCTTACTGGCCCCTTTTCAATTTGATCTGTTCTTAAAGTGCTCCACATTGGGACATTTCACCACTGGCCCATTCAAAAAATGTTTCCCAAAGTGAAACGAGCAACATAATACCCTCAATCCCCATCTTCTTCCAATTCCTTATATTGGTTTCTCAGCAGTTCCCATTGAGAACCAAGACTTCTTTCACCCCAAATCACCTTGGTTGACAGTTTCATCAGAAAAACACGTCACTTAATGGAACTAGCATCTGCTGGACCCAAAAGCACTTGGTCCCATGTCTTTACGCCAATTCTTTTTTAGCTTTCTTATTCAGAATTATGCCTTTTATGGTGTGTGCTTCCCCATAGACCCAATATGTTGTTTTTCTCCCTCATGGACATTTTCATTGCAGCGTACTCAGAAAGCATGTCCCTCAGTGCAACAAGCTCACGTCTGATTCCAAAATATCGGTCTCAGTTTCATTCCCGGGGCTTTTTAACTTATCCAATTTGCAAATGCGGCCCTCAGTGCACCTGTCTCAGATCAGACACCAAATGTCTGTCTGGTGACATCGGTCGAGTTTAATGTTTCAGTCCATTCAGAGACAAAATTACTTTTAGTGGGTCAGTCTATTCCCCCACCCCTTTTCTTTCTCTCAATTGTCTTCCTTAACTTTGTGTTACATGTGTCTGTAAATGCGTGCAAAACGGTGTCTATCATCAAACAATTATTCTATTTCATTCAGCCCACTGCCACTGTGTCCTATGTTTTCCCAAATTTCTACAGTTCATTTTTTATTTGCCACGCAAGCTGCTGATTGATCGACCAGTTCGGATGACAATCCATCCAATTGTTGTTGTGATAAGTCATTCTGGACCAGACATTTATTATCCCCAGAGAATGAATCCTATGACTTGGATGATCACTTAACTTTTCATTTAGTGCCATCATCATATGGTCAAATTTGTCCAATACTTGACATTTGACATTCCCATCAGCCTCAGCTGTAACTTATATTACGTAATAATTAGCAAATATTAGAATGCCAGCACTCTAAAGTAAGATGGTAAATATCTTCACCATTTTAGCTGCTTAACATCAGCAAGTTAGCATTGTCATTGTGAGCATGGTTGCATGACGTTAGCATGAGCTCAAAATACCCCTGTGCCTAAGGACAGCCTCAGAGATTTAGCATGGCTGTTGAAGCTTAGTCTTCAATTGTTTTGTTCTTTAATTGCACAGATCTGCATTTCCCATGTGTGCCACTGTAACAAAGCACAGGTGTGCACCATTTTATATCATTATAACCTCAGGGATTCCCTTTTGTCGAACAACAGCCTCAATAAAAGTCTGGTAACCAAAAGCTTCTGCACACTGCCTTCTTTTCTCCAGACTTTGTAACTGTCATGTCTGCACTTCTCTCAGTTTATGTAGCCACCCTTGTCTTTCATTCTCTTTCCTAAGAATGACTGAGATATTGTGAAATCAGTCATTTTCATGAAATGGCCATGTGGTTGCTGTCTTTATCATTTATATATTTATTTTTTTCAGAGGTCAATAAACTGGCAGTGATGTATAGCTCTGACTGTTAATTAAGTTTGGTGTACACTCACTCGCTGCTCCTTTTTTTTCTTTTTTTTCGTCAATTGCTCTCTCTCTCTCTCATGCACTCCCACAATCACTCACTTAAGTGTGTCTGTCTCTGGTACACAACCTCTGTCTCTCAACTCCCATCATTTATTCACTGTTGTCTCTGGCGTCCTTCCTCTATCTGTCTCTGTCGCCACACTGCAGGCCTTAACGCTGAGTTTCCAAACTGTCCTCATAACTAATGGTGATAACTACGCGTACATATTCCAGGTCACACACCCATATCGGATATCAATATAAAATGGCAGGGTAAAAAAAAAGAAAAAAAGGCCTGTATGCAGAAAGAGATCACATCCATTTTTTTCTTCTTCAAAATCATTTCCCACTTTTTTCCATCACATTTTAGCTGTGCCGTTTGAGTTTGACTGAACACCGGCATCTCCCCGAATACCAATCCAGTCAGCTGTCGCACTCTCCGTCGTCGTGTCTCACTGAACTCCATGGTAACCCTGGCAAAGTCAAGCAGCTGCGGTGCCAACATTATGAATTAAGTGTCTCAGAAAGTGTCACCGTTGCCATAGCAATAAGTATCTCGACTAATCTGAAAGTTCAGTTTGTATACTTTTGTATACAAACTAACCCTTTTTCTCACATCATTTTTGTACTCAAGTCATTCAGTGAGCCCCCTTGCCCTGTGTGTAACCATGCATTATGTTTTATTGTGAATCATTCATTAATTTCCTTTAAATTGATGCCCATCTGGATATATACATTTGCATATCAATGTGTGTGCTGCATCCATGCATGAAGTGTGTATGGACATACAACTGATGAAAGACATATGTATCCCAATTTACAATTTCTCAACCAATTATCTCCTATCCATGCCAGCCAGATGGACGTTACATTAGAGAAATGACCCAGTGAAAAGAGAACGCCCATTACTCAGTTTTCCTACAGAGGAATAGTTATATTTTCTGAAGCTTCAGTAACGTATTTTACAAACGAATAGAATGATAGACAAAGAGACAATGGAGACTGGAGACACGAGAGAGAGAGAGAGAGAGAGAGAGAGAGAGAGAGAGAGAGAGAGAGAGAGAGATCATTTGACCATTTGATGATGACATGAATCTGCTCATTGGAGAGCAGATTCATGATGAAATGAAAATGCAAATTAGGTTTTGACAAGAAGAAACTTAGGACTCTAAAATTGCCTGCTTTGCCCCCTATGGAGTTTTACGTCTACATCTTATTATTTTTACTTCCTCTGGCTTTGTGCTTTGCCTTTATATTGTCTCGCCATTCCTCTCTCTATTTTGTATCTTTCTCTCCTGATTTTTGTTTCTTTATTTCCTTCTTTCCTGCCCACCTCTCTCACCGTCTCTCTTGTTCATTTTAAAACGGAAAAAAATGATCCATGCCAGACATGAACATCAAACAAAATGGACCGGGAAAGAAATGCACTCACTGGAGAAAGAGACAGGCCTAGGTTTTCACAACGTGACAACACTTTGGGACACGAAAACAGCTCTCCTGGTTGACCGTTTATACTACCTCACTAGCTCTGACCGTTGCATAGTCATGTGGTAGCATTTAATTGGTGTGTCCACCACGAAACAGGCATCCTAATTCACTTTCCATTGGCATTGTTTCCATGGTACAGACAGTAATTATAACAAATTACGTGCCACCGCTTCATCCTGCCATATAAATCTGACCTGAACCAATTAAGAATCAGGCTAGAAATGACTTTCCAGTCTGACATTAAACTATGGTAAACGCTGATATTTAACAGTGGTGAAGGCAGAACAAAGATTGATTAAATTAAGTTAGCTAGACCTGTTTTAGTGCAGTTCTTATGCACATTTTTTGTCAAACACTTCTATTTTTATTCATTTCAAAATAGTTATTTATAAATAATGTCCATTACATTTTCAGAGATAATAGTTATTTATTTTATCACTGTGTATACTTTCTTACTGTGTGTGTGTGTGTGTGTGTGTGTGTGTGTGTGTGTGTGTGTGTGTGTGTGTGTGTGTGTGTGTGTGTGTGTGTGTGAGTGAGTGTTAGACCTACAATGTGATGTATTTCTCATTTGTGTATTCTTGGAACATGGCACCAGGCATATTAAACTCTACTTCATCACACCACTCTTTTAGAAAGCCGATTAGAAAATCTGTTAAAATTGCAAATGGAAGCCATTATGGCTAGACGCAACCACAAACCTCGTTCCTGGTAATGAGTCATAAACCAATAAAACACACCCTAAAACTGATTAGAAATCCACTCCAAAACCAACAGAAACACACTGGAGATGACAACCAGTTCTAAGGTCTAACCTGGAATGTCATCAAGCCATAATGTTTGGGATTTTAATAATGAAATAGTTCATTCACTTCGTGGAAAGTTACATTGCAAGGATTCAAAGTATAGCTTCTTCAAGAAGCACCTAAAACAAACGGCAACCTCATGAAAGGGTTTTTTGTCGACAAGAGAACAATCACACCGCAACAATTAAGTGCTTATCTCTTTTACCCTTGGTATTTAAGTAACCTCTATGATGTCATGATGGTGAAATACCAGACTATCTCTGGTTTCCCTCAATCAATCTTTAATCTGACAACATAGATTATAGTGGGCAGTTCCCCTTTACAGAGCATCACACACACTCAAGTCACCGCAAAAAAACAGATGGATACACTCACAAACACCATAGACCAACTCTATGAGGGAGTTTCCAGATAGCAGATAATTATCCGTGTAATTTATAACTGGTGCGCGCAAACATGCGGAGAATGAGTTTGGGAGTAAAAGAAGGAAACTCATGGAACTAAGAGGCTTGGGCCATGTTTTCTTTCCTCTGTGAAAATGTTTATAATCAACCAAAAAACAGTAAAACCCAACTGCAGCCACTGTAGAGCTTAGTGAAAATTAATGGTGCATCAAAACCGATGCAAAGGAGAATTTATGACATCCAACTTTTTGAGTTGAACACATGAATGTTAGAGGCTTTGGATTTCACCATGCCTTCAGTGTGGTGCAGACAGATATACAGTACACATATTAGAGAGGCATTGATTTAGAAATGAAAAGGCGGATGTATAAAGATTTTTAAAAACATATAATATTATATATATATATACTGTATATATATATACACTGTGTATATATACTGTATATTTATTATACATTATTATATAAAATTTTGCTTATCGTTTTAATAAACTTGAACATAACACCAGCGAATATCAAGCCAGACAGTCAAAACTGCATTACAGAATGACATTTTTGGTATCTATGGTCAGCATCCTCTTTTTTTCCCATTCACATATTGCTTTTGGCCTGCAGAAGGACATTGCATTGGTTTAAGTGCAAGGTAAGTCTTCAGAGAAGTAATTTAACATAATCACAGGCCTTATCTCTATAAACACATCCTGCATTTGCTTGCGGAATTGTGTTGTGGTTTCCATTTGTGCTCCAAGTACTATTGACCAATCATGTTTGACGGGGCGTTGGATGCATGCAGGTAAACAGTCAGTCAGTCTGAAGCTTAAATGTCTAGACTTCAAGGTCTAACATCAGACTTTAAAACCCATGTTGGACACATGCGATCTCCGCCTTTAAATTGAAGAAAATTATAATAGATGTATTGGCCCATACAGCAGTTAACAAAAATTCATATACATATCTGAATCCCTATGCCTGACTCCAACCTATTTTCCATCCCATTCTTGGGTGGATGGATAAAAATAAACTCAAGGCCTCTAACCCAGTAGACCGCTGTTACATCTCATAGGAAACTCAAACTAAATGTTGATTTTATGCTTGTTATTTAACATTACATGAGGCCTGAGGGCGGTTATTTTTTATTTACGCTAGTTACTTTTTTATGGTTGCTATGGCTGTTACGTTATCATGGTACCTTATTAATTGAACACAAACCATGATGTTTAACTTTATCTTTAACCAAGTGGTTTGTTGCCTAAACCCAACTATTAATTTCACAATGTTAATCACATGGCACTGTATTTTTCTGGAAGCATGAATAGAGGCTGAAATTAAACAAATTAAGAAATTAATTTTTCCAACGTATCCTGTGGTTTACAGAAACATAAAATACCAACATTATTTTCTGGCAACTGGGTTGCACAAGCAAGACTTTATTATATATATTTGGTTATATTTAAGCAGAGATCTAAATGTTTACCTTGGAGCCCAATGTTTGGCCCCAGATGATCTGTGAGTCACAATGTCCTTGTGTGACAAGACTATTACCAGTACAATTTTAACTTTAATGTGTATTAATCACAATACACATTTAAAACAACATATCTGACCAAAAAACAAATAGAGTACACACTTAAGTGTTTCACACAAACAATGTTTAAAAAAATCAATAAATCAATGATCAATGGGTACATACAGTCACAGGAAATTGGCCGTTTTCCTGGAAATTCTATCCATGTTGAATTATTCAGCAGATGATTTAAATCCATGACATGAAGTGTGTCTTTTTATATTTATACCACGGGAGAAAGTATGGGTGAGTGACATTTTGGACTTTACTTATCTTAATAATATAGTTTTAGACATCTATGCTATGTCTCAACTATACTGTAGGAGTACTCAACTTAGATCTTTGTCGTTGGATGTACAGAATCGTAACTGCATGTAATCACGTGTTTCGCAGAATCATCCAATCCTAACATTTTGTTTGGCAAATGGCTGGTGAACGCAATTACATCATTACATCATTTACAATGAACTCCAATTACACCCAACATGGAAAATCAATCACGATTAATACCAGCTTTCCCTTCCTCCTCTAGTCATGTTGTCCCACTGGATTTCTGGATGTTTCCTTACTTTCCATAGCCATACCCCACACACACAGACAGACTCCAATTGCGAAAATATACATATTTGCTCAACAAGTGCCGAAATACATGCGCACAGTGTGCATATACATATCAAGTCCAGGTGAGGCAATATATATATACACACACAAACATACTAGCATCTCTAAATCACACACCCACAGTATGTATAGAGTATAATCTTGCTCCTCTGAACCATATTGAGAACACCAGATATAATACATGCAACAACATATTGCAAAATGAATATATTAACATCCACATTCTTGATGTTTGTCAGTTGTATATTTATCCTTGTGCCGCCCGTCCATTAGCAGACACTTTGTTGACAGAACAACAGTCGCATAATTAGGTTAGCGTCTTCAAGACTTGATATCACAACCCTCCGGCTCTCTGATTACCATAACAATTTGCATAATTCTTTCTTGATTACATAACATGGAGATAGAAGCTGTAGCTGGGGGCATGATGTAAGTGCCAAGAAGTGATTAGTCAAATTGGTTTCAATATCAATCAATGACATTCATTAAACTACATGAGATCAGAACATTTGCTTAATAAAAGTAGTTGTTAATATTGCAGGCAGATGGAGTTGAATGACATTGTATAATTATACCTCTAACTGGAGTGTAGGATATCATCGGGGAGGCTCTCACTGTACTAGCATTAATATTGTTACACTTTATAATAGACACGTTATTAATGTAAGATTGGAATTTGCAAATATTATTATAGAACCAGTTCATGCTCTGCAAACTGTAATGGTCCTTTTCTTATTGCTGAGAGCAGTGAGTACTCTGACATTTTTTGCCAGTAAAAAAAAATAAGATATCAGCTTAACATGATTGTTACTTACTGTAGATGGGGTGTTAGTTGTCCCATTTCACCGAATCCATGTTATAGATCATATTCTATTGCACAAAATGAAAAACTTGAACCATGCAATATAATATTATATCTACTGCATTTACTTGTTTTGGGCAACAGTGGAATTACAATGAAAAATAGCCACTGTCCGAACAGTAAATGAACACTCAATCATGCAATTTAAAGAGGAGTAAATTACTTAATTGGCACTAAATGTAAAAGCACTCTGGCTGATTCAGTGATGTACGGGTGCACTAAAATAACTCAATTCACACAGTTCAATAAAGGGTATTCATCATGGTGACAAGGTGGAGACCTATTCGAAAAGAAAACAAGCCTTTTAAATACATACAACATTGATGTATAGGGACACAACTTATAACCTCACTTACATTCAGCTATTTATTACTATGTGCTTTTAGACAGTGTGAACTTCGGTTAGATTCATATTATATTTATTTAGTATTCAATTTATTTGTTCCACAGTAATAATTTACTTTCCTTTGTAAAGAGACAGCTTTTAAATTTGAACACTGCAGCAGGACATTATTCTCCAGCAGAAGGCAAGCAGTTCATTTCGGGGCACAGTCACAGAAAGATCGCACGTGTTTAGTGGCTGCTAAACCTGCAACAGTAAGAACCAAAGAAACCATGTGATTCTCAAAGCAACTGCAAATGGTGAAACGCACTTGTGCTATTTGCATGTATTTAAAAGAAGTAATATGTTCACATTTGGCGGAAAATCATCCCCTTTCTATGCAAATGAGCCTCATGCAAAAACAGTCCAATTCCCAAAAATCAGCGCGAATAGCCGCATGCAGTTACAGTTATTAGGGTCTTCAGAGAGTTGAAGCACATTTATATGGGGTTTCACGTCCAGACTTTCCAGTGATCTGTGATGAATGATATGTTTTTATTTTGCCCTCGACTGACCCAAGCCATCACTGCTATACTGTTGCATGTTTCTAGTTGCCAAATATCTTAGTGTTGTTATCACTTTCATTTTTGGCGTTATACAGTTATTGCATTGGCAGGGAGATGTGAGGGCATCTCTAATGAGATCGACCACAAACATTTTCCCATCACAATCTTATCTGCAATGTTTCATTAACTCACTGTCATTCAGTGTTTGGAGAATATTTATCCTACCACTTTATCTTTCCTCCATCCACCTTAGGAGCTATATTAAAGGCCAATATGCTTTGTGAATAACTTGTATCTTTACTAGGATCTTCTCTTAACTTTAAGGTGACATTTTAAGAAAATGCCAAAAAGTCTATGTTTTTTTTTGTATCTCGTCACCAGGAGTAATTCTTTGTACCATGCTACTTTAAGAATATGCTCCCCTGATGAGTATACATCTCAAAGTACACTTAGTTTGACTATCAGTGGGGAGTGCATTGACTGATATAATTAGAACTACAGTATGTAAGGCAAGCTTATTGGAGCTGCAGTCCTTCATGAATCGACTCATAATTACAACAAAACATTTCCCAGAGGATAAAGCAGCTTGGAAGGTTGCAAATATTTCGAAATCATCAACTGACATAGTCTGCCAAATAAAAAACCGAAACGAGCAGCAACGACAGAGTTACCGTTTTCAAATCTGGCACAAAATGAACAGCAGATCTCCCCTTGTTTTTAAAAGGAAACACACTGAATTTGACTGTTAATTCCTCTTGCCTATAAGTGGTAATGAACTATGACAATAAAGTTGTTCATATAATTGTTTTCTTTTATGAGCATGTTGTGCCCTCAGTCTGCACGCAGTGGTGGAGACGGACTTGGAGAATCATTTCCATATGACCAAACGGGGGTGCAGTGGGTTACCTTTGGCTGTTCTGTGTGGTGGTTGCATCTTCTACCCGCGTTAGCATGGGTTCTCTCCAGATTTGATGGCTTCCTCACACAGTCCAAAGACATGCAGGTTAAATTGCAGCTGTGTGAATGTGTGCATTAATAGTGTGCCAGCCCTCTCAGGTGAGATCAGAAATTTGATCACAAGACTATTGTTATATGCCGCCAAACTTGTTTCACCGAGGCGACTAATGCATTTAATTCAATTGACTAGATTTCATGTGGGGCTCCAAAAAAAAGTATCTTCCAAACGTGGCATCTCCAGTGCTATGTTCTACATGTTAATCAACAAAAGAAATGTGTTTTATACAACGTTAAATCTACAAAATCAATAACGAGGCATATTGTAATATCTATTAGCAGGGCCCTGTCTCTATTGCCATTTTCCAGTCAAGTCTTAGGTGTCGTCAACCCTTTGCACTCAACATATGTAGCTGTGGATAAAAGTGAGAGCCTTGGATCCAAACCAGAAATGCGAATGTAATCTGTTACTCTTCAGTCCTGATGGTGATGCGGCCACTGATCTGATCTTCAAATGTCAGCTCGTTCATTATTAAACCAAAGGGCTGTGATCCCACCTGTCATTTAGCTGCTTTTGAAGGTCAGTAGCTTAAAGAGTAATCAGCTCAATACCTGACACAAATACACTCACAGATACAAACGCACACATTAATACACTTTGAACGCCCATTTGAGCACTCATACACACTTCCACCTGAGCACACAGACACGCACAGCTCTATATGTCTGCTGTCGATCACTCTCCGGCTCATCTTGCCTTCTATCTTTAGCCCTTAATATGATTCTAATATCTGCAGACTTCACTACAAAGAAAGTGCATCTAACCTACTGTCCAATTATACATGAGGTTAATACTTGGTATATGATATGAAAAGGGTCAACAAAGAAATGAAAGGCCATAGATGCCAGCACCCACACCTGAACTCCTGTGCCTTTAGGACCCCAGGCCTCTGATTTAAAAGCACTATATATGCATTTTTAATCTCAAAGATAGCCTTTTTTATCCAATTGTCTTTCACTTGTCTCATTCTCCTTTTCTCCCTCCGTCAGATCTTTATAATGAGGGCCAGTTGCCTTTAACCTCTCCTCAATGAACTCTGTTCTCCTCTCTTACTTCCTTTTTCTTCCATCATACAAAATTCAGCAGTGAGGAAGATCGCACAAGGGAAGGGTCAAGGACTTTAACTGTCATTAGCATTTAGATTTGAACTGGTATGAGGTGGAAAGATTTTCGAGTGGAGAAGAGAAGGAGGGTGGATGGAAAGCAGTGCAGACAGACATGGCAGGAACGGCAATATGAAAAGAGAGAGTCGGCAAGAGGGAGGGCGATAAAGCTGTTGCAAAACTTATTTTTCAAGCAAATCCGTATAGGAAGCTTGTGAGAGGCATAAAGAGAAAAGCGATTTGAAAAAATGAGAGTGAGTGACTGGATGAGAAAGTGGGATTCAAGGAGAGAGGCGTGGAGATCTGTATGGATGAGTGGAAAATAAATCGTGAAAGGCAGATGGGGAGGAGAGAGACTTACGAATTCTCATCTTTCACACTTTCATCCTCTTATTCCATCACCAAAAGGAAATTAGTTGATCTGGAGAGACAGAGGGAAACATTTTAGATTGAAGATGTTCCATAGCTATATTATCCTGCGTAGTCCAATATCTGGAGCATGGCGATGGAGACAAATTCCATTGAATGTGCTGTAGATGACTATGTTTTAAAATTACCTGACAACACTTTGCTGAGGGAGTCAAGAGAGGTTCAGTAGGAATGGAAAAAAAGTATTGAAGAATGCTTAGCAGTTAGACTGCATTAGTGTATTCTAATAAGTTAACAAGTGACAAGCAACTCCACACATTCATTTATTTATTCATACATGCGAACAGTTAATGACATTCTAAAACTTACATTTGTTTTCTTTTATTTTCCTGGTCCCAATCAGCCGAACCCTTTAATGCAGGGTGTGGAGTTGGGTTTGATTCCCGTGCAGCGCCATTATATGGTGCTTGATTGTGACTTGTGGCCATTGTTCCTGTTGGGATGCACCCAACATTGCCACTTGAAGATGTCAAAACTTTGGGTAACATTGTGCCGCTGTCTCTCGTGCTCTTTTCCAAGCTGCTAGCATCAAGGGAGTCGGATATATTCCTGCTGTTATTCCTTCCTGCCCCCTGACACATGCACAGCCATAATGTGGCCGCTGCAAACCCAGTCCAGACCCGCCTGCATGAGCATGTGTTGATGGTATGGTGCCTGCAGAATATGTGGTTCGCTGCCTGATCTTCTTCCATCTGTTTCAAGGAAAGAATGGGTTAAGAGCCAAAGGGATGTTTCATCTTTGTCTAGTCTGTGGGATGAGGTTTTGTCAGTGGATGAATTAGGAGATGTTGCTCATGGATACTTTCTCTGGGAGACTTGGTTGTGAGAAAGTGGGTACCATGTGAGGGTGATTTTGTTGATTGCGCTAAAAAATGTTCATGGCAGGAATTTTCAACCCGTTCTCACTCCCAATTTATCGCACAGCGCCACTTGGTCTTTGCCCCTCGGCATCTGATAGCAACGCACCAAGGCACCCTTAAGCATCTGCATGGGACCCACCGGGCTTTCACCTAACTCCAATGTCGGTCGGAGGAACCCACTTTGTATAAAGAGTGAGAAAACCCACGTAGGGTTGGTGTAACGGGAGGATGAATGGTTCAGACAAACACTTTTCTGTCCCGTGTGAAACATTTACTTATTATACCATTGTTTTGTTACGTAACCTCCATCGTTATGTAATGTTGTAATCTAATGTAACTAGCATACTTATTTTAACACCAACCACGATATTTTCCTGAACCTTACCAAGTACTTTTGTTGCTGAGGAAACCCCCAAAAAAATCTGCATCGGAAGTTTGTTTTCAAAATAGAGTGTGCATGTAACTAACAAACTCGTACCCACTTAACTATTCCGCTATAGAGAAGGAACCACTCTCTCTTATTGGTGCCTTCAACATATTCAGATTCATGGAGGTTCTGTCAAAGGGTCATTGGTGGTCTATACTGACCGTGACCCCATAACATTTCTGTGTTTGCTGCACTGTCCAAATCAGCAGTTAATGAGGTGGATGTTATTTCTGCAGGCTTATATTTGAGACAAGGATAATGTGGTAGCGGATGCTCTGTCTCAGGCTCCATACTGTTAATTGTGGGTTCATTATACTTTATCTGTCTATCTTCTGTTATGGTCTTTCTTAAACTGCTTCATTTTCAGGGACCTGGTTGCGGAGTTGGGGTGTGATGGATGTTTTTGGTTCATTTTAATTCTAATTTTCTTTAATACTGTGGGCAACCCTTATTAATAGGTCTACTCACCTGCCTCATACTTCTTCTCCCTCTTCTCTCTTGAGGTACATTGCCCATTGTGTGAGAACGGCAGCTTTACTTCAGTTTTCTTTTGGTTCCTTTTGTGCACTTTACACTAACACATTGCCTCATGCACACCTTACACGACTGATTTTACTAATACTCATACTCCATGCTTCGCTTATGTTCAGTTAGGCATTTAGTTAAGTTGCTTTTGTGAAATAAATAATTTTGTTAAACCTTAAAATTATTGTAACATCACCCTAAAATGATGCGTCTCAATTGTCAAGTGTCAAGAGCCTGGCCGTGACACTTTGTCATGCTTTAGTTATATTCCATTTTTAGTTCTTTAATTTTACTTTGTCATTCAATTGTTATTTCATCAAATTGGTATTTATTGTTTATATTGTTCTATGCCAGAATCAAATTAAATCAATAATAGTTATCATTCATTTTCAGGGGCAGCTTGGTGGTGTAAAAGTGCTCCATTGATTTGATTCATCTTTTAGTCTATCAACATTTCAGAAAATAGGAAATATTCAGGTTCAAACATATTCATATCACATCACTTGTTTTGTCTGATCAACAGTCCAAAGCCCAATGACATTGCTTTTACCATCATAGGAAACCAAGCAAAATAGCAAATATTCACAGTTGGGAGCCTGGAACTAGTGCAATATATATAGCCATGAAGGCATATACGAAAATCTATTAATGATAAGGAAATTGATGAATCAACAAATTGTTTCCAGACAATATTTTGTGACGGGGCTGGTCAAGGTATCTTAAGAGTTCCCCTGCTCTGACAGATGTGGTAAAAGGGATTGAGGAGTAACGGAAAGAAAGAAAATGACTGTTTTCTTTCAGCCGGCTTCATGGCTCTCTCAGGTCCTAGGGTATGTTTGTTTCAGATGTGAGCATCTCCCTCTGGGATGGGGGTTAACCTGGTGCAGTAACTCATCTGTGGCCTATATCTGCTCACAGTTACTGCGTCAACCTGACTTCATGACTCAGTGCTTCCCGTAATACACGTAGTAACTCTTTTCCTCCATCCTTCCTTTCTTTCTTCTGCTCTGCTCCAAAACTGACTGACATGTTTGGTATGAAGCTTATCATCGCTACATTTATTATCTCTATATAATCATTCCAAGACATTTTACATTCCTGAAAAGATGGGAGATTTTGAGCAGAGCCTTTTACCAGGTTGAAAAAGAAAAAAAAAAGAAGATAAGTGAGACTAATTTGAAACACTGTATCTCATTTAGCCTTGGCCCTAACTTGAAGGCCACGTAATGGTTATAGAGCAATTTCCTGCCAGCAAACAAGGACATCAACGTAGAGGTCAGAGTTCAGAGATAATCTAATTCTTCTTAAATACAATTAACAGATTTGCAAGATAGTGTCACACTGAATGTATATTCCTGTGTGTGTGTGTGTGTGTGAGTGCGTGTGTAATGTGTGTGTGTGTGTTTCAGCAAGAGAGCTCAAGACAGACAGAAAGCCTCCACCTGTTTCTGATTTAAATGCCCTGATACAGATCTCTGGTGGACCCTCTCGGAAGCACAAGGGAATGAGCTGTGTGTTTGGCATGCATGTCTGAAGTGGAGATACTGTGTGTGAATGTGTGAGCGGTTGAGCATTTGTCCCTACGAATGCATCTTGGTATGTTTTGCCTGGTGTGTGTGCTTGTACATTTGAATCAGTGTGTGTGTGTGTGTGTGTGTGCTCTTTTGGTTGCATGCTGCTATAAACACATACACGTGTTTGTGCAGAGCCTTCGGCGGCAATGCTTTATACTGAATCACACACACCTGTCTGGACCAGTAAACCGAGATGTGAAGCGCTTCCTCTCTGTATCTTTCTCTTACCGCAAACTCAGGAAGTTGCACCAAAAGAGTCTTTGATGTTTCAAATGTTGTTTGGTTTGGTTGAGAATTATAGAAGTTCACTAAAAGACGTAACGTGATTAAAATACCACATCACAGAAACTTCATTCTACGAAGAGCAGGGGTCATACCCCATTCAAGTTTTTTTTTATTAAAATTAGTCAACGCTAACCTTTGATTTCACGAAAGGACACAAACACTCCTGGGGCAAAGTCCTGTGTTTGTTCGACCCACTCTTTTTCCCCAACCTCCGCCTAACACAGATTCATTGGTAAAATATAACAGGCCACAATGAAGCTTCAAACTATTTGGTCCAGCCCTGTTATAAATGAGTAAACAAATGTAGCTCTATTGGGTTGTCAGACATAAAGCATTGTTTACAGTCTGATGGTCCAAAAAAAAATATCTAAATGTTAAATGATTTCATCTGTTAATACCCCAATGTTGCCATGATGGAAACAACACGGAAACAACTTTGAAGGCAAGGCAAGGCAAGGCAAGTTTATTTGTATAGCACTTTTCAACAACAAGGCAATTCAAAGTGCTTCACATAAAACCTTTAAGCAACCAAACATAATGCAAAAAAAAAAAGATTTAAAAACAATTAAGAACATTCATTTAAACATTGAAAACAATATTAAAAACAGTTAGTAAAACATTAAAAAGCTAAAAAATAGAATAAAAGTTGCAGTGCAGTTTAAGAAATAAAATACAGTAGTGAGATGCAGAAATTGATTAAGATCCTTGAATCTGGTTCAATTAAAGGCAACAGCAAATAGAAGAGTCTTCAATCTGGATTTAAAGGAGTTTAGGGTCTACGCAGACCTGCAGCTTTCAGGGACCTTGTTCCAGATATGTGGAGCAGAAAAACTGAACGCCGCTTCTCCATGTTTAGTTCTGACTCTTGGAACAGAAAGTAGACCAGTCCCAGACGACCTCAGGGGTCGGGATGGTTCATAAGGTAGCAGCATATCAGAAATGTATTTAGGCCCTAAACCATTCTGTGCTTTATAAACCAACAGCAGGATTTTAAAGTCAATTTGAAAATTTGAAGGTAAAGAAGAATCCTTTTAATCTGGAAAAAACACAACACGAAAGGTGGTGTTCCTATTATTTGAACTCCAAAAGTATCACACAGACAACACAGAGGCCCACTTGACTTGCCTTGAGGATACTTGAATTGTTCGGTATTGAACTTCTTCAGGTTTAGTGAAAAGTTAAATTGAGTGTATGTCACATTTCATTCCACACCGCCAAACCATATTAAAGAGGCCATTTGGCATGGTGTACTGCATATCCAAGCTAGTGTGTTCACACTTTTGGTGTTTTCGACTGTCACTGATAGACGGGGTTTTTCTGTTTGTCTGTGCATGGACGCAAGTACATAATTGTTTTTCGGCTGTGGGTGTAGTGTATGTTTTTTTTTTTGTGATTCTGTGTATTTTAAATTTTTTTTGTGAATTATTGTTTATGTCTGAGTGTTTGTTATTTTGCAACTGTGTGCACATATGCGCCTGCATTTGTGTACGTGGGTGTATGTGTGTATGATAATGTGTTCTACTTCCAAAAAGTAACTCCCCTGAGGCCAGTAAATCATGACGGGTGTCTGAGAGGAGATAAACACACAATATGATGAGAGGCTCCCAACCTGTCTGGAAATATGTGCGCTCTGTGTATGTGTGTGTTCTTGTACTGCTGTCTTTGTGAGGACTAATTTGAGTTTTGGATGTTTAGTATGAGGACAATTTCAGAAAGTGAGATGTGACAGTCAGGACTTTTTTTTAACATTAGTTTGGTTTAGGTAAGGTTGGGGCTAGGCACCTATTTGGAATGGTTATGGGAGAGGTATTATGTCAATGCGGCTCCTCACAAGTGTGTTAGTTGGGGCACGTGTGTTTGTATGGGCAAAAATACAAAATACTATGAAATATTGCAATTTAGGTTGATTAAGGTTAATGCTTTCTTTGGCTTCTTCTGTTTATTGTTGATCATTTTGAGCTTCCCTTTATGTCTGCAGTAGTGGCTTTAACGTTTCAGCAGATTTAATCAAGATTACAGATAGTGGATTAAGGTGTTATTTTTAAATACAAATACTCAAGCTAAACTCTGTGGCTAAATGTGCTAGCTAGCTGGCGGCAGTCTGAATGTGTTCCTCCAGCATCCACACCATCCCTTAGTGTCATGTTCAGTTTTAATGGTTACACAGTACTTCTATCGTGTGCTGGGATCTTTGCAAATTGAATGTACCATGCAATATTTCAGTCACATGATGACAATTATGTCCTGGGTTTTTGATCAGGTGTAAATGCTTTTTGGCATGTTATTCCACTACTATAACAAATTATTTCCTGCCTTTGTCCTCTTTAAGCTGTTTATTGAAGGCATACAACGGCAAAACATACTAATTTTGTAGGGTTATAAGGATTAGGATTAAGTACAGAGATGAAATACACACTCCTGTGTGGAATCCGTGGTAGTGGTATGATAAGCTTATGTTTACATCACAGATTCTGTCTCTAAGGTCAAGCATATGCTTTGAGTTACTTGGCAAAGATGAAATGTCCTCACATATCTCGCTTAATGATTTTATACGTGGTCTCTTGTATGACTGTGTTCAGTTGGCAGCAAGTCGTCTCATCCATCATACAGCTTAACTCCATATCATCATTCATTTAAAAAAAAGAAAGAAAAAAAAAGGATCCCTTCGAGCAAACTAAAGTTGTTTTTCCTGGAGAGAAATGATAGTCCATCTAAATAGAGGGAGCCCAAACTTTCATTATGACTTCAGATAAGCAGGCGGCTGAACCTGTAATGTAGTTTTGAGTTACAATGTGAGGGATGGGGGGGCTGTGGGAGCATTGTAAAGAGCCTAGTAAATCACTAATATGTACTGCAGACCTTCTACACAGTCTGCTACAGCAGATAGCCGTATATTGGCAAAGTCGATTTAGCCTCAGGCCAGATATACATCCATTATCAATGGTATTGCTACCGCAGAGCTTCATGGACTTAGAGGTTGCAGACTTTCTCACTGCAGCTTGTGAAGCAAATATAGTCTGAAAAGTGAAATGAGTAAAGCAGGTGTCTATTTTACTAGAAAACAACGACACCAAACCTCTATCACTAGTCATCCATGACATTCACCAAACTTTATCTCTAAACCTGTCTCATACATTCATGATGAGGGGGGCTAACTCAAAATATATAAATAAAAATAATAGAAAAATAGCAGAAACAGATTAATACACAATCGAGGACAAATTGATGTTTATGCATTATTATATATATATATATATATATTATATAAATTCGTTTAGCAATTTTTCCCATTTTATTTTTGTATTATGATGGTACTGGCACCTTCACCTTTTAGAAATGTACGTTATACATACAGTATAATGCGTGTCAAAATACTTGTGTCCATTGTTTTTTATTTAAACTCACACACTGTGGACACTGTTTTTTTTTTTTTTTTCTTCTAATCAAACCAATACTGTCATATCAGGTACAATTATTTTTCAAACATCCTTGAGCTAAATACTGAATTAAATATAAACAAAAACATGACACAAAAATCTTGTAAAAAAAACAAACAATTAAACAATACACAGTACTGTGCATTCACCTGAGTAATAAAGCTCCCAAGCATCAGTCTATTTAAACACTGTACATCGATGACTTAGATGGCCAATCATCCTTGAAATAGAATTAACAAAGTTGATTAAATGCCTCCCAGGCTTTGATGCATCTTAAAATAATATCAACACAACAAATAACAAGGATCCAGCATTTAAAGCTTATCCTTATACATAAAGGCTTCTTCTTAACTAAGATTTCATCTCCATCTCTGTGTGAAAGATATAGTATATATAGAGCTGAGAAATATAAAAGTACATCTAAACAAAACCAGAAATGGGTATGTCTGTTCTCTCAAAGCGGAAACTGATCCCTGATTAGCTTATGTGAAGCCCTCTAATCTTGTCCAGGTCCTGCTGTGCATTTAAAGGCAGGTGATAATGTCTGTCTCAGAGTTGTTGGCGGTTCGGAGCAGTTATCCACCTGACTTCCTATCTGGGGAGGAAGTGGGCTGTCAGATCTGATCCTTCTCATAATGTTCCTTCTCTCTGAGGTCTCCGACGACCTGGCTGTGACCCTGACCGGGGGGTCAAAAGTCACATGTTTCCCACCGCTTTTTTCTGCACTGCAACCGCGCAGCCATCACGTTTTACAGTGAGTGTGTGCATGTGGACCAGAGACAGACTCAATTTCACTGTAGGAGTTGGGGATATGGATGGGCTGTCAGGCCGAGGTGAAAACAAGATTTTACGGGGAATCTGTTTCTGGTTAGAAGACATTTTCTCTTCTCCATCAGTTTTTTTCCCCAATCTCAATGTTTTCTGACAGGCAATAAAGCTGTTATGTATGGGTCTACCAAAACCTGTGAACTCATGGAGGAAGCATCCCTAATCAACTATAACATGCATGCCATGTCGTTGTATGTTTGGCATACCTGATATTTTAATGAGTCTCTTTGGTCTGGGAGGATGCAACTTGGTGGATCTTTAAGAGCCAAGTGGTCAGTTACCTGAAGTACAGCCGTCATGAATACCAAATACAAGTTTAATGATTGATATAGGGATTCACCTTTGTCTCTTCTCAGTAGAAATAATAACCATCAACACAAAATCTTGTCATTTTAATTCATGCCTGAGCTGTGATTATAATTTATACCAATGTTGTATAATTACAATGAATCTATTGTAAACCTCTTTCTACATTTCCTTTCAAGCATTCTGCGTCCTCTTCCCTCCTTGCCTTCCTTTTCCTCTCCTAGCCCTCTTTGCCTCTTGTTTTCCTCTCCCCTCTTGCGGGGTTTTCTCTCCCCTCCCTCCATCCGTACTCCATCTAAACATTCTTATATGCATTTCACTCCATCAGGTTCTCCAGCTAAGTAAGTTAATCTGGTGAGAAGCCATAAAAGCATTGTTTATGAACAGAGCAGTAAGTGCATTGTTGGCAAGATAAACCACCCTGATTTATTTTAAGGAGATCTCTGGGAGTAATACAACGAGGAGAAAAACAGCCCTCCCTATTGCTCTGCATGTCTGTCTGTCTGTCTCTTTCATCTCCTCTTCCTCACTATTTATCTCCCCTCTCTCCATCCATCCATCCATCTCTCTCTCTCTTTCTCACTCTCTCCCCTCATTTTCTGCATCCCTCTCTTTCTGTGCAAAAGCCCAACCTTCCCCCTTTTGCCTTTTACGCCGTCATTCTGAGTTGCACACTCTCGCAGAGATGTATTGAAATGCCTTAACTATGTCATATATTTTGCCTCCTACCTGACTTTTTATGGCCACTTAAATTCATCTGCAGGAGGCGGCCTTTGTTTGGAAATATGCTCTGCAACAGAATGGGTTGTACCAAGTTACCCCAGTCCAGCAGTTGTATTGTTTTATGTAATGCATCAAGTGGGCTAAATGGCAGGTGGCCTGACTTATGTAATACTGGTGTTACACGGGTGCTGGGGACAGGATACATTATAGATGGATTATAGATGGAGGAGAACATATCTAGGTGTCCATCAATCCAGCTTCATAATGCTGTCAAAGTAAGGAACTCCAAAAAGTCTGTTCAGGATTGTCGCTCAGAAACTTACCCACCCATACTGACCATGTATAACCCCTGCCTGCACTATAAGCAACCAGCACACTGACCTGAGTAAAACCTGTTAGGTTTCTTTGGTGTGTCTGTATCATAATTTTGTACAATACAAAAAACAATGCATCAGTCTTGGATAAATGGTGATGAAGTAATTCAAACATCTGCAGCTTAAAAAAACTACAAAAAGACCAAATTGCTACACATAAAGTTCATGTGTTTTGGTGATGACAGAGGCCAAATTATCTCCCCTCTGCAAAGGACTGTAGGTGAAGGAATCAGGGGAACGGATGTCAAAAAGGTCAAATACATTGTCAAGAAGGCCAAGGATATTATGACAGAGGGGATGAAGAGGAGGGGTAGCGAACAAAAGAAAAGCGCGTCATGGAAGCTGGAAGAAGAGAGGACAAGAGTGAGAAATGAGTGATGAGACAGCGAGTATATGGAGGAAGTGAAGGACAAAAGGAGATGATAAAAGAAGGCAAGACTGGAGAGAAAGTAGAGCGCAAGGAGGTGAGTGGTGAGAAGAGAGTGGCAGCAGTAAGAAGGAGAGAGGAGGTGTGGAGGTGAAGACTGGGACACGGACACAATGAAGGACAGGGAGGAGAGGTGAAAAAAACGAGAGAGAGACAGAGAGAAAAACACCAGAGGCAAGGAAAGTTCGAGAGAACAAGAGAGGTGTTGGATTGAGAGGACAAGAGTGACAAAAGTAGCAGATAATGAGATACAGATGGAGGGAGTGAAGGGAAGGGGAATAATGGAGAGACAGAACAAGGAAGGGAAAGAGTGATGAAAATTACAAGGGTGATGAGAGACAGATGGGTGTGATGGATGGAGAGGTGGGAGGATGAAGTGATATAGTGTTGAGATTATAGTAACATGCCTCAGTCTTGGCTGTTTCCTGTAACAAAGGAATCCCCAGCATGTCAATGGGTGTGTGTGTGTGTGTGTGTGTGTGTGTTTGAGAAGGGTTAGAGCAGTTGAACTTTGATCTCATTAACATGGTTAGACTGACCTGCCAACCCGGACATGCCTAAATGTGTGCGCACAGAGCAGCGGCAGCAGCAACACGAACATTTTGTACTCCTTGTGCTGCAATAAAACGCAAGATCAGAGCAGATGAAATCAGCGGTAACGGACACACGCGGTACACTAACAAGCACATAAACAAAGAAGCACACGGAGAAGCAAGAAAACATCACCAACAGATGAGAGCCAGTTGTCTTGTGGTAATTGATCCCATATTTCGGCCTTGTAAAGTCAAGGACGAATAACATGTTCAAGGCAGATGTGGTTTGTTGAGGGTGGTTTTACTGTTAAAATCATTCAGTTTTAACACGCCGATGGAGATTCCGTTGAGGCGAAACCAGTTATGGGATCGTATGGAATCACTGAATCAAAGAATGCTTTGAAAAGTGGAAGTCGGGAGTGATGGGGGATTGAGCAGTGATTAGGGAGACAATTGAGCCAGATAGATGCATAAAGAGGTGAGTAGACGAAGTAAAGAGCATTATGGAGACATGTTTTTAATGCACTTTGAAGACTTTGACTGGGGAGCGACCAGAAGGATGGGTAAATGGATGGAATAATGAAAGGAAGTAAGCAAGCTAAATAAAGACTTGGATGAACATGATACTGTGTATATTTTTCTGTATATAGATATTTTTTTTTTACACCAGAGAAAGCCTCAAGCACACGATCTCCCATTGTGTTGATCTTTTAAAGTCGCCATATAAAAGATTTCTCTGTTTTGCATTGTCTTTCATTGAAGGAGTCGTGGGAGCCATCTGTTCGGACTTCAAAAAGTAGAGACAGCATGGGATTCCTTGTGTTATCAAACTTTGTTTAACACACTCGGGATGCAACAGCGAGAGAGGTGTCAGGTCGAGACCAACGGAAAGAGAACAACAGCAACCAAAAAAGAAACGTCTATAAAACAAAACAGCGGGGCGGAGAGAACACTTTTGTGGTCAAGTGAGAGAGTGAGACCCAGGGCGAGGGAGAGCGGGATGGAGGCAGATGGACAGAGATCAGAAAGATGGCACAGCAGCAAATTGACGACGACAGGGAAGTGGAATGAGAGCAAAAGCAGCGGTCGGAATAGGTAATCTGGTAGTAAAGTCTGTGTAATCGTGAATGGAAAATTTCACCCACTGTGGTTGCAGTTGGAGAGATAAGGGCTTTGGTGAGTCGAAGACAAATTTCACCCTGGTGGACAATAAAGATTCGATGTAACGTATTGTAACATTAAAAACACAGACTTCTGATTACTGCGATATACCTGAGCAACAACACACAAAAAAGGTACCATGATGTCCACAACAACAAAAATTTAAAGTTTGTGTTTTGATGTAAAGCAATGAACCTTTTATTTTTAATTAAGCAAGCCACTCTTTAATTAGAATCCCAACATCCCCGTACTTATCTTAAAAATTGTCATCATGGGTTTCAAAAGCATGCATTTCCTTTTGTGTGAGGAAGTGCCAGTGTTTGGAAGCCGCTTTCTCCACAGCACTTGGACTCAAATGGAGACACCAAGAGAGCAAAGGTCAGGAAGAGTTTTACTTGTAGATGTCATGCAGGTAATTAATGACAAAATAAATACAAAGGCAAACCAGGGACTGTTACCTCATATAAACAGGTAAGGCATGTTTCTAGAACACAAGGTCAACTTAGAGGAGACAATGGCAAAGAAAAAAGAAACACGCTCTATATGTCCACAAACACTAATTAGGTTATAAGGTGACGCTGGGGAGGCAGGGAACAGGTCCAAAGGGCTGATGAGGGTATGACCACAGGTGTGTAGGGCAGGGAACCGCACCCAGGGTCAGAAAAACAGAGGAAGGTTGAGACAGATGCAGAGGGCACTCTGATTTACAATTGGCAGAGAACGGTCGATACAGTTGTCAAGGACACTAAGAAGTGCAACATCATTGCGGAGGACTTTGGATCGTATAAAGCGTAGCAACAATGACAGGAACTGCCCCGATAGCACTGGTGGGCAAAACGTGTCTTGCTCAAGGACTCGACAGGGTGCATATTTGCCAATAAGGGCTTGAACCTGGGTTCTTGGGTTGGGGGATGGACTACTTGCTATGCGATCCTGATACTGCAACTGGCAAACTTTCTCTCTTTCTTGATGACATGCTAATTACACAGAGAACCCTCTGTCTGTCCTCGCATCCTGGGACTGTCTGTCACCAGGATTTAGTGTTTGACTAATGCTGTTGTCTCCACCAACCATCCCTGCCTTCACAGAGGAATTAAAATGTCTTCCAACGGTCCAGTTGTTCTCATTTACTACTTGTGCACCCAACAGTATATAATGTAGCTAAATTAGCTCCACCTTCACCAGCTGTGAGATATAATATTGCTTGGACTTTTGACTCATTACTTTATTAATTAAAACATAAAGCCTTTGATATTATACCACTATGGGAAATAGTACTTATGTTAAGTACATCTTTCTCATGACACCATTACTCTTCTTCAAGTACACTTTAAAAACAGGACTTTTGTTTTCTATTCTATTCTCGTAAGAATACTTTAAAAAAAAAAAGTAAAGAGAGGTATACTTCTTCACCCATTTGTCTTAACAAAGAACAGAGTAACCTGTAGTCAAGTTAAGATAGTCTTGTTAAACCTTAATAAACAACACAGCTGATTCCCTACAGATGCCCACATCGTGTCCTTGGAGATATAAATACACACATAAAAAAAGACAACTGCACAGTTCCTCGTAAGAAGTGGTAGAAATACAGTCACTGCCAGGGCCAATCACCCGGCACCAGCTGCGCTGACTCGGGCATGCCATTAGCGTGCCTCAGGATTGGCTGCCTTTTTGGATCCCGTCTAGCCATTTCCATAATGTCAGCGGTCATCATGAGTGCAGAGGAAACATTTCCAAGGCCGGCTGAAGAAAAGAAAATGCAGAATCACATCTGAGGGCTTTGAAGACACAACTGTTGACTGTAACACCCACTGGCAGCACTGCCTGGAAAGAGCTTAGAGGCTTCAGAGGGAGAAGGCAGCCGAAGACATTGAATATGACACAGGAGAAACATAACCTGAGGCTGCAAGATGGCAAAGTGGGGAAGTGTGTCCTACAGACGTACACCCTGAGATCCAGCCCAAAGTGTTAAGTATCTCATCTGCTGAAGTGCAAGGCAATAACTTCAGTGTACAACCATGAGGACAAAATAAGTTTAGACATGAGCAGCATTTAATTGTGCAGGAGATCTGGATTAAATATCCTCATATGTTTCGAGTGGTGATATTTGCTCTTTGGTGTACACATGAAGCATATCGGTCAAGTCAAGTCAAACGTTAATATCCCACCAATGGATAAGTAAATGATTATTTATTTAACTTCGTCCAGCAGGTCTGCGAGGTTCACAGGCACAACATCGGGTCCAGTTTACCAAATTCTGCTGCTGGTCAGAATTAGTAGCCAGATGGGTAAAGAAAAAATATTCAGATATGCAGGTGCCCAGGATTTAAATAAGGTTCCTAATTGCATTAAACAGATTACAAACGCAGTCACATTTACTCCACTACCTCCACGCGCATCTACTCACACACCTCTACGACGTCTAGCAACAACAAGGACCACGAGGTAAGTAAGTCCCGTGACTTTCTTGTGTTAATCGACGTTCTTTTAACAGTGCATGTGCATTTGGTGTAGGCAGCCATGTTAGTGTCTCTTTAAAATGAATTATCATATAATCCAATCAAAACAAGAAAACATGGAGTATGCAAATTCGTGTTTGAGTATGCATTATTGTGTCTCCGTGGATGCTTGAGAGAGACAGATAGGGAGCAAGGAAGCGTTTTGTTGATTTGTTCAAGTCTGCCTGTGTCTGTGCGTGGTTTGGGTGAGCTGAATTGTTCCAAGTTCAATTTTAAATTAAGGAACAGCGGCGAGTCATGTGAGAGGTGATTGAATTCATAGCATAGCCACAGGGCTTACAGACGAAGGGAGAGCGAATGAATTCTGAAGTCATTTGACTGACGCCATCACATCTCATGTGACTTTGGCTAATCATAGTACGTTGTCGTGTCTCATTATATTGTAACATACTACATTACAACTCTCTTTTGGAGCCAAACCGCCACGAAAAAGAAAACTTAAAATAATAGTGTGTTTGCACACATGGTTCACTTGATTTTTGAGTCAGGTGTTGATGGAAAATTGTGTCTCATAATGCCATGCAAAGCAGAAAAGAGCAAAAAAGACTATGTTAGACATTTTGATACTAGTTGTTGCCATTTCCAGTAAGTAAAACAATGCTGAAGTTCATTAAATGTGTTGTTTGTATACCAACTGCCACATCTATTTTGAATTAAGCCTGCATACTGCACTGTACATTCAGTACTCACTAGCATGCCGTTTATGGAAATGGACCACAGCACATCTGTCCACTCATCCATCCATCCAGTCACTGTTGTGGTTCAATGAGTTTATCCTTGTTAAAGGTTACAAAATAATTGTTATTGTTCATCATCTAATTGCTTTGGCAACAATGGCTACCAGCAATTCATGTACGGCTTAATTGAAAATTAAATTGGAAATTGAGTTGTTGAGGAGGAATGTGGGAGGGGTGGTGGAGACAAAAATAGAGAAACAGCAAGAGACACCCATTGTTCTGCTTTGGCAATGATGTGTTGTTATTTGCGCCAAATAGAGCCTAGTGAAATTGAGACAAACGGGAAAGACGGGCAGAGAAATATCTGGAGAGACATAGCTCTCAATGGAGAAATGAAATGAGAAACAGAGAGATACTGTACAGAGTGAGAGAAAAAGTTATACTGAGATACAAGTAGAGAACACTTAAGATAGGGATATATGGAGAGATAGGAACTGAAAGAAAGAGAGTGAACAAGAGGCAGGTGTAATGTCCAGGGCATATATATACATATATATATATATATATTTTTTTTTTATATTATATATATATATATATATATATATATTTATTTAAAAGCAGAGGCTCTGCTTTTGTGTCTAATACTTACAGAATACTTGTCAAGTCCCTACTCCCAGCTACAAATACACACACATACAGAGTGTCCCTTCTGATTGCTCTCAAGTCATGTTGTAAACAAAGCTATCATCGCACTGGCACTACTGAGATTGGATCAAGATAGAGTGGGAGTAAGAGAAAGGGGTCACAGGACAGATCAATACATATGAGAGAGAGAAAAACAGAGGAGAAATGAGGAGAGAGAGAGAGAGAGAGAGAGAGAGAGAGAGAGAGAGAGAATGACAAGATAGAGAAGCAGAGGGAGAAGACGTGGATGACATGATCTTGCAGCGCAGGTCACACATTGCTTATCATCTCATAAAGATATTATGTTTCCATGCCAATAATTACATTTTAAATATAAAGAGAAGTAACACAAAGTGAGAAGAATGAACTTATACAGTATTTATGGTTTCATTGAATTGAGTGTATGACATATGCGTAGCCTTGCAGATAATCTAAATCTCTTAAACTCAGTGGAGCTTGAGGTTGTACATTAAGGAGTGGGTTTCAATACAGTATTTACTGTGTGCGTGTTTGTGTAAGGCCTTAGGGCTGACGTTTATTCAATTGGATTGGAGTGTGAGATTATGTATGTTAGAAAATTTGATTTTTCTTCCACCCACACACACACACACACACACACACACACACACACACACACACACACGCACCTAGGTCCTCCAGGACTTCCAGGCTGCCATATGTCTGCACTCTGCACGAGAAAGGTCTGCAACAAAGGCAGGAGGATATGACACATGCAAGATTAATTTGGCCTCAGTAAATGTCCAAAGAGTCTGTGACATTGGAAGCAAAAAACTGAATTCATGTACAGTGCGTTCATTGAATATATTTGAGAGAGAGAGAGAGAGAGAGAGAGAGAGAGAGAGAGAGAGAGAGAGACCCAGTGAAGCAGATGGGCACAGCAGCTGTACTGCCAAGGCTATTTCATGACTGGATACCCAACAATAAATCTATACTAAATGCAAAAATGAACACCTGTAAACATTCTAACTGTTCCACCGAGGCCCTCACACACTTCCTGGTACTACTTTAAACTGGTAAACATTGTTGATGTATCCTATTATCCATCAGCCCTGCATCGATTCTGCATGACTGCTGCAGCAACCACTCCAAGCTGTTGTGTTCTGAATCTATTGATCTATGAACTGAGGAGGACTTCCCTAAAAATAAACGTGTGTTTCCCTGTTGGCTGGTTGCTCGACCATTCTTTTCAAGGGCGCAGTTTACACTGGGGATAGAGGGAACGTTACCCCCCCCCCCCTCACTTTTCTATTTCCTATGTTTGTCCCGCTCACTACTATACTTCCAGGTTGATGTCCCCTCCGTCAGCTGAGAGGAGCTGATCAACTTGTTGATCCGCTCCACCGTGTTGCCCTCCGTTGTTCTCGTGCACACAGAGCAATAAGCTAAAGAAGCGTTGTTGCTATTGGAGGTTGTTGTGGCTGTGTGGAGCCGTGAGTGGAAGACTTCAGGCTCTCTGCACCAGCCAATCACCGAGTCATTTCTGTAAAGCATATCTCTTAGCGTTGGGGTCAGCAAAACAGCAACACAATGCTAGATTTACTTTTTATGTATACAATTGATTAACCCGGCCCAGTGTTGCCAACTCTTTTCCAATCAAAGTATTTATTAGCACTGGCCCCAAAAGTTGATAAATCTAGCGAAAAGGTCACCAAGTTGGCAACACTGACAGCCTGTCCCCTCAAGCAGCCCTGTAACGCCACTCCCCCAAAACATGTTATTATTATAAACGTTTCACTGTTCATTACAGTCCCTTGACAGCCATGGACACTTGATTTTTATAAAAAAAAAAAAATTCAGAGCATTTGATTTATTCATTGCTGTCGGGATGTATTGAGAATTACAACAAACATATCAAAACGTGTTTATAAAATGCATTACCTACCCTAGCTTTAATCAGCACGGAGACAGCTTCTGCCTTACACCCAAGAGTCACCTGGGTTAAGTTCAGAGTTAGGTAAGTGTGTAAATAGCTCCGAGCATGCATGTTTGACATAACACACAAGATAGACTGCAACATGTAGCATTGTCGTTGTTGTTGTTGGCAATTTGCAAGCCCCCCCCCCCCCCCCCCCCCCTCCTACTATAATCTGTATTGTTTGTATTGTACCTCCAAGCGAGCGGGTAAATAAACTTATTTTCCAAACACTTGTCTTCTTAGCTGGTCCTGGTGAACAAACCCAATATTAAAAACCTCTTGTTACCTAAACCCATTTGCTTGCTAATATATAGCTTCTCGATGCTTCATATCCATCTATATGGTAATGTCAACTGTTGTTTCAGAAAGCACATTTGACCTCTGAAACAAACTCAAGCAAAGGTTGCAAAATAATAAATTCAGGAAATAAAATGTTTTAAAAAAATGGAGTTTCCGGATAGTTGAGCGGACTCGTGAAGATCCACTGGCACAATCCCAAACCTCTTTGTTAGTCTTCAAGAACCTCAGCTATTGGCCTCCTTCACAGAGGTCAAGATCCTCTGCAGTAATTCCAGAGCTGGTGGAGATCGTGCTCAGCGACACATACGCAGGACATTCACTTACTCCACTCTGCTGCCCAGATATGTATTTGTAATCAGTAGTGAGCTATGGCAACACAGTGTGAAAAGACTGAGAAAACAACACATATGTGCTCTACTCTTCAGTGTGGTGTATTTGTTGTTGTTGTTGTTGTTGTGCTACCTTCACAGTGACCGTGCCCAACGCTCAAATTCAGTGAGGCTGCTGCGGCTACGACTGTCTGCCAAGTAAATTAACTGCCATTGTTAATCTTTGTTGTCACAGGCAGCCTGTTAATTATAAAAATGTGAATCTGAATGCAAAATTATGCTAACAAGACATTCTCTTTTGTTTTGAATTCTGTCTTTTTTTTGTTTATTCCTGTCATCACGATGACCAGTTCACATCTGTTCATACACAAATTGATTTATGAATAACACATGACTTCTGCATATTTATTTTGGTAACCATGCAGTCTCTATTATGTCATTAGCCACATTCACAACATTGTTGACATGTATTTATTTTCAACCACCCACTGTGAATTAGAAATGAATGCTTTATTATTCAGCTGTTAATAAAGGCATGCATACACACAAGGGGTGAACAAAATAAACATTCAAATCTTATTTGTGAGCAAAGTAATAAAAGAAAGGCAACAATAGCTTAGAGCAGCAATTAATATTGAATGTCTGCATTAATTTCCACAGGTGAACACACGCATTTGCGGTCTATTTATCTCAGGGAATCTGAATAAACAATTTACTAGTTTACCCCTTAAGCAACCGAAAAGCAAGGATACACTAATTTCATATTCTCACTGCAGATGGAGTGTGAATGCTGACCTTTACATGTTTACTAACATTGAGTTCCATTCCAATTAATACAATTTACTGAACTTACTTATAACATTTGACACAGAATAGAGGGATATTTCAAAATAATGGGCTGTTTTTCTTTTCTCTTTTTATCAAGTATTGTTGCAATAGTTTGAGGAGTGTGATTGTTCGCAGTACAAATGGAAAACAGTGATTACTTATTCTTCAAGAAAGTAGACTTTTTCTATTATAAATATGGGAAGTATAAAGCATTACATTAGTACAACATGATTACACATTTTATCTTCTCTTTTTACATTAAAAAGCACTTCTGCTGTGTTTTCATATGAACTCTACTGGCCCTTTAACTATTGTGTTGATGGCACCTACCTAGCATTTGAAATATACACCTTGTAGGTGTTTAAATAATGGTACAAAGTAGGTAAAATATAATTGTACATCCTGCAGATTATGATACGGTTACTATCATCAGTGGAGCTTAATATTTATATTCCATCCAATATCACCCTCTTGTAGTCTCACCATCATCATTTCCTGTCAAGCACTCTAAATGTGCCACATTTTGACTTTTGCATTCACCACCATGCAATGGGATACAAGAATCATGTCTAGAATTTTCTTCTGGTATGTTATAACAGTGATTACAGTCCGATTATTGCTCCCATGGCCGTTGAGTAAACCCATGTGCCACCATTTCCCTCAGTAAGCTGTGTTTGACTTATTTCCTCCACACGCCAATCCAACCTTGAACTTTGCTTAACTTGCACTGCGAGTGAGTCACGTAAGCCTGTGGGGACGGAGAGGAGACCGACTTGACCCAGCCACGACCCTCCTTTTCCCCCTCTCTCTCGTCCTCCATCTGTCCCTTTCTATTTCCCTTCATCACTTTTGTCTCCAACATGTGGTATTATATTAGTCTCGACTTCCCACCCTATTTGCTCTCTCTTTCGGTCACATCCTTCACCTGCTCAACTCGCTACTTTTCATTCTGTAGTGTTATTTTCACATGTTCTAAACCAGAAGGTCAGGGGGCCGATGGTGACATCAACGAAATGCAGCAAAGGTCGTAGAACCTGTTTAAAAAAACTGCAGTATTCAATTTATATTATATTATATTTGGGCCTGTGTGTTTCATAATTTCCCGTTAAAGTAATATCATGGAAGGTGGTAGAAAATACATTTTACTCATGACTTCTGTCCACAGAACATTTTAGGGACTCCAAAAAGTCATCCAAATAACTACACCATCATTTCATCAATCTGATTGGCCACATTTTATCACTTACATTCAAGTGACGTAGTTTCCATAACCCTGTGTGTTGGAGATAGGGAGGAGAAGGAAAGAAGAAGAGAGTGGAAACGAGAGGTACGGAGGTCTTGTATAGTATGCCCAGAGGAAGCGCAGGTCACTGGGTGTGAGCAGGAGAGGAGAGCGAGAGAAGAGGAAAGTGAGAAAGAGAGTGAGAGAGGCTTTGTTTAGTGTTGTCAAGGGAAGGACATGTCTTTGTAGGGTTTTCTGTAGGACAGGAAGACTATTAATCTGTCCAGGCAGAGGAAGGGAGGAATGGCTGAACGGAGGGGAGGGAGGAAAAAGAATGCAAGGGACGATGGGAAGAGTGGAAGGTCCCTCCGTTGAGAAGAGGAGGAGGTGTAAGGAACTGATGGACGGCAGGGCAGAAGTAGGAACTACGAAGGACAGGAGGTATGGAGTAGGAATTAATGTACAGAGGAAGAAGAGGGAGAAGGGAAGGAGTAGAGCCTCGCTGACCAGCAGGCTTGAACACTATCAATCTGCCCCGAAACTTCACCCTGAGGAGCAACAGATCACACAGGAGGACAACAGAGAGGGAGATGGAAGCAGAGAGGAGGGAGGAGGAGGAGGTGTAATGGGAGGATAAAAGACGGATGGGGAGCAGAAGGGAAGGGAGTGGGAGGACAGACATCAAGGGGGACAAAGGGGAGAGGTTTAGCATCATTGCCAGGAATTTTACCATAACTATTAAATATTGTACAGATCTGTAGCCATAAAACAGTAGACGTTAAATCAGCGGCGTGGATGGATTGTGGTGCCGGGGGCTTGAGGAAACAATCCAAATAACTTTTACTCACGCAGGACAATAACTGAGCACATTAATTTTTCCAGGTCAGGCATGTGGTATTAAAAAAGCAACAGGATGAAAAACAGCAATACGTGAACATTTATGACTGAAACACAATTAAAAAGTACACCACTGAGCATGACGGTTTGGTACAAGTGGAGCTCATGTTGGTTTTTGGCAGAATTTGCGCACAGGACAGTAGAGTGTTGCTCCCCAGCAGCAGCTGTCGATGCAGGGATACGAGACACACAGGCAACCAGGAGCTTTTGTTGTCCTGTATCTGGTGCATTCTGGATTTTCTCTCCTCCACCTCTTTGATCCTCGAATAAAAGGGGAACAGGGACTCTTGTATTGGCCGGATCTCAATTCCTGGTAGTTTGTCTGTTTCATCCGAAAACAATGCTCGGACTGTCTCGGTCGCGGCAATCTGATAGGGTTCAATAAAGTTACTCGAACCAGGATGATCAGTGTTGAAAATAAGTTGCAACTGTTGGCTTTAACAAATGTCTAACGTGGCGAAACTCGAGACAGAGAGGACAAATTGTAAAGCACTGGAAGGTAGTAGCCCTGATGCCAAGTGTCAAGCACATGGAAGAGGCAAGGCCCTGAAACTCTCGTAGGGCAACCGCGACGGTTGGTGGGAGAATACAAATTTGTAACGTGAGCAAGGTTTGGAGTCCAGAGCTGTGAATTCCAAAGGCAGCCATGCATATCTCCTGTGTTATGATGATTTATGTGCACATAAGCACACCTGCAGATGAGGACATGTGCTCTGTCACATGTGCACTGACATGTGAACGAGCACGGACATGTTGTATATGCGTAGTCAAATGTAGAGAGCGTGTTGTCACCATTAACTGCCATTACACACATGTCAACACACTAACTGCAGCACTTGTGAGGATATTCACAATTTATATTTACTTGATTAACGCCTAAACATAAAAAAAAAGTTCATTTTTAGAATTACCTTGTGGGGACCTTATTTTTAATGGTCCCTAGATGGAAAGTGAGTCCCCACAATGCCACTGTACGAACTGATTTAGGTCCCTGCTCAACACACCTCACACACACACACACATGCACACACACACACACACACACACACACACACACACACACACACACACACACACGATCATGCTGGTGTATTCGCTCATGTCTCAGAGGTGATGTAAGGATGCTTTCATCAGCACGGTATTCCCTGATCCGGTAACTAAAACATATGTTCATTCGCATAATGATTCACACACTGAATAATTGTGTTGACTTTAAATTCAAGGGGAACAACAAAGCAACAACACTTTAGATTTCCTTTGGAGTTTGAATCACCTTTCCATAATCACTTCTTTTGAAATTATGTCATTTTTGTTCTTTTTTTTTACTACAAACACATGATAGATTTTATCACATTGAGGTACAGGTGATTTCACCAGATTGGCATGCTTTCATCAGCCAGCAGCGTACAAAACAAGCAGTTCATATGACATACACATCTAATATTACTATTACTAGTGCCAGCGCGGCTACTCCTTTAGGACACATTTATAACTAAATGACGATAAACCCTCTGGAGACAAGGTTTCAGTTCCTTTATTTAATTAATTGAATTAATTAATTACACATACATGCTTAAACAGACATGCGTATGAGGGCTACTTGTATGAGTGAACATGTGTAATTCTTGGGGACTAATGTACATTCAGTTTGCACAGTTTTAATATGATAATCTAAAACAGTCTGTAAAAAGATAATAATGAAACAACTTCCAACCCACTGAAACTGTAATAGACAAAATGTAAAGCACACAGCATGACCTTAGCTTTTGCAAGATAATGAACTCACAACCGGCACATTTTAAATGAAATTTTCCTCGGTGTAAAATTCAACGAGGGTTACAGTGTTTGACATCTGCACATCATTGGAACCGAAATAAAACTTCTTCAGCACACGGATGATCATGACACTCTTTGAGTAAATTCAAAAAAGGAGTTACTGATTCGCCGCATGAGGCTTCTTTTACACTTCCTGAGTCTCTTAGAAAAACATACAAACTCAGCCGTGTTGCATTTCAATTACTCTGGGTTGTAAAAGAGAGAGAACATCGGTTTTACATCTCAATCGTGCCTGATTTACGATGGCCTCTCTCTCCGAGGGATTCTGCACCTGTGAGTAATATCCTCTAAGTGTGTGTGTGTGTGTGTGTGTGTGTGTGTGTGTGTCTGTGTGCGCACGCACATGGGAGCGTGTGATCTCCAGTCGGTCACATTGGAGCAAGAGTCTGTCTGTGAAAGGAGTTGACAGTGTAAAACAAGTAGATAAGCTATGAATCTCTCACACCCTCTCTTTCTTGCACTTTTGTTTGCACACCAACATGCAGAAACACACACACGCACACACACACACACACACACACAGACATTTTTAAAACATAAAAAAAGAGATTGATCGAGTGAGCAACTCTGAAGACATTTCCTGGCTATGAATCGGGCTGATGATGGAAAGTGTTGCTTTTGGAGTGTCGATGCAAGAGTGGCGTGGACGATGCACTTTGATTGCTTTCACTCACTGCGCAGTCACTCCTGAAGCCGGAGGGAAGAAGAAATCAGTGCTGCTTTTTCGAGAATCTGTCGTTGGACTTGCCGAACAGGAATGTCGAGGAAAAAGAGTGCATGAATAAATGAGGGGATCGGAGAAAAATAAGAGATTTGAGTTTGCCAAGGAGGAGAGATACAGTGAATACAACTGAAAATGAGCGGTGGAATGTAAAAAATGCAGTAAAAATATATGAGCCGGCATGTACTGATTGACGGTTGAATGGATAGAGCAATGAATGGGGGAGTTTTGGGATGGATGAATGGAGGCAGGCTTGGATGGAGACAAAAATAATTAAACCAGATTGACAGTTAAAAGAGTAACTCTATTTTCCTCTGACGGTGCCAAAGATTGTCAGTTATTTCAATTCCCACTTCACAGGGGATTTAGAAAAAAAATAAAAAGCTGCAAATGACGAAAATAATGTTCTTGCTGATTTTGCACCATGGTCTTATTGTTATTATTTGTTTATGCTCCCGACAAGCATTTCATAAACTGATTTTGAAACAAAAAAAATATTTCCACACCAGTTTATGAAATGCTTTAACAAAAAGTTTTGTTGGGAATATTTTCTGTATTTTGTTCCATAAAAAGCCTCCTTTTGTCCCCTTGTTGTTTTTGCTCTGCAGCCATTTAAACACAATCCCTTTCAAAAGAGAAACTGATGAGATGGATCCCTGTATTATGTTGGCCCGATGACCCTGAAAAGAGAGAGAGTGTAACTTTAACTGTATAGATAATACATTTCAGAGGCACTGGATCATTTACACGATATTATCATATGTGTATTATTAACCTGACATCAATATCAATTAAATATCACGGTTATAATTAATAATTGAATGTCACTTCATCCCCAGCGTGTGCCAAATTTTAAAGACATTCTCACACCAAATGTGCAGAATAACGCAGCTCGAGTCAGTGCTCCCAAGGTTTAAACTATAACTTTCTACATAAATCCTCTAGCGTCAGTTTTAGACGCTAGAGGGTTTAGTTTCGCAAGGGACATGAACAGCGGCTGAACGAAAGTCCTGGGTTTGTCGGACCCATCCACCACGTCTCCCACCCTGCCCCGTGGGCACTTTATACTACGTCATTCGCGATGAGAGTGCAATAAAGACGCAGGTGTGTAAACATTGGAGTTATTCGCAAACCCGTCGTGTCGCTTACACGCCGCCAAAGAGCGCCACCATGCGGTGTTGTCAGACGGCAAAGCAGCACTGACAGTGTTATTCATATTTGACGCACTGGGAGCGAGGGCGCGTTTAAATTTGACAGCAATCCATGCTTGTTGATGTGTTTCAGTCTGGGCCAAAGTGGTGGACTGACCAACAAAATTTTCAGACTAACCGATGGACTTTCATGAGAGAAAACAACAGCAATTTGATGAGCTGGCAGAGAAATGGCTCTGCTACTTGATGCAAATGAGCGCACAGTTGGTTCGCTGCGAAATCTCTTTCTAATGTTATGTTCCGCTCCTAAAGTGTTTGGCGAGGACATGACAGAACATGAACATTTGTCCATTTGGCAAGCTGGATTTTTAATTTTGGACAATCGTCTCTTTCTAATACACTACTCAATTGTTCTTCTTGATTTGACAATGCACCACAGAGAGGAAACAGCAACTTCTGACATACTGAAGAACAGAAACTAAAGCCAGTTGGCTGTTGCAGCTCTATGCAGAAATCAGCCTGCTATTATTTTCTATAGTTGTCCTTCACTTTAAAAAACATTAAAATGAATAGATAGTGTTGTTTATCGGATTTATTAGACTGTCTGGCAAAGATAAATGGGAAACAACATGAGACAAAGACTTTGTCTGACTCTGCCTATAACACTAGCGCACTCCTTGTAAAGGCGCTATCTGCATACGGGCCGTGAAAGGGAGGAAGTGACAGCAGGTTGATGATCTGGTGCCACTTGATGGAGATGAATATTGAACTGGTTGGTGTGCGAGAGACTGTCTTCCTCACAGTTTGCCCATAAAAATTATTGTTGCCATTGTGTGTCAAGCATTTGTCAGTTTGGCAGACTTTCTCCTGCGCTGCTCCCTCAGACACAGCAATGTTTCGGAAAATGATTTTTGACGGTGTGGCTTCAGTATGCACATGGGACTTCATGAGAGACGAGATATGGCAACGGCATTTAAGGAGAAGGGTGCAAAAGTGATTAGAGATCCCATTGTTAAAACAGTTACGTCTTGACTCACGTTGAATTTTGCCAACATCTGTCCTGCTGAAGTGTCTTTGGGCAAAACAGGTAATTTCTACCAGGAACCAGCAATGCTGCTCAGAGATAGAGCAGTTCCAGAAGCTATGGAGTGAGGAAAGTGAATTTCCCATTCAGTGGACGCCTTATTAGGTACACCTGTATAATCTATTTCCGGTACAGCTCAGCCATAAAATATACTTTCACGCAGCTTTTACTGTTGGCATTGTTTTGAGATGTATAATTTCCATGTGGAAGCAATAGATATGCTCTAAATTCCGTATTGCACTCTTTTAAGGTGATGTTGTACCGGTCTACATTATATTGAGAGCAGAATATTACACCTCTGAATATAATGCAGTCCAGAGCACCACCACTAACTTTAAACCCAAAGCAAAAACCTATATTTGAATTAATTCCTCTATGACAGTGTCAAAAACTGCACATTATAAGCATCATACAAGCAGGTCTTTTACAGAATAGTGGTATTCGATTGCACAGGTTGACCTTCAAAGTGGGTGTATGATAAAACAGACAAGTTGGGTACCACGCTCACTTTGCAAGACATATCTTTGTGATTTTTGTTGTTGTTTTGTTTTTCAAGAGTTATTCCTGCATTCCAAAATCTGCAGGAGTAACACAATGTTGCCATTTGCACATGACACTGTTTCAGAGAGAATGGCAGCAGATGGATTGATGAGTAGCTCTGCAACAAGAGACGAATGAATACTAAGTTGTTGTTGTTGTTTTTTCTATTTACTTCGTGGTCTGTCTGTGAAAATGAGGAGGGCTGCGATAAAATTTGATGAGCCTTGGAGCTTTTCATAAAAACTGACATATACTTTCTTTCAGATTCTCTCAATGCTCTGAGAAAAAGGCCTTTAAAAAAAAAAGAAAAAAACCTCCCCTGTAAATGTGTCCAGTATCAATACTTCTCCAAAACAATGACTATTACACAGCTCGGGAAGATCTTGGCTCAGTTGTCGAAGCTTTTGGAATCAGATGCTTCTTGACATGTGTCACTTCTATTTCAAGATTAAGAGTGAGAGTGGACGAAAGAGAGAATATTTCAAATGTCTGACTGCAGTACATGGGGCCTTTCTACTCGTTTCCCACCCTTTACATAATGTATAATGACATGGATGTTTTACAACACATGAGTCAGTCTAGAGACACCAATTTCAATATTTTTTTTTTTTTTGTGAAACACAATGTTGTGTTTTGCATGGCTTCCAGCTGGTTGGATATGGTTAGGGTTAGTTGTCAGTCCTCCTTATGTGTATCTTACAAGCCACGCTTTCCAGACAGCAGACTGCTCACACTCCCTCTGTATCTCCGGGGGCTGTTAAGTGTCTCCGCCACCCAAAAATGATTGGAAGAAGCCCTTTGCTGCAAGATGCAATGCACTGGTTTAAGCAAGCCAAACCACTCAGAAGAGACAGAAAAGTCATTTCAAATTGTGAGTATGTCGAGATACATTTTGTTAGTACCTGGCCACTTTAACGTAGAAAAAAGAAAAGGTGGAGAATTCTCAGCAACAGCCTGTGCACTCTCATGAGATATTCAGTCATGAGTGAATCATTGGAATCTGGCAAGCAATCTGCTCCATCTAAATTGACCATGTTAAATTCATGGCTGATGTGAATAGTTAGGGTGTGTGTGTGTCATTAGGGATGACAGTCATTTGACTCTTGATGGGAAGAAGAGAGCTTGAACAATTCAGACCAAGACCCGCATTTTAAGCTAGCAGAGCCTGATCGATTCTTTCTTACTCATTTTCTGGCTATTTTTCTCCATCTTCCCCTGTTCTCTGTATTTGAATTGTTTCTCTCTTTCACAGTATACAGCTCATAATTACCATCTCTGTGCCACTAGTAGCTGTTTGAGACTTTAGACTTTGTGCATTATACAGAATCTGTGCAGAAGAGCTGTGGAGCAACATCAGTGTTGGACTATATACCACAAATACTGAGTCCTTATAGAGCACCACTACAAATGACTTATTCTACTGACCAGTATGGACATGAATTGTGAGGAATATTTAACCGAAGTTAATGTCAATGCACCCTTAAAATGAACTGCCCAAAGACACGTCCATCTTTGTTTTGCAACTTTTATTAACAAATCCCACGGTTAAGCACAAGCATATTTTTGCCTTCAGCCTGCATAAAGCACATCTTTGCAACTCTTTCATAAAGTGACAGCGCTCTCCTCTAAAAGGGTCAGTACATAACATGTCTTCCCTTCATAGTTAGTAAGTGGACATGGAGGTAATGTTTTTAACCATTGAAATAATCAAAATATCAATGAACTTAAAACACGTATTTAAAGCAAATTATTTTAAATGGACACATTGGTATTAAATCAGCAATAAATATGGAATAAAATGTTTCAGTGCGTAACATAAGTCAGCTCTAAAACTTTCAATTTGAAGTGTTGGTTTACACAAATCACTTCATGTTGCTCAATTCTCAGAGAAAAAAAAGCAAATGTAAAGAACCAATATTCTCTCAGAATAACCCACATACCTGACTGTCAGTAGCTTTCACTGAAACTGCTTTCTTCTCAAGAAATAGTCCCGAAAAGAGTTGACAGTCAGGTCTGAGAAGACAAGACTCTATTTCTGGAAAGACATGTTGTTGAGTTTTTCAAACCAAAACTCTCTGCATAGATACGACTAGTGAGAAAGGATGTTTTTTTTACTGCTGTGTTTGTGTTTTACTCCGGTCTTGTAATTTGACTCCTACAATTAATGAGAAGGCCATTAATACAAAGCCAATAATATTTTTGGGGCAAATTTATCTGAGTCTACAGTATGTACTATGCATTGGGATGGAGTGATGGAGAATGCAAGAATAATGTGATATTTTAGTTCCATCGAAAATGGTTTGGACACACTGTACGATTTACCACTAGTTCTGAGCATCCAAAATTGCTAAATATTGAGCTCAGCAAGATGTTACGCTGTTGTAAAGGTTATGAACCACGAACAGGTTTTAATTGTGAGTGCTTAAAATGTAAACACACCACTCTCCTGTACCACTCAGAGATGAGATGGCTGTTTCAGCTAAAGAACAAAAGGTAATACAATGTATTTTGCCTTTTGCAACCATCACAGTGAATTAACTACTCTGGCTATTGCTGAAGAATAAATTGAAAACCATATTTAACTGACTGTACTCAGAACTGATGAGTGTACCCCGTCGCCCCTCTTGTGGGTCTGCATCCTCTCAGTCGGGATCATCGTGCTTTTTGATTGACTCCTCTAACCCGGCAGTGTTGGTGTCCTGTCCTACCTGTTGAATAACCAGCAGGAATTATTATGCATCGCTTTTGTCTTCTTTGATCTTCCATCCATTTAACAACAATTTATTATTGTAAGGAATTAGGCTCTCACTTACACAATGCTCTGTTGTGATGTGTAATTTGAATGCAAATGGTGATATCTGGTCTCCGATCCATTTAGCACTCAGCTGGGAGGTAGATGGCAAGAAATAGCCCCCCCCCTTCATAATGGCTTGAAAATCAGCACACCCTGATCAGAGCTGCAGATTTCCTCATTACTTACTGTGATGTCAGCCACATCAAAGAGACTTCCCAGCTTCTGTGATAATAGTCTGTTTATGACCATGCCAGCAGCCAAGAGTCCTTCATAGAGGAAGTGGAAATGAAACTCAACACAGAGACGAGGTGAAAGGTAGAAAATGTGACTTTGTTGGAAATGGCATTTTAATCACTGTTGAGAGGCTGTCGTCACAAGCCTCAACACGGCAAGACAGTTACGACAAAGTTGATGAAATTTGCCGGGATGGAATTTTTTGTTTTCCTAAATATGTTTTACACCTTTGTTTCCTGAAAACTAAAATGGAATATAAGTGTAAAAAAAAAGCAACAGCATTCAATAAATCTGTGCAAAACTGTAGTTTGCAGGAATATGTGCTGTCAATATACACTGTATTATAGCAAAAATATATTCCAATACACTGTGGAGCTAAAATAAAGCAGCGGCACCTCTACAAGAGAATAGAAACACTCTCTGTTAACATACAGGGTGAACTAAATATTTTATTGCTAACACACTGAAAATTGTTTAGAAGTCACAAACTATAACAAACATATGATTCTTAATGCTAAACACATTCGGCTTAAGGTTATCACAGGGGTTGGACGTGACGAATAAACAGCAGAAAAATGCAAAATATTTGGCTGTGAATATTTTCCATCAAAAACATTCGTACTGGCAGTGATGCAAATGTGTGATAGTTTTCAATAAAAGGTTCCAATAGATTTGTGCAGGCAGAAGACCAACTACCGAGATCCTGTTGTCCCTGTGCAGCTTCTGGCAGTCTGCCTGAGGTAAACTGTTGTATAGCCAAAGCAACTGTAAGCTATGTCATTGAATTTGAGTTCACTGGTAAACAATTATGTATAAGTGTTTGTTTTTAAGGCTTTTGTTATGAAAGATGTGAAGGAAAGTACTGGATCTTGTCTGTGTTTCCTTGTCAAGTTTGAAATGAGTAAAACAGTTTGCCGTCTTGGTTCAGACTACGGAGCCTCTCTTGTTTTATAATATAATGCACATTTTGAACATGTGATCGGTCGATGTCTTAAGTCCCGGTGATAAAGCTCAGATTTATTTTTTTTTTGTTACCAATAAAAGTAATATTTGTAATATTCACGTTCAGTGTTAAAGTATTTGTGACAAAAACAATAGTTTAAAAATATTCACGTGGGATTTAATTGCACGGGAAAAAAAACGAACACAAGAAGATGACACGGCATTCATTAACATTGTTATTGAAACCCAGTTTGCTTCCGAGTTTTAACATGCTTCATTCATCTATTCATACATTTTTGTGATATAGAGCTGTGGTCGACTCTGCACGTGCTTAACTGGCGTTACACCTAAGTAACTTATATTTTGCCATGTCTCTTTACTGAGTAGATCAATACTCAACTCGATTACAGTTGTTGTGTTCATTCATTCACAGAGCAGCGATCAGCGGTTTAGCAGAAGGAGACTTTGCTAGATGTGCAACCGAAAAGTAAAACAAGTCTCTCTTCCACTTCCTGAACGTTGTCTCCACTATCAACACTCTCTGAAGTCAACTGCAAAAAAAAAAAATAAAAAAAAAAGAGGTTCCAGTATTTCTCATGCTTTTACTCCCACGCTTTTTTACACGAAAGCAATAATGCAGCGGACCAGAAAATATATTAAGAAACCAAAAATAACATAAACTCTTATAAATTCCTTAAGCCTTGTTCGGAGCCCAGAGAGGATGTGGGCCACAAGCAAAAAAGGGGAAGGGAGTGACTGAGGTAGTCTGTGTGTGTGTGTGTGTGTGTGTGTGTGTGTGTGTTTGTGCATGAAGGTGAGAGGAGGAGGAAAAACATTTCCTGTTCTTTACTGTCCAAAGACTGGAGGTAATAAACACACTTACAGGCTCCGGCTCTAGACTGTGAGTGTGTGCGGGCATCTGGCATCCAGCACTAGGACATAAAAAATGTACAAAAGGGAGGTGTAATCTCTCTCCCTTACCCACACACACACACACACACACACACAGGCATATTCACTTGCCCATAGTCACTCATGATCGTACTTGAGGTCAGACTGAGGGAAGAAGAGAACAAGTGGTGTGGTAAGGCCCCGGCCTACTGAGCTGGAGCACCAGATTTAAAAAAAGGGATCATGCCGATGTTTTGCATGTTTCAGCTCGTTTACTTCAAGTCACCCATACTTTATGTTCGGACTGACCGTTTTCCAAAGCATCCCATGCTGTTTTAGAGTTAGTTGAAGTCGTTTTTTCCCAACCTTCCAGGCAGCCACTGAGTTCAGGTCATGTCAGTATGATAGTGAAATGTTCCTGCCGAGACATGAAACGTGCTGCAGGTTTGCGATCCATCAAAGTGAACATTCGGTTGGGTGTAGTTACAGTGTTGTGTGTGTTTGTATCCATTCACTTAGAGTTATGTCATTGTGGTGTAAAAGTGCAGTTAAAAAACAACAACAATATCTTTGGATGCCTTGAGTTGCTGCAGGGTTGAATTGCATTACCGGCTCAATGCACGAATTGCATGATGTCTTTTCTTTACAGTTTGATGATCTATACTTAAACAGCACGTCCTTCACTGGCATCTGCTTATATAATGTTTTATCTGTTCGTTTGTCCGTTTTGATTTCATCCAGCTCTCTCGACAAAGGGTCATTTTTGTCACGTCAAAACACAAATTCAGAGTAGAATTCACAATGACTAGCCCAGCCCTGATGCGTGTCTTGTCTTTCGACTTACTTTGCACGGCATGAGATCATGAGAATCCAGCCGCCGTGCAAAGTATTGCGGGATCACATATCAACATGACAATCTATCTTGTCAGGCTTCAAAGTGAGCCAGTGCACGGACCAATCAGCGTCATGTGACGAGCTAACGGCAGCTACGCGTACAAGACAACGCGGAGAGGCGACGGTTCGTTCAAAGCAACGATGACGGCCCCTAATGAGGTCAGCGCAGCTGCTGCATCAGCATCACTTATATCAGAACTGGAGAATGTGTCTTTGTTGAAAGAAGAGCAAATAACGGCACGGAAGCTTTTTCGCTCCTCTCCCAGTTGGCTTTCGGCGAGAGCTTGATTGACTGCTGGTTAATCCATTCACCTGCAGGGTATATCTTGAAAGTGCCTGCTCTTTTCCAAAAAAAGTTTCCAATGACGGCTTCCCAGATTGCTCTGTGTAACAAACCATCTGACGGGGTCAGGTTTTGTTTTGACTGAGAAAAGGTAAGTCCGGTGTTGATTTGTTGATCTGTATTTCAATTAACGGGAGTGCTTTCATTGATCACTGAGAAATGTTGATATTGTCGTGATTGATTATGCATTCATGAACTGGGATCCCAGGGACTCACAAGATCAAAATCTTTGGTCTTAAGCAGGCGGCTCAACAGGCGTACGTGGGTTTTCTGCTGTTTTTTTTAATTTAAATTCCTGTCACAGTTGTGACTATTGAGCGCTCATTCTCCAAGCTCAAAATTATTAAAAAACGATCTGAAGGGTTTAGTCGGACTTTGGATAAGTGTGTGTTTGCAGTCTGCAAATCTCTCTGTTGTCTGTGATGGGGATTATGTGTGAGGCTATTTATGTGTTTATGTATGTTGCATTGATCATGGTGGCCATAGCCCCTTTCTTATTAGGATTGGACATAAGGGCTCTCCACTTGTGGCCTCATGATAAAGTGGCATAAAATGATAATGCATAAAGCATAATGTGATTACATGACAATGTAAGTGTGTAAACGCTGTTTGTGTTAAACTTCAACACCAATGGTCTGGGTTGTGTCCTTTAAGGTCTCTTCTTTTCCGTTTTCTGCTCTGATTGCTATGTTGGGTAAAAAAAAAACAACTGTGCTCACTCACTGACAGAAAATAGAGCCAATGGAGTGTGACAATCAAAGGAGAAAAACGGCCTGTGCTTCCCAAAATTGTTCATTGGAGCATGGACAATATTTCTACAGAGAGAACCGAACTATGAACGATTTTCAACACTATTGCTGCCTTCATAAAAATGAGTTTCTTGAGAAGAATGACCCTCACTGAAATGATGCTTCAATGTGATATTCCAGAATCAAATATATAGAAAAATGAAATGAAATATCCACTCTCAAGACAGATTGAGGTCCTCGGCTTTTCCTCACATATTCACACACTTGCTCGTTGCTGATCACTTAGTCACTTTTTTATTACCAGGACATTCCATAATGTATAAAACTATATCACAAGTGCTTGAGGTTCAGCCAAACATCAACATCAACCCTAATAAATTGGGACTTTTCCTCCCAGAGTTTGGTCTGACAACCATTCTGGACAAATTTGGGCCTGTAATCTGAATCTATTTCAAGTGTCCTCTCTCATTCGGAGTACTTCATATTTTTACAGCCAGTACAGTAAAATCCTTCCCCACTCACATTCTTGCTCTCCTCAAGGGAACGCCTGGCACTTGAATTGTTTTTCAAAAAATGAAGCTGCTTTATAAAAGACGCTGGTATGATGGTAGTAAAAGTGGACGAGGGCGAGGGAAACCCTGTTTTATGTGATGCTGTTGTTTATTTTTCTTCATCAGCATTCAGGCTGAATTGATTTTGTTATTGGGGCGGAACAGGCGCTGTCTGAAGGCAGCAAATGGCGAAGCTGAGACGGGCAAAGAACAAAAATCCATCTGTTTTCAAAAATATAAAAGCTGAATGTATTGAACAAATTAGACTAAAACAAATGTATATAGAATAATGTTTTCATAGAAATGGGCCCTATTCTTTTTTTTATATTTTGTTATTAACAATAATTGCTCCAACTTCAATCTTACCCCAGGTTTTTCTATGGCAGCTTCATTTTTAATCAAATGCTATGTTTGCACAGACAATCAAAATGGCAGTAATTCTTACTCTCCTAGTTACTCTCAAATATAAAGTAAATAGAAATAAATTGTCCAAACAAATGTAGCATAGGCTCTATATATGATCAACCATAAGAGCCAGCAGTGCAGTTTAAAGGAATAGTTTTGCTTGTATGTAGAGTAAAAATGAAGCTACCATCAACCATGGACAAACAGTTAAACAGCAGTTAAAGTGATAACATCCCATTTTCACATCTGTTTTTGTACTAAAACAGATTTTAGTAACTGGCTGTAACTTCATATTAACCGAACAGAGATGATAATGTCAGAAGTATCTGGTGAACCTGCATGGTTTTATCTAATCTCACGCGGAATCTGACCAAGTGGCACTGATTATTACTAACATTATTTCTGATAGAATTAATATTTGCCTTTTAGTGTAGTTTTGACTAAAAAACACCGCAGACAACTTAATCGAAGACCATAGAGAGCAGTACTTCAGTAATTTCCACTGTAGCAATTCCCCAAAATGACGATTAATTTCAAAGTGCTTTGTTACTTTGCTTCTGGGTATATCTTCAACTTTTGTTCAAATCACACAGGTCTCACAATGGGGGAAATGTTTTGTTTTCGTTGTCCCTGCTGAGGTCCCCAATACTTGTTTCTATGTCAAGTAAATTGCTAAAAAGATCGCCCAGGGTGTCTTTGGCTCTACAGCGGTCTGGCACTGTCTTATTGTGTAGCAGCTTCCTCTATTCAGGCCTGTCATTTTCACTCTCTCCCCTCTATTGGGATGTTTCTGAAGATCCGTCACCATCTCTTTCAATTAATTTGACATCTATTCTCTTCTTCTGCTCCGTAACACATTTGTAAGAAAATGTCCATTTCTGTTTTATTCCACATTTGTATTAATCGTATCTTGGAATTAATTCACTCACTCTCTTTTCACCATGCATTTTACGTTCTGTATTTTAACTTTATTCTTTTCCGTCTGCCATCTATGTATCGATGCTACTTTATTCACAGAAACTGCAGTCGGCATTTTGTTAAGTAATGGGAGTAAACATTTTAATGAAGCCAGTTTGGAAAAGCAGACATACAGCTGCTTTCTTTGATGTTTTCAACGTGATTGAATATTTCTCATTATGTCCTCCTCCTTCTCATCCACTGGAAAATCCTTGAACAAGTTAAACAGCACTGGCCAAAACTATTTGGCAGCATTCTGAAGCCTGAGTGCAGCGGTAGACTCATCTTTTGTTGCTGTCCATTCACTTTTAGTATTCTATGTAGCTTCTTGTCTTCTAACGTTTGTTGTATGTTCCCCGTGATGGAGAGAGAAAAGCACAAAACTAGTGTTGGGAGAGGGATTGGCCACAGCTATAACACCAAGAACACATATAAAATAGTTGTGAATGTTTCTTATATTAGGTCTTTAAAATAAATCATTTAAATTATAAATTTACAATATGTATTTTCACTGTTGGTGTGCTTTCGTGGAAAAGCTGTTAAAATGTTTTCATAAAGAAATATTGAATTGAATTTAGAAAATAAGTATCAATAACCAGGAGACAATACAACACATTCAAACATAAATATCTTATCAGTTGATTAATTTGCATTGTCCTCCCATTTTCATTTGTACTACCAGATGCACATTCTGAGCTGTGCTTGCTGCAAGAGGTTTCAAACTGTTTCAAACCGCATCTTCTTGCAGCAGGTGATTAGAGACCGTTAACGTTGGAAATCAGTCCAAACTGATCTGTTGCTTTTAAGAAATCTTTGTAATCTTTAAAATCTGTAAACTTTAAGAAAACACTATAGAAAATCTTGTTTTACTGCCATTACTCCCAGCTTTTGTATCATGAGCTTTAAGTCAAATTTACCCAAAGAGGCACAGAAAGACAGACATGGTCATGTGTGTATAGAGACATACAAAAACACACAAACATGCAGAGACACACACACACACACACACACACACACACACACACACACACACACACACACACACACACACACACACACACACACACACACACACACACACACCTTATTACTCAAATAGATGGCTTCTGACAGGCATATCTTTGTCCTCTCAACTCTCCAGAAAGCTGCTAATCTGCTCAAACTATCAGCTTGCAGTGTTTGTTAATTATCTGCCTTTCCACTATTTGCTGATTATCTCGGCAGTCTGCCAGAGTGGTTGGTCCTCAATTGTCATCTGCGCTGGAACAGTTGTGTCCATGTACAAGCGTGAATGTCAGTGTGTGTGACGTGACTCTTTACAGCTTTGTGAGGACCGAGGGGAAAATGTATGTACAGTGTGCCATGTGGCTTTTCAAACCCTGGTAAGGACCAAGAATGATTTCAGGGCCTCATTTGGAGTCCTGGGCATTATAAGCCAGTTGTCTCTCTAATGATACGATAAACATGTCTCTCTCATTCTTGTCACCCTGTCAATGTTCATTTACCTGTTTTTCATAGCTGACTTTTACTGCTCATTCTAATTGGTCAATTTCAACCTGTGTTTTTTGCTTGTTTTTTAAGTCCACCTGTCTGATTATAAATCTATCCAGAGCTAATATATCTCCTTTCTATTTCCTTGCCTCACACTCTGTGGTCTATTATGTATCATTACCTGTCTGTTCCTGTCTAGGCAACAACATCCCAAAGACAGCCACCTCTAAAATATCCTTTTAGAGTTGATGTCAGCACTTCAAAAGTGTCTGGTCAACATCTGAGACACTTACACGGATCCAAATATATGTAAACACATCACCATTCTTTGAGGGTTTATTGTTATCAGAATGTCACAATAAAAATACTGTTTTGGCAGGCCAGTGTGGGACGTGATATAATGTTGTCACGGCATGCTCACAGCCCTGGTGAATAAATCTAGCAGTCAATTACCTTTCACCACAACCTGCACATAAAAGGCCAAACACTCATCTTTAACAAACATGCTGATACATTTAGGATTAGATCATGGAACATCAAAACATCAAAAGCACAATTGGACCTTGTAGCTTTGTGTGTGTGTGTGTGTGTGTGTTACATGTCGGTTCAAAGATATTAGCTTGAATAGGAGGCAAGTCAGCAGAACTCCAACATGTACAGTATGTGGGCGATATCAAGCACTCTTTCTTTCGCATCCAGGCTCATTGCTTTAACATTTAATTACCACATACCAGCTACACCATCTGAGGTTCAGTTGCTTCCACACCACCAGGGGGTTAACTCATTTACCACCCTAGTTGTCGAGACTAACTGGTGCACATTTGGTTTTCCTTTGAAAAAAATGAGAAATCCTCAAATGCAAAATGCCTCTCTCTCAAAGGCAATGCAAATTATTTGTTTAAATAGAATGCACTTTTATGTTAATGCCTTACACACATAACAAAATAAGAAGTTATGAAAAGGAACAATAAAACTAAATCTGCCAATTGTTGGGAGACAACAGGTAGCAGGGGGGACTCTTGGAACTGGTCTTGAATCCGGGCAGTGTCCAAAGACTGTTTTCATTTGGGAAGCTGGTGAGGGATTATGCCTTTGTCGTGACACTATCGATTATGCCTTTGTCGTGTCACTAGCGACTCCTCCTTGTTGCCTGGGATGCCTACATCAAATGGTTGAGCATATAACTATGATGTTATTTGTTTTATTAAAATATCTAGTTGTATTAAAATGGATATTGGACTATCTGAAGGTGAACTTACTTATACTCCATGATCAGTTGAACAATTCATAACAAGATTGTTAAAACATTATTCTCATATACCTGTTTTGTTTTTTTTGGCAGGTTTTAAGTTGTGATTGGGCTGAAAAACTGGCAAACTGATCTGGAGGTACTGCTTGTTCACACTATGATTGCTTATTGAAAGACAAACAATGCAAAACACCAAAATATGTGTAGCTTTCTTCCAGTTTGGGAATTTGCTCACTGCCCTTCAGAATAATATCTATTCATCAGGAGACTGAGAACACTTTGTTGTAAATTACTTCAACTTATTGGACAGGAATAATATTATTTAACGCCTTGCCATGTTGTGTGTCTGTTTTAATATTACAGGTGATCTATAAAAGCTGCATGGACTCTGTGTGTAACCATGCTGGTGGAGATGGCACATATGTTTATTTGTTAGGATGTCCATACTGGATTGGCCCCAGAGATGCACCAGGTGATGTTTAGATTTGACATGTGTGTATATTTTCTGTATCTCTATGTCATTGTGAATATATAACTGCATTGAAGGAACACAAAACGTTTTGCTTCTGCCTCCCAATCGTATTTTAATTATCAATTAAAGTCAAATCCCTGAAATGAGCCTATTAACGAAAGGGAAAGTGTAAATAACGTTCACCACCATCAACTGTCACACAGTAGTTATATTTAACCTAATATGTCAGGTGAATTTCAAACAATCTTGTTGTACAGCAAGTTATATTTAACCTAATATGTCAGGTGAATTTCAAACAATCTTGTTGTACAGCAAGTTACTTTTGGGATGACAGTGTTTCATTAAACAACCCAAGATCCAATCCTTCAACTTTTGTCAGTTATAATCATTATTGCAAATCAGTTCTGTCCAAGTCATTTAAAGTGAATGCGCAGCATTACATTCTTGCTAATATCATGTCGCCATTATGCGGAGGTTAAATCACTCTAATGCCTCTCGCTGGGTAAATCTGTCAAGCCCAGGAGAGCCCTAGAGCTCAGGAGGTGTTTATTAACCACACCTAGCCAGTTCTTAGAGCGAGAGAACGAGAGAGGGAAAACAGTAGACCAAAGTAAGGCGGGAAATAAAGCACATGGAGGTAGGAATAATTGCGCCATGAAATACAAAAATAATTGCAGAGGGGAAGACAGTGAGGGAGTAAAATAATTAAATGAGTCTCTAGTTTATCATCCACTGTGATGGGGGATTTAATATTATCCAAAACGGGATTGGGAATTGTAAGAATTACAGTCTGACGTGCTGCGTTTAACTGGATACAGTGGGATCATTAAAGGCTCCATTCTTTTTACATTTGTAAATAAATTAACAGAAAGGGGGAAAACAAATTATCATCTTACATTAGAGTGTGGCAGTAATACATTTAATTTTTTGGTCATGGTCAGACTCCAGAATCCAACCTGTTATCTCCTGGAATCATATTCATATTGGAGTGGATGGGCATGTAGCCGGTTTGACTTTTACCAGTATTCCCTAAACTTGAGTGTAAGTGTAATCTTTAGGATAAATCCTACTTGACATATCTCAACCACACATAGCCTGACCTCATCCTCATACACTGGTTTGTGTAGTATCTTACGAAAAGTTACTTATAATTTTTTCGAGCTTTTTCCTACGAAAGTAGCGAACATGTGTGTCATGACATTACGGAAGTACACAAGTTACATTACAAATACATCAACATTGAGTTCTGGTTTTTAACGGGGAACTAAACAGCGGTCTCCTGAGTAAAAGATCAGCTCATGTTAGACCCCAACCCCCGCCCCGTCCTGTGTGGGTATTTGAGGTCTGGTTCATGACTATGTGGATTACATGCAATTTTATTTTGAGGAATATGTGCGAATTACAGCAAAATGTTTTTCATAGGTTTAGCCACGAAGGCTGGCTGAGAACAGCGTGCCTAATTAGGAAATAGTATATTGGCCCGACGCAATCCTCTTAACTGTAATTACAATTTCTAGCTTAATATAATCGTGCAATTCACTGTTTCTGCTAGTGGCTACACAAATAAGTCACAGGGGAACAACGACATCACAGCGATCCCTGGCTCATGTTACCTTAAATTAAAAATGAATCAAATGAGATGAGATACCATGTTGAGGTAATGGAAATGGCACTGGGAGAGGAAAAGTTGCAACGGTGAATCAATAGTTATCATTGAATATAACACAGGGCTTTGGCAAATAATCCAATATCAACATTCCTGTCTGTTGATTGGGTTTTTAAAATCACAACAATATACAGGCCTTCATTCAATGCAATTCAATTTACTTTGTAAAGCCCAAAATCACAAATCACATATTTTGCCTCAGAGGGCTTCACAATCATGTCACCCACTCCAGATTATAAGCCTTTGGCTTACATGTTTATGACAGGGAACCTCAGAGTGCCAAGTACCCCTGTGCAGCACAAATTGCATTGAAGTAAAAATCTGAAAATGGCTGGCCAGAAATGGAATACTGGCGAAGCACAGTCCACTGCACCTGTTTCCACAAAGTCTGCGACACCAACTGTATAATGCACAGAGGCACTTTGATCGTCTGTAGAGAATCAGCCACTCAGAGAGGCAACTGGGATACTCTCTTCCAAAACAGTTAAGTGGCTGCCCTCACACTAAATATAGTTTTCATGCGTGTGTATTAACCACCTCTCGTAACATGAGGCTTAGGGCTACAGGTGCTCCTAAGCTGCACACAGCTTCCACAAACATTGTTTGTCATAAGGAATTGTGACCCAGTGAGTTGGTCCCCATATACAGTATGTGTACTGTTATTTTGTGGAGAAAATATCTCCACTCACAGAACCATAGCTGCACACGGAGGACTACATTGGCTTTCTTTTAGAAATAGAAACAGCACAGGCAAAAATGGGGAGAAATATGAAAGCAACAAGACTTTAGTTTTGCATTACTCAAAGCCAAGACAAAGTGCAGTGCCCTTTTACTCACAAAAGCAAGGTTTTAATTCCATCACATGTTACAAATGGCAATCATTTCAGAAAAAAACTAAATAACGTTTTAAAATATTGGTTAAAGTTCAGACTGAAAGTGTGACTTTCATTTCTGGCAGTTATAAAAGACCTCTGACAGAGACTTCATTGTTGTGTATGGAGGAAAGATTTGACTTAAACTCAGCTGTGGGTAAAATGGAAAAATTGACTTATAATAATCAGATTCAAAACAGACCATTTGGAAAAACGCTTAGGCTAAATCTTCTAAAAATCAGTAGCACGACAGTTAAGAGTTTCCACATTAGCAGAACCACGGACTCTGAGTGAAAATGAGCTGGCATTCAATGAATAGCAACCTATTTTCTGAACAACAGAGAGTATATTTTCTTTGAATCTTTTTAAGATTCATTAGAATGTTGACAGAGCGATAAGATCAGGAGACCAAATGTTTTCAAAGAAAGATTCCAGGATTGTCCATAATTTAAAATATATTTTTCACATTATATTTAAACTGTATTCCGCTATCAGCTATTAGTAGTTTTTTTTACATGATGAAGTCCAATAATTTGGTTTTTGCACAAGGCAATTTCTTGAGTCGTGCAATCATTGATACAACTGTTTACTGCCAGTTAATGAAGTTGCCTGTGCCGTAGATTCAGGACATTTCATAATGCGGTTCCCACAGACTTTTCAGTTTTGTCTCCATGCTGTAAAACTCCAATACCACTTGATCCCACAGGTACTTCACCAGGTTGAGATCTGGAGACTGTACAGGCCATTGAAGTAAATTAAAGTCAGTGCCATGTTTCTGGAACAATTTTGAGAGGATGAGTGTTTTGTGACAAAGTGCCGTATCCTGCCAGAATAATTCATTTGTAAAAGCCTAGACCAGCCATGTACGACTGCAGCTGGGGCCCATTTCATCTAATTTGTAGCACGCAATTTCATATTTCCAATATCATTTTCTCTCACTGATTTTGACACGTCCCACACATCAACTGAACCTCACAATGCAGGGTTAGGGAGATAACTACACCCACCCAGCAACTATTTCATTTTTATTTGCTCTGCTTCTTTTTGTTATGATTTGATAGATCTCAGTGTAAAATGAATGTAATTGACATAATGTTGTAAACTGATAAATGACACAGTGAATGGCCATGGCTTTTGTTGAGGCTGTTTATTGCTGTAGGCTATTAAAGTGAACAAGCAAGTAGGATAAATCTACCACTTGGAGGTTTTTGCTTACAGTTCACATATTCAGATGGTTGGGCAAGGTGTATTTATTTAACCCTTAATTATTTAATTTAAACAGCATGTGCAACCCACTACAATGGCATTGATGGCTAGTCAAACATATTGATATTGTGGCGCAAACTAGTGATATAATGGGGAAAAACAAAGGCTTACTTTTAAAACCCTGTTAGTTGTAGGAGAATGACGAGTTAAGTCAATCTTGCATTGCCAAACTTGAGACCAGGAGGTCATGCTGTCAGAAAAGGGTGATTGTGTGAAGGCTGAGCATGCAATGAAGAATGTTTAATGACAATTAGGGTTAATTTAACTGACATTGTAATCACTCATAATTGTTTCTCCAAAAAAGAAGATTATTCAATGTCCTCACTGACCTGCTACATTGTATTTATCCTCAGCTCCAAGGATATATTTCTATCACTTTATAGATGCAACATGAATCAGTGACAATGTGTATGCTGTGGCATTGATTGTTCACCTCATGAAACTCTTGGTTGCCTGGAAATAATATTTTGAGCAAACTAAATCCGACACAATTAGGAGGACACTCCAACCAATAGTAATTGTGAGGGTTCAAGGACAGAAAAAGTTGTATGCACTACAGGTTGTAAAATGTGTGATATATGGCAATATGAATAAAACTGAATTTCAATTTATAATATATATATATACCCAGCTAATAAAGACTAACGTTTACACAGGTTTCAGACATTTAAGTGTGACATTTAAGGACTTCCAAGTGTTTCAAGATGTTTATAGGTCTCTTGTTACATTTATTTGCATGGCAGGCTGTAGATTTTTGTCAAATAATTTGCCTGTGTGTGTCTTAGTCTGTATGTGTGTTCCAGCTGAGTAATAAAAGGCAGAGAGGCACTATTACTGTCACACAAAGAGATGCCTTTTCTGCTCCACTTAACATGTGGATTTTAGGCTACACAAATTGACAATGGAGGTTACAGCACACAGTGTACAGCCACCCTGATGCTCTCCACACATAGTCTCTCTCCCACTCTCTCATTAGTAATCATACTCTCTCCCAAGCATACGTACACATACACGTTTGTGTACACGTACACAAATATACAAATTACTCACACTCAATATTGTGCGCATGCTTAGACACACAGTACAAACACAAACCCATAGCACACGCTGTGTCGTATGAATTTTGGAATAGACGCACGGCTGGATGGCAGCCAGCATATCGCTGTGGAAACTCTGCGAGTGATGGCAATCCATTTACATATGTATTATTTCATTTCAGCTTTCAGAATTGCTGCTTCCCAAAAACCTGCACACAAACACACACACGCACAAAGATTTGATTTTAAAAACATGCACATCGAAATCATCAAGTGCAGTCCCACAGTAAAAAAAAAGGAGTTTCAGGGACAGGATTTGATGCAAAAGGGAAAAAATGCAAATGACGAATAGAAAGTAGGCCACATATTGGCTCAGTTTGAACCATAGCATAGAGGATTGTGCTGGTGGCCAGATAGGCGTCACAGTTAAGGGCAACAGTAATGGGAGAGTTGAATGTTGCTTTTGCCTCATACAGCGTTTCATATTCTCATAAAGATTTAACATCAAAGGAGTTATGCAGCAAAATATGCACGGTCCTTTGGATTGACAATTTTTAATTGCCTTGAAGACGTACTGAAACAATGGTATTAGCAGAAAATTACCAAATTAATTCCACTGTTATGATACTTTCAAAACTTAACCTTACTTGTCTCTTCAAGGTGTAATTCAATTTAGTGGAGCTCATAGTAAATGGCCATGATTTCAGCAGAGCGTCACTGCTGAAGAAGACGTTCTCATTTAACTTGCTGTGGTTCCAACATGGGGTTGGGACCAAGGGATTGAAAAATAAATCTCAGAGGTTGTGGGATGAAGAACAGAATCAGAACGCACGTATCCTTTACCTGTGATAACTGAAAACATATCTCCATTGGGCCTCGGATCATTATTCAAATGAATCAAAAGGAAGAATTTCAACCTTGGCTGGTTGAATAAGTTTGGTTATGCAACCTATAATGAGGACTACAGATATATTTGGTTTTAAGGGGTCACAAGCAGAAAGGAGTTACAAACCACTGCTCTGCTGTTGGTTTTCATTGCTGTAATTCCCTAATTTATATGTTTATATTTTCAAAAAATTATGGCTTGGTTTCAACAACTTGATTTGTTCCTTTCCATGTAAAAATTATATGTAATTTTGCAGAAGTATTTTTATCTACAGTGGTTTTGTACTTTGTGATGAAGCAACAGTCCAGTAGTCATACAGCAAAAGTGCTATAAAAAATACAACTTCCATTAGGAATTGTAAACAGTTGTGCATAATCAGGTACTTCCTCTCAGGCTTTTAGCTGATTAGGCTTCGTGAAACACTGTCTCTTTTGCGCTTTTAGGACCCCCATCTGTTATAATGTTTAACTGACACTCTCTTAGCTTTGACAGAAGATCTATCACAGTTTTCTACCTGGTAAGAGCTGCAGGTGTGGGGACGTGTTTCCCTCCGTTTCCCCCTATCTCTCTTGCTCCTCTCACTCTCTGCATGAGCTTGGCAGATCGATTTCCGTCCTCGGGCAAAGTGTTTAGATGACTGATGCTAAGAACGGTAGAGAGTGTGGCGCTCCCATCAGTTCTAGCACCAAAGCACTGTTGACAGGATCCTAAGAACTGCAGCCTCAGAACTGATGAGGCAGCAGGAAGGAGGACGGGCGAGGAGTGTGCCGCCAGGAGCGGGCAGGTGGAGATGGAAAAACAAAAGCAGCATGCAATTAAAAGACAGCCTTCATTCATATTTGATCTACATTCAACAATATTTTGCATTTTTAGTCTGTTTCATGATAGTATAAGTGTGATAATTGATCTTCAGAATATTGCATTGCATGTTGGCTTATTTATTGTTTTTATTGCATGTGTATTTTAGGATGATACTGCTTGTGTGTTTTGTTTTCTTTTGAGCTCAAGAGGATCAGAGATAAGGACTTGCAGCTGTGCTTAATTGATGGACTCTACTCCCACCAGAAGAATATGTCAATACCTTAGTTACCTGTGTTTAAACTATAGTAAGCAGGAGCAGACAACGGGATAGTATGCAGAGAACCGGACGCACAGAGGAAGAGCGACAGCAGGCCCAGGAGAAAGTCACGAACCCTTGGTCGAAACAAGGCGAAGAAAGGAACGGAGAAAGATGTACACCACACAAAAACGACAGAAAGCAACCACAGGCCTTGACCAAGATGAGGTCACACCACTAGCGTCTGCCAGGAGACAATGTGCAGCGACACGCACCAAGAGGTGAGCCGAACCCACTGTGGCAGTGCCAGACGGGCAGGTGGCGAATGGATTTCAACGTCTGAATGAGATAAAATGAATAATGGAACTTTAAATGGCTGTAGACCTGAGTGTGTGTCTGTGTGTGTGTGTGTGTGTGTGTGTGTGTGCATTGTGCTGCGACACAGGGACTACTCTGAGAGCCTGGGTGGTAGGAAAGTGCAAAGTTGAATCTGTTAAAAAAAGAGAGAACGTCTGGCTGGGGAGGAATTCAGATGCTTAATCGTGCAGATGTAGTCCAGGTTCTTGTGGTCGGTCCGGACCACAAGCGGCTGCTCCACCCCTTCCAACCAATGTTTCCACTCTTCCAGGGCTAGCTTAACAGCTCGAAGCTCATAATTGCCAATGTCATAGTTCCTCTCCACTGGGGACAGTTTGTGTGAGAAACACACGCGCAGGTGGGAAGCTTTTGGTTCTTGACGGATTGCTGGGAAAGAACAGCGACCTCTCCTGCATCAGAGGCATCAACCTCTGCCACATACCAAAGACGGTTTCAGAAAGGTGGAGGACAGGAGCTTTGGTAAATCAATGCTTGAACTCTGTTCAGGCCTCCTCAGCAGACTTGGACCCAACAAAACTTCTGGGAAGTGAGGGCATTGTTGTGGGCTCCCACATAACTGTAGTTCCAGAAGACATGCTAGTAGAAATTGGCAAACCTCACGTAGCGCTTCAACTGTTTGTGAGAGGGAGGAACAGGCTTCTCCATGACTGCCTCAAGGCGTCCATATGAATGCTTTCTGCAGTGACAATGAACCACAGATTCAACACATTGTATGGAACTCAGAATCCTCCGTCTTGACGAATAGCTTGTTCTCCAGCAGTCTTTGGAGGACGCACTGCACATGTTCCTGCGAGCTCTTTGAAAAATAATGTTATCCAAATAAACCAAATAAATATAAATTTGCTTACTTTGGCTTGAAATATTTTTGAAGCATATAGTCCGAACAAAAGGCATCACCAGATATTCATAGTGGCCACTTGGGTAGGACATTCTTCCACTCCTCACCTCCCTAATACGTACCAGGGGATGAACCTTCCTACGGTCTAATTTGGGGAAAAAGGTGCCCTCTGTAGCAGTTTGTAAGTGAAGGAAATGAATGGGAGAGGATAACGATTTTGACGGAGGGCTTTGTCCTTTTTGTCCACAAAGAAGCCTAACCCTACTGGTAACAAGCAAGGCCGGATGATACCAGCTACCAAGGAGTCATTGATGTATTTCTCCATTGCTTGCTTGAGTTTCAGGGGTGGCCAGTGAATAAAGCCAGGTCTTAGATGAAGACGTGCCTGTAAGGAGGTTGATGGCTCTGTCATAGAGGCAATGGGGAAGCAGAGCGGTGGCTCAATCTTTAATAAAGATCTCTTCCAAACGCAGATATTCAGGAGGAACTCCCAAGCTATCTGGAAACTCTGATGCAGTAGAATCAGTAGTCTAGTGATTCCATTAGGACCAGACTCTGACCAGTCAATTTGTGGATCATGTATGATGCGCCATGGAAAGCCCAGAATGACAGGCAGTTGATGAGCGTAATAAAAAGTGGAAGGTGAGTCTTTCATAATGATTACCGGATATGTCTAGGCAGACATGGACAGTTTTGTAAGTCACCAAGCAGAGGAGGTACCCAATGAGGATGCTCACTTCCATTGGCTTGGCTAGAGGCTCTCGGACAATGTTCTCGGGCAGTAGCAGGGTGTGCAAGAACACAGGGCGGGTGTTCCGGAGACGCAGGCTGTGCTCGGGCTGCGAGCTGCTGGATTTGCTGGTGAATGGATTCCAGAATATGCTTATGGCAGGCAGTGATCTCCTGAAGGTTCCCGCAATGGAGGTAAGACAGACATCAGGAACATGATTTTCAAAGACATACATTTGATAAAAATGTCATTATACAACACAAGGTGAGTCAGGAGCTCAATTTAGTTGGAGAAAGAGGCATAATCACTATGCATTCAGTATTCTGCTTTTGGCAGAAATAATTTGATGTACAATGTTTTGGAGGCTCATAATTGTCTGTAGCAGCTCCTGCATGGTAAGAGCTCAAATACATTGAACAATCAGGGATAATTACAGGACAATTTTAACCCAGACAAATTGATTTTGCTATTAGGTCTGTATGTTCAAGGTTTCACTACCTTTACCTTGTAGGTTCAGCAGAAGCGTTGCTTTTCAATAAGTGCCTTGCTGGCCGACACATTTCAACTTCCTTTTTTTTTTTACCTCTCTTGCTGTTGATTTTCTGCTACATTTATGGCTTTAGCATCCAAACTTATTTTAATCAGTTGAAGCCCACCATCCAAAACCATTTATATTCATGAATGTAGTTTCTATTCATGGTCCCTTTATTCGGGTTGAATAATGAAGATGCTGCCATATGTAAGGTATAAAACATCCAAACAAAGAAAACTGTGTGCATGTGGAGGGGAAAGTATGACACAGCATACAATCAAACTAGCAACACTTGCCTGATTTTACAAAAGTCTATCGTCAGCAAACAGGCAGCACAAGCAGTGATAAAACACAATGATGTCAGCGCCACTACAATGGTAACCACAGCCACGCAGGACCTGGCAGTTCACTATGGGACAAGTGCTCCAGCCTGCTCAGAAGAACATCTGCAGCGCAAGCAAAACATAACTCATCCAACTGTTTGTAAAAAGTCTTGCTAAACTTTTCAATCAGCTCCAGCCACTATAATATCAATTAATACTATCAAGTCGTATAGTAGTTTGGTGACTGTCGGATGTAAAATAAGAAAGGAAGTGCCCTCCAGTGTAGGCTATATGACCATAAGATATTTTACAGGAGCTATTTCTTATGGACGATTGCATTAATAAAGTAAGAATATAACTGATCCCTTGTGATGTATAATAACTTAAAATAGATCACATCACAGCCACAATCCCTGTTTCGGGAGCAGATTTCAGTACATCACATATTGTACTATGCTGGTTCAAAAATCCGTTTTTCACATACATACCCTGCAGGTTCAAATATCGTTATAGCAAAATAAAAACAAAGTTTGGGTAATTGATAATCCACAATCTTGCAATGGCAGTCCTTTTTGCGGTTTGAGTGATTTTGTGTTGTGAAGCTATACTAACAATATTTTTCTGGATTCAGTGGCTGGATATTATGTTTATTGGAGAAAAGCATTGACTGTGAACTAAAGTACATAAAGCTCTACAGTAAAGTAAGCAATGCCATTTTGAAAAGAAATGACTTGGCAAAATGCCACAGGCTACTGTTGGTTGAAAATGAAATGAATTACTTCTACTCTGTTTTCCTTCAGTGGCAAAGCGAGGTTGCTGTCTTAAGAATATGCCCTGTCAATTTTACCGTATCAACCAACATCCTGATTGGCATTGCGAGAGGCTCGACTAGTTTGTTTAATGCAGCAGGAGATGTAAATGTGTAGCTTGTTGACACATATACAGATAAAGTTGCTTCTTCATATCTATGAAGCTATTCAAAGCTGCAATCACAGAGCACTGTTGTAAGAGTACAGACGGTGTGTTTTGGTAATCATCCCCATAACTTCAGTGTAAGGTTTACGGATGAAGGGCATCTGATGAATAAAACTTCAAATGGGAATGATGAACACTGGAAACTTTACCGGATTTAACAACACCACTTGATTAAAAAAAAAGAAACTCTGAGGTTTGCATTTAGACTTGTTTACTTCAGAAGTCTTACAAACCTTTGTGCTCTTTGAGGACAGCTGGGTAGAAAGCGAGATAGCAGACTTTGACGTCCTTTTGGTTCTGCCAGAGCCTGTATTCTTTGTGTCTTGTCTGTAGCCCTTTTCTGCTTGTCTGTCTCTTCCTTCCCTCGAGTCCTGGTAAGTGGAGAATGAATCAATGCAACAGTTTGCAGATGCAGTCCAGACTCTCTTTCTGTGCCTATTCCCCTGAGGGGCACTGTATTTTTGTTCAGTTTGGTCCATTCAACTTGAAAAATTGTGAATCCCAATTAGTTTTTCTCCCATACCAACGGGTTGACATTTTTAGCCTTTAGTGACATGTCCTACATACAACTTTAATGATCTGCTGCATTCAGTACCATCACCTGGTAAAAATGTATATTTGTCCAACACTTCGGTTTATAAGCATTTATCTTCAAAATGAATGACTTTCCCATCAGTCTCAGTTGTGTTTTGGGTTTAGTGCTAATTAGTAATTGTAAGCAATACCAATGTGCTCAACTAATATGGTGAGCATGGTAAACATGATATTTCACATCAACATGTTAACTTTACCATTAGGTAAAAGCACTGCTCTGCCTATGTGTTGCTAACATAGTTGCAGAATCTTGGTCTTGTTTTAGACTCTTCTCAAATATTTGCTTTTTCTTCAGAAATACTGAAAGTCACAAGAGGTTGGGAACCAGTTGCAGATAGGGTATTAACAAACAGCTCTTCAAACATTATGCTTGATTGATGTACTTTAATGCCACATTTAATAAATCATGACATGTCTTTTAGGGCGTTATCTATATTGTGCTCCATAATAAGTGGGACACTGCTCCTAAAACGTGAATGAAAAGCTCACAACCTGTTTGGTTGGCAGGTGTTGCTTCCATCCTGTAGGCATCCTATAATAAAAAGTCTACAAATAACAGAGAAAAGCACTTTTAAGTTTTAACGCTATAGATAGGTATACAAACACACCACCTCAACTGTCTAAAGTTTAATTTGGAATATTGTTGGAGTATTATAGGTCTATTAGTGAACATCTATAGACAAAGTATAATAGTATTACAATTAAATCACAACGTATACTCTTTCTCATACTCATTACTATACTGTCAGTCATGAAGAAATAATAAATAAATAGGAATAAGTAGCAAGAGATTGCTGGCACTGGCCAGCGCACAAGCACTTATATTTTCGACATCAACATTTGAAAACATTCATTTGTCATCAGCTACAATCAGGGCTTTAACAAGGCAGTGGGGAATTATGGCTTTAGTCTGAGATAAGCAAAACTGTAGCCTGTTTTGATGGACGATGAGTTTGAGCCAGACATCAGAAATTGCTGACAATAAGAAAGGTTTCCCTGTGTACCTTTCCTTGAGCGCGTTATGGTGCTCAATTTCCTCTTTGAGCTTTTTGACTCAAAAACATTCACACATCAATCTTTTTCTCCCGCATTCGTCACCACCCTGCCTTTGCTACACTATGCACTCCACTCTGTTTACTACAGTGTACTCCCTATCCCTGTCCTGTCATCTACCTCACCTCTGAGTGATTTTATTGATTATAGTATGCCTGGGATGGCGTGCGGCTAACAGCAAGAACTCAGCGTTTATGAAAGCAGGGCGGCGTCTGTAGGTTGATGGTGGTTTTTTTTGTGTGCATGAATGACCAAGTGTCTGTGTGTGCATAGGGGATAGCGTGGGTGTGTTTTGCGTGTGAAAGTCAAAGAGAGTTAGCGAGGGTGAGTTTGCGTGTATGGCGCTCATTGCAATGTGTGGAGGGAGCTGTGGCTGACTGATTACACCTTTTAGTGAGTGTACCCACCTCTCCCCGGCCATCCTTCAAACTGACAGCTGGGCTGTGGAAGTGTAAGCCTCCCTACCGCTAAGTATGTGAGCCTCTGTTTTATGAGTGTTTTCAGTCGTGTGTGTGTGTGTGTGTGTGTGTGTGTTTCAGTGTATAATACATGCATTTTTATGCCACCTTTCGCAGTTGGTATATTGTTTTTTCACACATTTGAGTAAAAGTGAACGTCTCCGAGTCATCACTTAACTACATGTTCAATGCAACAACTCAGTAGGTGTCTTACTGTCAAGCTAATGACTTCCACTACATACTGAAACCTACATGGTTTACTGCCCGTTCCATCAGGATGTAAAATAACATAAATCGTTCAGAGTCATTCATTCTGTGGCTGAGCAATCGTTGATTTGGGTAAAAAAGAAAATATTTTTTGGTAATATATGTCTACTAAATATTTAAAATGACTCTTAACTTATCTACTGTGGACCTGAAATATTGTGTGTCTTAACCTAATTTATCTGCAATTAATAGCAGTTCATATATGGTACATTATTGAAAAGGCTGCATATGTTTAGATGTATGCATGACTACTTAGGGCTTATTATCGTATATCGTATACAATCCTTGGCGAGACAAATTGTACTTAACCCCCCAAAGTTAAATGCAGAATAATGAAACAGTCTGAAATGATCTTTTCACGTGACAGTATTCCCCACAATATTCTTTACATTTCTGAGACTTGCTGTCTTAGTGACATGGTTTTATGAACATTAGCTGTTTGTCACTGCACTACAATACCATACTAAATCAAGAAAAGCACCAAGCGATGCACCGCCACATTTATATTCCATCCCGCTACTGTTCTTGCACACCTGCACGCTTCTCCTTTGCATTTCTCTGATACCTACTTTGGCATCTTAGCACGTTTTCGTAACAGCAAGTCGAATCTGATGTTGGTTTCTTGCTGAGTGTTGTCGGGTTTATACTGTATGCATGTCACACAGTATTTAGGTATTTCTTTCACACACATGATACTACTTTATGCAGACAGATAAAGGATTTACTGACTGATATCTTCAAATTACGTCAAGAATGTGGAGGATAATGGTTAAAGTGGGGATGGGGAGGGTTTGATGGAGCAATTTATTGTATCTGTGTATATATGTTAACAGTCTACACAGCAGAAATACTTTCCTTCTACCATCGCTCTATCTCTCTCTAAAGCACCTCTTCTTCATGGTTTTGTCAGAGGGAACTTTGAACACCAGCCTCTTATTCATTTCAGATTGAAGTTCGTTTCCTCTTCATGAATGCATATCGCATCATTATATATGACTTTCTGACTGGTAGGAGGTACGAGGAACCAAAACAAAACTACAGCAGCTAACCATGTTTTCCTCCCCCACTGATTTGCCCTCGCCGTGCCAACCGCAGCATTTCGACTTTTAATTAACTCTTCTCTTCTCTAGGCTCTCTACTTTTGTGCCCTATTGGTATCCCTATGTTGTTGGTTATTTCATATATATTGCAGACTGTGCAAATTATGCTTTATACTTCAAACAGATTCAAATAGACAGTGCGAGTGATGGTGAGACACTGTGCCTTAACATCACTCCACACAGGATAGAGTGTTGCTTGTCATTTGTTTGAATGCAATTAAAAAATTGAGAAACATGTAGAAACTAGAAGGGCACTCAATGAGCGCCAACCTCTGCCAAGGGCATTTCCAAAAGTGAAAAACAATGTGGGTATCAGCCCCGTGATTTGGATCCGTTTGGAAATTTAATGAGTTCTTGCTTGACTCGTGCTACACTCAACTTTCAGGAAAATTAGTTTGGCAGGTTTTTTTCCGTTATCCAGCTGAAAAACACAAATGGAAAAGCAAACCAACAAACCAAACCATTGGCGGTGGTAATGATGGTCAAAGTTTCAAAGACCAACCATCAGATTTTGAGTCATCAGAGACTATTTAACATGTTTTAATGCATGACTTTTTGACCAGTTATTTTGTGAAGAAAACAAAACATCATAAATAACTCAGAGCCCTCTGAACTAAACATACTATTTGGGAGGGATTTAAATTTGACACCGATAAGACAAGGACAGGGTTTTAAGACAAAGTAAAACATATTTCTGCCCTTCAATATGTCACCGATATCCAGACAGAGAATGATATTTGACTCTGACATCACTGTAAACTATGTATTTTGTCAATCTCTACTTTGGGAAATTGAAGTGCCCATCTTGAGTTGTAAATATGTTTGATATTATCGGGTATAAGCTTGTGTTATTCCCCGAGTCACTCGGAGTGGTTATGATTAAGCCTGCAAATCCTTCACACTGCCCGGTAAGAATGGCCAACAATCACGATTGTCAAAATGGTCAAATCTTATCTTTACTGGCTGAATAAGCTTCTAGTTTGTCTCCAACTTTGTGAAATGTCACCTGCAATATAACTTTTCCACAACACATTTTAAAGCAGATTTTGCAGGGATACAAAGAGACATTGCATTATTTTTTTGTACACATGTATTGGTGCAAACGTGTCGCCTTGAAATCAAGTTTAGAAACTACAGTTGTTTTTTGCCAGTTACTTTTTGAGGGAAAATGTATGTGCTACCTGGATATATTTTTTTATTTATATACAGTGAATTAACGATTTATTTCGGCCAAAACTAATTTTTCGATTGTTGGAACAGTGGAAAGACTAACCAATATGTTGTTTGATGAGTTTAATTTTGTTTGTGTTCTACGAGGAGTGAACAAGGCAATTAAGCCAGTCTTAATATATATTACCTCCCGCACTGATTGGAAATGCACATGAAAGGTGGCACATTTTTCCCTCAAAGGTAATAAATGCACTATGCACAGAAAGAAGCATCCAAATATTAATTTAAACCATTGCTTATCTGCTTTAAATGTGAACCTGTTAAAATAACCGTACCCTTGACCTTCTCATTAATAAAGTCACAGTAAACTTTTTGAATTGGGAGTTTTATGAAAAGGAATCAAGGACAAACTTTAAAAACAATAGTAATACAGCAAATAAAATAATAGAGCTTTCTATAATATTAAACTGTAGCAAACATAATCTTAGTGTTTTATATATATATATATATAATACTAATCCAACAATAAAGGCTGTTCTCATACACTGTAGCTATATCTACGAAATGTCACAGACTTAATTCGAGTCACATCCGTAGTTATTTTGCCCCGAACCGAGATGTTTTCCAAAAGATTTCCAAGTAGATTTGTTCCCTGAACACGGGCTTGCACAGTGGAGACGCACATGAAATAGAATACAAAACAGTATGAGGATATGTTAATTAATAATACCTGCATTTTGCATTGCCAGTGAAGCAAACAATGTCTGGATAATTTAGAGACAAAGAGCCTTGACATTAGCTGTGATGTAAAATAACCCATGGTGCTAAAATGCCCAAATACTGCTTTGGGAAAAAAACACGTTGATATTGTCACAATGAGAGAGAGAGAGAATCGGTTTTGTTTGATAAGGCTCTTTTTATTTTATTTTTTTATTTTGATGTAGAGTATCCATTTGGCAATGAATTTCCTCCTCTTTTGTATGTGAAGTCAAACACATTCTGTCACTTCTCATTCTGTCTCATTTTATGTCCCTGTTAAGGAAGCTTTTGCAGTGCGGCTGTTATGCACATTGTCTGGTCATTCTTTTTCTAACAGACAATGAATATGAGCTGAATGCATAAGCAGGCATGCTTTTAGCAATATTAAGGCAAGTTCACACTGTGTCTCCGATTATGACAATGTTCAACCCTTTCTCCTAAAAATGACATTCATGCACAAGTAATTTGATTTTATAAATACATTTTGGAGGAAACATGCCGCTTGGACTGGTTTTTTTTTTCATATTAACATTGCAAGGAAACATCAAACATATCTGCCAAGCATTCACTGTCACTGTATTTAATTTGTTTTCCCTACAATATCTGCTCCTGTCAAATAAAGCATGATTTTAAGTTTTACGTTGAATGTTTAGGCATTTTAAAACACTTGGTTAATGTTAGGAAACGATGGTGGTCTTGGTTTAACCTTGACACGGTTTAAGCCAACTTGATTTAGGCTATAGGACGCATTTGGAAACACTTTGTAATCAGTTTACAAAACACACGCAAAAGTGGTACATACATAACTAATGCTTTACTCATCCAATGCAAACATATCGACTTTTGACACCCTTCCTGGATTGTAAAATATACTGGTAGTGATTGTAGTCAGAGAAAATCTTCACTAGCGCAACAAGGGTTGTCCTGTATAAACTTATAAATCACCAAGCTCATTGTCCCATCATATAATGTGATATATATCGACCCAGAAAAAGTACGGCATACTTACTTAGTCCGATTTAAAATTCCGTATGTAGTGTGTTCCTGTTTGATCAGCCAAAACAATAGTCTGTCTTTTTCTCTGAAAGAAAAAAACATGCATCTTTTTCTTTTCTGCCCTTCGAGGTAGTTGTGCTATCTTTTTAACATACTCTCTATATCGCTGCCAGTATATCACAAACACTAAACACCAGGCTGTCTTCAGGCCTATGAATCTATTTCAAGCTTATAAGATAAAGATCAAAAGCCAAGTGAAAAATGTGTCAGGAACAACCACGTAAAGCAAAACCCAAGCAAACAAAACGTCCATCCATCAATCCATAGCTTAACTTTCCACTTATCGGGGGCCGGGGTTGTGGGGTGGCAGCAGGCTTAGCAGGGGTATTCCAGACGTTACTTTCCCCAGCAATGCTTTCCAGCACTTCTCTGGAACCCCTTGGCATTCCTAGGCCAGACAGGCTATATAATCCTTCCAGTGTGTTCTGGGTCTACCCCGGGGACTCTCACCCGTAGAACGTGGCCGGAAAGCTTGTAAAGGGAGGCGTCTAGGAGGCATCCTGATTAGATGCCCAAGCAGCCTCAGCTGGTTCCTTTTTCGACACAAAGGAGCTGCAGCTCTAGTCCGAGCTCCCTCTGGATGTCTGAATTCCTCACCGTATATCTAAGTTACGCCAGACACCCAACGAATGAAGCTCATTTCTGCAGCTTGTATCCACAATCTCTCTCCTTTGGACTGTAGGTGAGGGTCAGAACAAGGATGGACTGGTAATCAAGAGTTTTGCATTCCGGCTCAACCACAACAGTCTGTAGGTCCACCACATTGATCTTGTAGTTACACCGCAAGCCTGCTTGCCAGTCTGTGCTTGCTGGCCTTCATAGGAGCCCAACTGCCGTCCACGCCACTTTCAACACAAAGCGCCGTGACGGAATCTTCTTTTCACCACAGCTCCTCTGTAGGTAAGCGAGCACAGAACTGGCAAGCGGCCTACGGGGTAAGCACTAGCTTGGCGTGGGTAGCGCAAAGGCAGCTTTCGCAGATGGGATGAAGGTCCGTAAGGAGGATGTGGCCGTCTTTGCATCAGGTACGCAGGCGTCATAATCTTCTTTACTTAATGACTGCATGACGAAGATAAAATGGGAGAAGAATCATGGTCGTATGGCTGTTACATGTTGCAGGTCTAAATTTTCCAATGTCCGTGGATACTTCCGGGGCTAGAGCCCGGGTTTGGTGGGTGGGGGTGTGGTGTGGTGGTGGTGGGGTGGGTGTGGTTTTGGGGTGGGTTGGGGGGGTGGGGTTGTTGGGGGGGGTGGGTTTTTGTGTGTGGTGGTGGTTTGTTGGTTTGTTTTTGGGTGGTGTTTTGGGGGGTTGGGGGTGGGGGTTTGTGGTGTGTTGGTGGTGGGGGGTTGTGGGGTGGGGTGGTTTTGGTTGTGTGTGGGTGTGTGTTTGGGGGTGTGGTTGGTTGGGATGAACAGAAGATCGACAGAATCATTCTCCGGAAGTGGTTTGACAAATTTCCTGTAATATCACAACTACAGTTCTCTGCAAAACTCCCAATCTTTAATTAACAGCTGCCTTATTGAGCCTAACATTTTTTAAATGACTGTATGTAACATGTCTTTATCCTCAACAACTGTTAAAGAGTTTTGTTTGTGTTTCACAGCTACAACTGCATTGTTTTGTATATTTCATACTCTGGGAATTTTGACTTTACACCTACAGAACAATACGGTGTAGTGCAGACACTTAAAAGCAAACTGGCACAGAGGGGATTGACAGCATGCATGTACCTACTGCCATAAGCACTTATCAAACAGAGCAGAAGAATGACAGCATCACAAAGGCTGACACGGCTGAATTAACCTTTTGTTCCAGAATGGTATAAGGAAACGGCAGATCTTAAAGATGGTGTCTTGACAGCAGCCAATATTGTCAAAACCTTCAACTTCTACCACAAACCTTTTTGACTGGATTTTACATTTTGACCTTCATCATTCACACACACAACAGATTGTTATTTAAAACAACAAAGTTTCAAGATTGTCAAAATTCCCCCACACTCCCTTTCAAAACGAACTAGTCTTTAGACACGCATAAAGTTACTTGTCCCTGGGAGTTGAGTTCTTATAAGTACTAAATCCTCTTCATTTTGTCCTCCAACACATCACACTCTGATTTAAGGGCAATATAAACTATTTGAAATGCTGCATTGCTGTAAACAAGCCTTAATTAGCTCAATATTGAAGCAGTTGTTTGATTGTTACTCTTCAAACATTATAGCATTTTTAGAACCTTCATTATAATCCGAAAAAAAGAATAAATGCAGGCTCGGCGAATGGAGGATAAATTGCGTGTCCTTGTTCGACACAAAAAGTTGACAAATAAGCCAGCAGTTTTTTATGGTCCATTGCGGCACCGTTTAGTCAGTTTCAATTGGGATATTTTTGCAGTTTGGAAAGCTTGAGTCATTTATTTACAGTGATACAGTAAGATCCAGAGTTTAGCAGCAAGTATTATCTTTAGAGGTTACAAGCTAATAGAGAGGAACAGTCAAAAAACACAGGGGGCCACTGCAGAAAAAAAATCTAACTATTAACTACTGTTCTCTATTTGTTAGTTTAAAGAGATTGGCCACACACAAGTTAAGAAGTAAGCGTAAGCATCGAAATGGGTTGTGAGTTCCCGGCACCTTTGTTGTCCAGTGGGTGTGCTTTTTAACCTCATGTGCCAGATGGTTTGTTACACAGAACCATCTGAGAAGCCATCATTGGAGACTGTATGATTTTATATATATATATATATAGTATGTACATGTACAGATGACCTTAAACAGTGATAAATTATATGTATATAAACAATTTGTAAATTAAAAACTGTAAAATTATTATCTATAACGCCAGGAGTGGATATGTTTATGTGCTGGAGGGTTATATACAGTGTATGACCGATTTAAGTTCATCAGAGTGACGGCCTGTGGGAGGAAACTGTTCTTGTGTCTGGTTGTTTTGGCGTCCAGTGTTCTGTAGGTACCAGAGAGGAGAAGTTGGAACACGGTGTGACCTGGGTGTGAAGGGTCTGCAGTGATGTTTCCTGACTCTGGAGGTGTAAAAGTCCTGGATGATTTTCTCTGCGGTCCTGATGGTCTGTCGGTTCCTGTCCTGTGTGGTGGCTGATCCAAACCACATATCGATAAATAGAGAACACACTGGGTGATTGCGGTATTGCATTGTATCAGCAGCTCCTGAGGCACATTCTTCATGACATGATTCATTCATTCATTATTTCAGAGCAATACGTAAAAAGACTGATTCTAAAATATGTCAGTACCTTTTGTCTATGTTGTTTGAATGCATTTAAGACCTTTAAAACATTTAGAATACCTAATTGTCTACATTTGAAATATGTGCACATGCTTGTTTCTTTTGTATCATTTTCTGCAAGAACACCCTACCAGGGAGCAGCACGATGAGCAGACAAGTACGAGAAGCGTCCTTTGATGCTAATCCCTTACCGGGTGGTGGTGGTGTTGCTGCTGCTCCTTCCATGTTTACTTTCTGCTAACAAGCAGGGCAGCCTCTCCATTTGCCTCTGTCAGTCTCGCATCAATTTAGGAATTCTCTCTGTCTGTGTTCTCCCTCTCCCTCCCCATTATCGCAAACTACTGATCCCTTCCATTCACTGAAGAAACCACCGTGAGGTCGTCAGCAAGGCGCAGCCGTACGGCTCCGTCCACCTCTCTGAGAGGCTGAGTTACGACTCCAGGTGAATGTCATAAAGCCATAAATCAGAGTAAATTTAATGATATTTGTTGTCACCACATCTGGCATTTCAGATCTGGAAAGAAAACGTGAATATGAGATTAGTTGGAGAATGAAAACTATCTTGCGGCCCTGGAAACAAGGAATCTACAGAACACAAACGAGATCTCATGCCATTTAATTGGGTTTAAAACTACTTCCATGTCTTTTTAGGTCATTTCCGTCCCCAATGCCTATTGTGAAAGCAATTCTTTAGTGCGAGCGGCACACGACATCTAACGTCCACAGTGGCGCAGGTAAAGGTAAAGTGGAGGAGACGCACATAAAGGACGGAAGCGGGAAGAAAGATTTGACGAGGAACAGAAGGTGAAAGAGACGGAGAGGGGAAAGCAGACGAACGATAAGAGCCTGAGACAGATCAAGATGGAAAGAGTGGGACTCTTCTTTGCTCATCAGTGAAGGTCAACAGCCTGCAGTCGCCACCGAAAAAAAGGGACTCTCACCACTGCCTCTCTCTGCTCTTGTTTCTCTACGTGAGCTCGGCACAGGCTCTGTTTTGAAGTTGCACAAAGACGAGAAAACAAAAACACAGGTGGCTGAAACCAAAGAGCTCTAACTTCTGAAAAAAAAAAAAAAAGAGCTGAAAGTGAGGTGAGTTTGTTGAAGTCCCTAGATGGGCATTTGTTAAATGCCAGTGCTGCAGCCGAGTCCGTGTGTGTGTGTGTGTGACAAAGGGAGACAAAGAGAAAGAGAGAATGCTAGAGCAACCAGCAAACTGAGGAGTAGCACTGTCGCTTCTACCATAACAATAAGGCTTTTTCTTCTTTTTGACATGGAATGTGAAACCACGCATGAATAATTTGCCTAAAGACACAACGAGTACAAACTGAAACAGAAAGAAGAAGATTTATTCGGATTAAAGAATAGATATGACAAGAGAGTTATTTGAATTTGCAGTGCTGCTCTGCTGGTTCTGCATTTTGGCTGTTGCCTCCAAAATAATGAATTCCACTGCATGCCCCCTGGGCTTTTGTAATTGGAAACTTTTGGGGGTTGTCAGTGTTCATCAGAGGATATTTGGTTATTTGAATTTGCCTACAACAAGGAGTTAAAGGGATTATTCCAGGTCATTACATCTTGAGTTTATTTCTGTAGTGTTTGACTCTATCATATTCATCAGTTACAATAACATTGTACTCTCCACAGTATTTGCTCAGACCTGGGAGAACGATCTCTGCAGCCTGATGGAGCGAAGGACAAGGTCAGACAATCAGACAGGTTGTAAACAGGCCAACAGTTTAACCGGATTAGCTAAACCTGGGGAAAACCATGGATGCACCTGATTTGAAGAGGAAACCTACAATGAAAGGAGCCATCCATGCATTATTTACTTTTATTCATCATATTACTTGTTTTGATAATCTAATGCAGTTAAAACAGAGCCCATTCTTAAAAGGACTTTCTATTTTTACCAAACTGCATAACATTGATCATGATGATTATGATAATAATAAGCCCTATACTGGATTTTTTTGAAAATCTAGTGTTGAACTTGACTATTATTGAAGCCGAAATTGATGGCTGAAATTAAAAAGTTGTAATGAACTAGAATTATTCTTTAATAATAGAAAATGCTGATTAGCCGTATTGCTGTCTTGTCTAGCTGAGTCATAAATGTTCAAACAAAGGCTTGCAGTTGCCCGATCGCGTTGCCTGAGTATGTGAAAGTTTGCGTCGAGGAGCTCGGTCTCCAAGGGTTACTCAAGTCCTAATTGCTTTTCCTCACCTCCTTTTTGTAGAACAGCCCAAAGGTGCTCAGGCTTCTGGCTTTCAATTTCAACTTCTGGCCTTTTAGAACAAAAGAAATCCTGCCTGATGAATGTTTAAAAGTAGCAATTTCCAGCTAATGACATTACTGCAACAAACTGCTCAGTAATGGGAGGTGGTATTACAGTATAAACAGACAACAACTTGAAGCCAAAAACAGTTTAACTCAAAATCATTGCATAAAATAAAGATGTAATTACCTCTTCATTAGTCATTCGTTTAGATCTCTGCTATAATTAGAAGCGGTCTGTTTTCCAAAAATGTGTTTTCACTGTTCGGGTCATTTAAAGGGCAGCATCCCATAAAAGGAAGGGACGACTTGGACTGGTATTGTTATAGAGACTCGTTTGAGAGGACATCGGCAACAATTTCTACTGATCACCAGTAGATTGATGAACGTCATATTTGCTTCTGACTCTATTTTGGACATTTTAACGTAATATAAAACATTACACATACAACATACAGACCTTTGCCACTGCAATCACTGTGCAATCAACAGTACTTGACATCATTGGTAACTAAGGTTACAAGGTATAGGCCGATCACAATGAGTGATCTGTGCGGATGACTTTGGTGCATGTGGAATTTCCATTAATGTCAATGAATGAGAGAACAAGGGAAAGGTTGAGTTTATGAGCTGGTTAAGCAAGACGTTCTCACTCCCAACCCGTCAAACACCGAGGCTTGGTCAGTGGCTCTTTGCTGAAAACTATGACGCTCTAGGTACCCCTCCAGCGTCAGTTTTGTGTCGTTAAAAAAATATATTTGTGTTCAAAGAAACCTACATTTTCTGCTCGTTACGTGAAAAACAGTTTATTTTCAGGAAAAAAAAATCCGATGTAGGTTAAGTTAGTTTTAAGGTTTACTTGGTAAGGTTTAAACAACAAAAGTACTTGGTCGAGCTTAGGAAAAGATTGTGGACAATCTGTTTGTTCTGTCTGACTGTCTAATACCGACGCGCATGGGTTTACATTCAAGTTAGTTCACAGTCTGTTGCGTCTCATACGGACGATAAAGGGTGCCTCGGCTCCGAGGGCCACTGACAAAGCACTGGTATTTGAGGAGTTGGGAATGAGACGGGTTGAAAAGCATCCATAAAGCACAGCTCAGTCACCACAGAAGATATGAATATGATCTCATAATAATAATGCTAATCCTTCACAGACAGTTTACAAAAATGCCCATATGCAGAATCAAATAGCGTTGACTGAGACAGACTTAATGATTCATCATTATTCGTGTGATGAACTTTATGATACTGCTCATGTTCTAAAATGAACCTTTTTATCTCATAGTGTCTGTGTGAGAGCCAAGAAAGCTCCAAAAAACCCTGACAGCTCAGTGGGTTTGGTGACAGGCGTTTTCATATTTCTCTTGTACAAAAAGAAACATTTAATTGTATGGACAGTAATCCAATCCAATAGTCCAACTCTAAGGCAAGGGGGGAAAAAAAGTGGTCTTCCGAAACATTTCCCACATTTGTACATTTTAATTCAGTGCAACTTTATTTCAAACACACAGGTTAAATACATCAATCATCTGTGACAAAATGTGGCCCAACATTGTTCCGTGTACTGCTGCTAGAAGACACCGGTCACCGCGGTTTACAGTGAACAAGGTTCTTGCTGTGACATTGACTCTGTTCCGAAAATGCTTCTGGAATCAGAAAGTGAAAATGCTAATTAGCTATTGATTGTGCACCTCTTTCTCTGTAAATGAAGAAAACTGCAATGACTTGTTAAAATACAGTATGTAAATACAGGGCACCACACGCTATGAGCTTTGGAGGGAGTAGAATCTTAAGGAGAACATGCTGCTCTCATTGGTTCTGATCAAGCAGCTCTCAGGTGTCTCCCACCAAGTTTATGCTATGTACACTATTGCTGCTTTGTGTGTCTTTTCATGTCGTTAAAAATGGCTGAGGTGTGTGTGTGTGTGTGTGTGTGTGTGTCCTTGTGTGTTTCAGTTGTGCCTTTCCATGGATATTGTGGTGCTGCAATCCTCAGGCATTTGTGGGTGCTCCAATGGGTCTGTGTGACCGGTTTCTTGTGGATCTGTCGTCAAGCACTTGTATGCTCGTGTGTGTGTGTGTGTGTGTGTGCTGCCCGTCATTCAGTGCGCTCATTTGAACATGTGTTGTACGGTCACAGGAGGGGAGCCGCTCGCTTCACTAATGCGTGTGGGTCGCCGGTTTCCGGGAGCTCCGTGTGTGGTGTGGTTGCAGACGGAAAGCAGCTCTCTCTTTGCGCCTGTGTGCGTCTGAACGTGCCTGTGTGTGTGGTGTGGTCAAAAGGCTGAAAAAGAGCCTTGGTTCACATGGGAACAAATGACAGGATCTGGTTTAGTGAGCCTCTCTGTAAAAAAAAAAAAAAAAAAAAAAAAGATGAAAGAAACCAAACCAGCCGAAATGAAGCTTGAGGCTTTGCCAGACCTCCCACGGAGATTATGCTGCAGCGTCAGGTGGTCAGTTGATGGTCACCAGTTTTAACTCTGCATCTCCGTCAACATTTATGAGCCACCACAGCAATTTGAATGCAACCACTGCTTCAAAATACGTGATATAAAAGAAGTCTTTGCAAACCAAACTTGGGACTGGTAGCAAACAATACGTAATTGTGGAATAGGCAAAAACAACCAAATTACCCTCATCCACCCTTGTTACTGCCAAAACCACAAACTCACCATTTAGTAGGGCTGCTATATAATTCTTTATGGCCAAGATAGGCGCCTGACAATAAAATGAAAACACCACATATGAAGCTCATCACTGAGTGTATATATATATATATATATATATATATATATATATATATATATCTTTAGCATGTGTCCTCTGTCTCATACGCACACAACAAAGCCACCTTGTCCCCCTGCTTTAGTAACATCATCAGCAAGTAGAAAAGGATGAAATACGACGACTCTAGAATGAACTGGCTTTGTCCCGTAAACAGAGTGAAAGACAGTATTTTGTTTAAAGAAATCCAGTCCATCAAAGAAACTAAATCATCGCATTTGAATCCTAATTCGGTGCTGCGATGCTGATGCACATCGTGGGCGCCCTATACCTGCCTCGGTTGCGATGCTTCCAACGGCGCTGTGGCGGTGGGGAGGTGGCGATCACGGCTGAGGAGTGGTCTGTCTGAGCTCACAAGTGTTCTGCCCATCAGTTACGCTGTTTTCTTCATGTTTTTGAATCACCCCCTCTGCATGTTTCTATTTCAGTTGGGTTGACAGCTGTCGTAGGACTGTAAGACGCACAGAATTACCAAAAACAATTATTCATCAAATCCCCCCTTGGAACACATGTAAAATATACTTTCTTGTGTTTTAGTTCCCTTTTTAAATCCATTTATATAATATAAAATGTTATGACGATGAAAGTCATGTACTCTAGATTTTCTTTGGTAAATTATTTTGGTTTAATGAACCCAAGTAAGTATAAAAAAACTAGACTTAATTAAAAACCCAAGCTAGGTAGTTTGCATTCTACACTAAGGGAAAACTAACATATGATGATTTTTATGGTTAAATATTACATATTTTTATTTCATATTTCGATTTAATAGCAACTCTATTTACTGAATCTTTTGACAAAGAAACATAAATGCACATTGAGTGAGGATGCTGATCTTTTCATGGAAGAAGTGAAAAGCTGTTAAAAGAAGGATATGAAATGTGGAAAAAAAGCACAATTTCGGACAAGAAGGACATTTTTGACAGAGACTGATTTGGTTCAGTTGCATATGATGGGAGGATATTTCACTTCTCACAGTAACATCAGCCAGGCATAGCCACATAGTTGCACAGATGGTCTTGGATCTGCTCTATTGGAGCAGTTGGGGGTTAAGTTAGTTGTTAAAGGGCACATTCACGTTAAGTGCTCAGGGAGGAGAAATCATACGTCTTTTCTTCCTTTGAACAGATTTTCCCCTGTTGGTTTTCTGCTGGTTACCTTATGGTCAATAGAGCTGTACACGCCTTAAGGCAGCTGCTTCATTACTTCTGTCCAGCGATTTTGGACCACGTACAGTATGATCTCAATGACACATCACTAAAAGCACCGGAACTAAGGGGATTCTGCCCAAAGTCAGCAGTGTCAGATTTAATCATCGTCACTCACCAAAGATGAACGTTGTCCAAGATTGCTGCCTGCTATCTGCCATCTAAATATGAATGTGGCCTTTGTGAAGGGCTTTTACAGTTTTTGACCTTGAGGCTGTGGAGAGGAGAGGCTCGGAGAGGAGGCGAAATAATCACTGATGAATGTTTATTCCGCAGCTCTAGAAACGGTAATTGTTTTGACAAGGAGAAGTGTGGAAGAGTGATGAGGAAGACGGGGCTGAGGCAGAGATGAAATTAAATGTATGAGAGGAAATAAAGGTAAAATATATAGTCACTCCACGTCTGATTAGGTGGCTGCGTACATGCTGGAAAGTGGGAAGTAAACACACTTAAAAGTAGATAGAGTGCAGCGGTATCTACCAGCAATGAAACTATTGCACACACGCGGTGCCGAAATAGAAGTCTGCGAATAAAAAAATGCACATAAGTACGTTTCTGTTGAGGTATGAAGTGTTCCAAGAGCATGCAGCAAATTTGCCAAGGATGCCACGATTTAGAAAAGTGGAACATTAGGTGAAAAGTGAGGATCATGTGTGGGATCGAAGTGCTTTACTAAAAAAATCCACGGGTCAAAGGGACCTTGATTTTGAGTGAAATTCTGTGGCCCGTGATATAAAAAAATTGTATACGAAACAGGACTAAGACACAGAAGAGAGTAGAGTTGGTTAGCTCACTGCTCGGGCGAGAGGTGAAATATGGTTACATTACTGTATTTATATTTATTCTTGGAGAGATGACTTAATAATGTAACAGAACCCCCAGAAATAGAGGTCAGGTCAGAAATGAAGGCTTGAATCTGTTCACCATTGACAGCAGTGTTCAAGGACTCCCAAAGGGTCATAATATGGTCTAATTATAAGGAATAATTAAGGAATGTTGAGTTAACAGACAACACTGCTACATCAATTCAATTTAGCACTCCACGTCATTAATATTTCTCTGTAGGACATTGTGCTAAATCAATTGCAAAGACCCTGGCAGAGTTTCGGGCATCGATGGAGAAGTTTTATGAAACAGTGTTGTTAATGTTTTGAATCCGACTTTACACTTCACCACGTATTATCCAAAGATAGATTAATCAAGGAGCACCATCTATGTTCCAGTGTTAGTTTTACAAGGTGATTTAGTCCACTTGACACATTTGGGCTTCTCCGACGATAGGAAAATAATTTCATACCATTATTTAGCCGTAATGGACACAGTGTGATTAATGATTTCTTGTGGGATCATATTCCAGACGGTTTACTCGATCCCTGAATCAGCCTTTCGTTTATGTGCTTTTGTGTGTGTGTGTGTGTGTGTGCGTGCGTGTGTTCGCACTTGCTGTTGAATAGTTGTTGTCAGAGTTTGTTAATAAGATGGAAACGTAATTGCGCTTGTACAATGATTAAAATAAGTTTAATTGGCTGTAATGAACAAACCAACGGGTTCCTGTTACTTCTTATCTTTCTGCCAACTTCTTTTTCATCCGTCCATCGTCCATCGCCTACTTTGCTCTCTTTTAAACTTGAGGGGTATTTATTTAATTTTTTTTTTTGTTTTAGTGCAATTCCTTTGCTCCGACTCATATGAACGCTGTCCAGCGTGCTGATCCGGTAACTCGCTGTCACTGGGGCCAGTAAGTCAAACTCCCAACACTGTCAGGGACTAATGGCCAATAATTAGCCTGACTCATTAGACCTGATACTTTACATTTAGTGTTATGGTCAATTTAACCCTCCTATTGTGTACAAAAAACATCCATTATGTTATGGGTCAAATTGATCTGCACTGTTTGCACACTCACATATTTTGGCTTTCTAGAGAATACACCTGAGGTCATTGAGCTAAATGAAGAATTTCTGGGAAGAAATAGAGACGAACCAGCATTTCGGGCGAAACAAAAGCAGAAATGGACCGAATGGACCTGTTGCATCATGGGAGGGTTAAGTGAGTTTATCGTTTTGTCTCGTTCTGCAAATATCTGCAGCGTCTATATACTGTAATTAAAGGCATTGTTATGCTTGTTGTGTGTTTTCTGCGTGTGGATTACGTTCAACAATATCACACTCCTGTTGTGCTTACTGCACTCTTTATGATTTATTTCCTATTCTGTTAGCATTTCCCTTCCTCTCTTCCCTTGTCTCACTTTCTGCCTGAACCATGCTTAATTATCAATAAGAGCTCTGCCAGCTGTATCATTATTTTCTATAGTCTGACTGCAGAATGAGGCAATATGACTGAGCGACGCAAACACTTCCTTTAAGTGCATATAATCCCCCCCCCCCACAAAAAACAAAACAAAACAAATGATGTCTGCTGAAGCTCAGACCAGGAAATTAATTTGGTACATGGTATCTGGCCTTTGCACCGTTCAGTCACATACTTGGCAGCAGGACGCTTGGTGGCTGGCGTGCATTCTTACCCACATATATGGATAATATGAAGGTGTGCATGTAGACTTAGGTACAGAGAGCACTATAACACTACACAGATTTTGGACCCAGGATGAAGTGTGTTTACCTTCCATAAAGAAATGCAAAACATGAGGGGTCGCAAGGGACTTTGGAGAGTGACCCCCACCGAATGTCATGCATCAGAATACATCCCATGCTGCCTGGCATATCATTCTTTGTGTTTGGAAATACCACATTATCATGAGCAGAATGGCAGCAAAGAGAAAAAAAAAAAGAGGGAAAAAAGTGCTTTTAAGACTGTTGCTGCAGCTGAAAGAAAGTGGTATTGTGTTTGGTCAAATATATGGTCGGTAACAATGCTTAATAATACATTGCACAATGCAGGCAGATAGTTTTGGAAATATTTAATTATTTAACCTTTTTATTTCAACCGTATCTCCTCCTCCCCCCCGCCCCCCTCCATAATTAGGATAATTTCCCAATTGTTTCTCATTCCCCTTTAATTAATTGTTGGAGATGGACATCTTCACTGCAATCACTCATACATGCACTTTCAATTAATACGGAGTCAATTTATTTTGCCTCATTTTAGCAGCAACGGGTAATTTTGGTGAAATTGTTGAGGTTAACTAATGATTGACATTACAGGGCCACGCAGAATAGATTGAAACATAATTAAATTATATTTAAAGATTCCCCAGACATTGAACTAATTATGATGGAGAAGATAAGTTTGTAAAATGTTTTCCGAGCTGTACATTTACCAAGAAACTGGTGAGAATTTTTTCTTTTCATTATATTCTATTATACAAGTGAAGCCCTCCATTCTACAGAAATCTTAAGACCAGTATCACATGGTCTTAGTAGCTTCTTAACTAACTCAGTTGTGTAACAATCCCATTAATTACCTGCCGCCTGTGTCCATATAGCTCTCATATTTACCGATCAGTGAAGATCAAGCAGCAGAGACAGATTTGGGCCATGGCATTCTATTCATTAATTTATTGATGTGATCATGATAAAGAATTGCCAAGAAGATAAAAGCCAACCCAGGAAGAATGGAAACAGGTGGACCACAACAGGAGACGGCAGGTGGGACGTCGCTGGCTGAAAGCTTTCAGAGAGGTTGTGGAGCTGACCCCACGCACACATCCATTACAAATAAACAAATACAAGATCAGATGTATGCAAGAACTGAAAATAAGTGTTCATGCGTTTACATGTCACATACATCTTGTTTTAGTCACTGGTGTCCAGAGAGCAGAGAGTTAAAAGCCAGACGGACAATACGGTAGGGAAGAGGATTTTATTCAAGCAAGAGTAAAAAAATAATAATAAAAATCTCTTTTTCAAGTGTGTCCTGGCCAAGAAAGGCAGCAGCACAAATATCATGGTTGCAGACATTGAAAAACAAGAGGAGGGAAGAGTGTGAATGGAAGGATGGAACGGTGAGAGTTGGGAGTTTGGGAGAATACACCCTGTGATGCCGTATTAGTGCCACACACACATACACATACATATTCACATGAATATTTTCTGTGATACACGCATTCCGCTATATGAGCAGGATTACATGCAACACTGTCCTTTTTTTAGATTTAAATTGTGTAAATTCCTATTATTTTGAAGGGCATACAGTCAGCAAGTTCCAGTTTGCATTTCTCTTAAAGTATGCACTATGATATATTTTTTTTTTTAAACTGAGCCTCCCAAATGTAAGTCTTAGCACTCCATATAGTTTAAACCTTATTTTGTAATCATGGCAAATTCCTGTATTTCCGCCTTTACGCAGCAAATAGCTGCGTGACATTCTGAACTTCATGGTGAAAAGTGAGGCCGACTTTTAAAAAGTCGGAAGAACATGCGGCAGGAAGATAAAAACATGAATTATTTCTCATGAAAATCCATTTGATTTGCAGCTCCTGAGTGGGTATGGCCAGGGAGGCACTTTGTGTCTTATCGTGTGTCTTCACTCATTAGGCGCAGCCAGGATGCAATTCACTGTTAAGAGAACTTGCACTTCACAGAGTAACAAAGCCACCAGGTCCAACCGATGAATAGAATCTCCCCTTTTTGCTGAACTTGTTGTGAGAGCTGGAAATATTCATGGATATGTCACAATGGTGATGCTGAATATCAGCGTGGCTGACTGTGCTGAGATTGTGAATGTGGCTGTGCATGTTAAACTAATCCGACAGACTAAAAATGATGACTGCAATACCAAACGCAACTCGCTACCCTCTGTAAATAATGTATTGTTGGGATATATTTATGCGGAACATAATGTCACTTGGTCATTTGTGAACATATACTGGATTATTATGGTTTCTGACCACTGTGCGCGACGTATGCATGCATCCCTTTGGATCCTAAACATTCCAAGGAGCCCCATCAATCACTAATTATTACCAGTTATATTGACAGTTTTTTATTTCTCAATCATTTTGCCAGAAATTGGCAAAAAGCTATCAGCATGTGACTTTCAATAACATGTCAATGGAAAGCAAATACACCAAACAATGTTGGGTCTCTTTACTTCTACTCGTTACACCAAACAATGTTGGGTCTTTACCATATCGATGTAGTATGATTTTATTTATGTTTTCTCCATGTAACGAGTGATGGGGATTTTCATTGTTATTGGTAACATCTCCTCCTCCACCACATAACCAGCAATGAGCTAGTTCATTTCTCTTGGAGTGACATCATAAAGCACCGTTCTCTTCCTCAATGTGCCTCGCCCCTCCCCCCCCGCCACGCCAGTGTTGTGGGGACGTGCGTATATAATGGTGTTTCTTCAAATTGGAGTTCTTCTTGGCTTACAGACGCTTAACATTATCCCCCCAGCACGACAGGCATTTCACTGTGATGTTCTTGTAAAAGATTGCTTTTTTGAAAACATAATAATGAAAACATAACTACATAATTGATTGCCTCATGTTACGCGTTACAACGACAACAACAAGAAACCCCGCAACACTGGTTACCAATATAAGCATTTACAAGTCGTAGCTTTACCCATCCATCCATCTGTTTCTCCTAGTGTGTCTCCTGAGATGACATTTATATACAGCTAAAGGTTTCGTAACAAACTAGGGACCATAATGCAGCTGGATTACATTTTCTAATAATGATAATGATGTTGAATACAGAGAAAAGCCTGCAGTGAATTGAAGCACGAGACTCACGATGTTTACTTAATTAATATCTCAATGAAAACATAAACTGTCCCCAACCTTAAATAAAATGCTTTTGTTGCCTAAACTTAACCACACACAGGAAGTGAACGCCTGGCTTCCCTGTCACTTTTCTTTACACATCAGCGTTTAAAATCTTTATACAAAATCTGAATTTTCAAGAAACTTACTTCACTGACACCTGCTTCACCACTTTTTTATATTTTACAGATGAAAAGATGATGACAAGGAAGCAGAGGAATTACATTTTTTTGTAGGGCAGCTTTTCTTTGTAATTTAGTAAAAGAATATTTGATGCAGTAAAAGATTTTAAACAACTGGCCTTCCCAACGCTGTGGCCAAGAGTTCATGTTTAAAGAGCAGAATATAAGTTATGGATTTTGTGATTGTCTTTCTCAGCTAAATTGTATGACAAATCAGGCCCAACTCCAGCGAAGATAAAGGATCACTTCTTTTGTTTTACAGTGCAGTCAGAAACTAGTAAGACAGCAACACATTTGTCTTTGTTTTGGCTCCAGAATCCAGCACACATGTTTTGAAATGAAACAGTGACTGAGGTTAAAAGGCTGACTTTAGTGCTGACTTCAGCTTTTAGGGTGTTCACATCCATATTGAGTGAACGGTGTAGACATTATAGACATAGCCCCCAAATTGTAGGGTGAAAATAAAAATATAAACTGGCCAAGTCACTTCTTACTGGCTTGGTCATTGCAAAAAAACAGACTTAAGTTAAAATAAATGTGTGGCCAAAATATAAAAAAAGAAAATTTCTACAACTAACATTCATGAAGAATTTAGTGCTAGCATTTTGCACCATATTAGGCTTGTATTCGTTTTGGCCACAGTAGGTGGGCCTAATAATCTGGCAACTGCGTTTGATTTTGTTTCATGCTGTTATGCTCCTTCTTCCACTTCCCCAAGCTCGCTCAAAAACAACACATTTTGAAAATGACCACAGTCAACTACCATATTAATGATAATACAAAACAGCATGCTTTGGCATTTCTGGAAGCAAGTAATTTGATAATGATTCTGATAGGATGCCTACAGGGACTGGAGGCCTGCTATCAGTCTGAGGATCAGGGAGGATTTTGTCCAGCGTCACTTAATTTTGGGTACTTTTGTGAGCAGATGGTTGCATATTTCAGAACAAGATAAATGTAAAATTGTTTTTGCTCATACCAAATGAACATACAGCAGCACAACAACATTATTTTCCCCCCTTTTTTCGACTATTTGTAACTAAATATATGTTGACATCTATATTTACTTAATACTGCATCCTGACTCACATCCTGCCTCCTGGTTCCTGCCGTGGCCCTGCTGACGCACATTCTTCTCTATTTTACCTTATGTATGAATTCATGCACCATTAATGCACATTACTAACTCTGCTCCATCCCCGAAGTCTTTGTGCCTTCTCGCCTAGCAGGTTTCTATGGATCGTGGTTAAATCTGGACCCTGGTCCTGGTCCTGCTGTGGTCCTCCCCGTCACCTACTGCTACTATTACATGAATCATTTCTGTCATGTGAATTGAATGCGTTGTAACTCTATTATGCTGTTCATTCTGTACACATCTATTTTCGTACTCTGTCCATCCTGGGAGAGGGATCCTCTTCTGTTGCTCTCCTGAAGGTTTCTTCCATTTTTCTCCCTGTTGAAAGGGTTTTTTTGGGGGGAGTTTTTCCTGAGTCAATGAGAGGTTCTGGGACAGAGGATGTCATTGTGTGCAGATTGTAAAGCCCTCTGAGGCAAATTTGTAATTTGTGATTTTGGGCTATACAAAAATAAATTGAATTGAATTGAATTGGGGCTGCACGGTGGTGTAGTGGCTAACTCTGTCACCTCACAGCAAGAGGGGTCTGAGTTCGGTTCCCGATCCTGGGCGGTCCTTCTGTGTGGAGTTTGCATGTTCTCCCCGTGGCAGCGTGGGTTCCCTCCAGGTTCTCCAGCTTCCTCCCGCAGTCCAAAGACATGCAGCTCAGGTTAATTGGACTCTAAATTCCCCGTAGGTGTGAATGTGGGTGTGAATGTGAATGTGAATGTGAATGTGGGTGTGAATGGTTGTCTGTCTCTATGTGTGCCCTGCGATGAACTGGCGACATGTCTAGGGTGGACCCTGCCTTTGCCCAATGTCAGCTGGGATTGGCTCCAGCGCCCCGCGACCCTAAAAAGGATAAGCGGTTCGGATAATGGATGGATGAATTGAATTGAAATCATCTCAACAGGTGTTGTAATATTAATAATAAGAATAATAATTCAGGTTTGTCCTTTACATATCTTAAAAACCTTTGGTCTAATCTTCGTGTGTTTATTTCTGGGGACACATGTCAAATTTGGTGCAAATTCAACACGCAACGTATTCTATATAAAAAAAACTTTGACTGGACAAGCAAATTGCACTCTGACTATGCGGTCTCTGCAGTTCACAGATATTCCCTGCTGGATGCTGGACGTACTAACGCTGCAACCGAACTCTCCCACACTTCCCTGAAGTGTTGTTGTTATCGACAACGCTGCAAGAACTCCCAAAGGTAAAGTAATTAAGCCGGAGCTAACGGCTACTTGTCAAAAAGGTCACAAGTTGATAAGAAAAATTATAATAAGTCTTTAGCCGAACCATGTTGCTTGTAGAGCCTCTCAAGTTTTATTACCATGAATAACATGAAATCTGTTAGTTTTGAGCTGGATTTGACTATTTGTTTGAGTAAAAGGTCTGTATCTTGTGCCATGTTCGTTTGTTAAACACTTTAAAATGTGTTAAATGGTCTTGTACTGCCGATCCTTTGATTGAAGGACGACCCTGCTCTACCACTGATCCACAGTCGCCCCTTCACAGTTACAAATTTAACAAAATAAACATTTTGAAAACATACCAAGACAAGTTACCCTTTTGGCTTGTTGCAGTAAAGTCAGTTTAAACTCACACCGTCAGGGGGTAATATTAGTACCTCCTACACTTATGAGGATGAAAATGCCTTAGTCTTTCCATTTATGAATAACTCAAAGGTAAATGTGTTTCCATAACAGTGTGTTGCCTTCTCACCAGGTAAGGAGAACAAAACTGAAGCTTCAAGCTTCAGACCTAAGGCAGTGTTCCTTTGAAACTAGCTGCCTGTTCATCATCATGCATTACACAATTGCTTTTGAGCCCTTGCATATGGCATCAGTGCCATGACAAATATGACTGACACCCAAAAAGAGCTCCCCCAGAATGACATTGCAAATTCAATGCTCGTCTCATACATTATCTGTGACATTCTGCCGATTGCATTGTTTTGAAACTTTTTACCTGCATTGATTTGATTACACATTGCTGTCCTTTGTCACCACAGCTGGCACTTCTTGCAGATTGTTGTGAAATCAAGAGTTTGATTTTAGCTATTGTTGATTAAATTGCCCTTTTCAGCTAGTTGATGCAGTCGCGATGATTTTTGAATGTCATTCCTAATGCTCTCTCTCTCTCATCAAGTCCAGGTGTTATCATTCGAAATATCTGACTTCAACATATCCAAAGCCAACTGATCTATGAATCCAAACAATTAGTAATAGGGTGAATAACCTTTTCAGCCTAGCTCTGTTTTCTCCCGAGGTACATTTATTTTGCTCACTGGCTGGCTGTGCGTCTGTTGCCAATTAGCAACAAGTCTCGCTGAAGTGTGGTGTTTAGCAGCAATGGACCTTTTGATTCCTATAATTCAAATGCATGGCGAAATGCTGTTTTCCGTCTTGGTTTCCGACCAATGAGCCTTCAAAGTATTTGTCTCTGGTCTTCACGTAATTTTAGCATTAAAAATGCAATAGGGTTAGTAAATAGGTTCGGGTTAGGCATGTAGTGATGATGGTAAATGTGAAATCAATGACGGTCCTCACAAGTATAAAATGTATTACAAATGTGTTTGCTTCTGCTCTCCAGTTTGCTCTAATTCAAAAGATACTGTAGATTTATGTAGCAGAGAAAATTATTCTTACTTGTAATTGGATAAAAAATTAAATGTAGGAAACAATGCATATAGAGTACAAAAGAAAATAAAGGATTTGTTGTTCATCTTAATAAGTAGAATATTGTGATGAGCATCCCTGGGGGCTTACACTTGACCCAAACGATTATTTTACCGCAGTTAAATGTGCCATCCTGAGTACATGGAGCACATTCATTTCATTGAGCTGCTGGGTGATCTCCACATACATCTCTTTAGTCCCTCTATGTCCATAACTCACAAATAAATCCAAAAGAATGCTCTGGTTCAGACACTCTGATGGTATCAAAACTGTGACTGGCAAAGAAAGGCCTAATTAAGGGCTAAAACATTACTATTTTTCATGGCAATGGTTTAATTTTTCATGCGAGCTGGCACAAAATGAGGTAAATTACATCAGCAAAGACAGCTCATTAGTCTCAGAGAATGATGAGTGCACTGCTTCGGGCTACAGCTTAAAAAAGGCTCTGCTAAGTGATGTACAATATTGTAACCAAGTGAAAATAGCCCCTTCATAAGCCACTTGGTAGCTGGTGACATAGCTTAACAACCGGTACATTTCACAGTGGTTACATTTCCTCAACAACACCCAAACATATTTCATAGCACACAAGTGCATTTGCAGATCACGTTACTCATGTAGCTTCTGTCTAATTTAGGCGTATTTTATTTGACAGATAGCAAAGTGTAGATTTGTCATATAGCTTAAAAGTCCCCATATAAAATTGAGATTACCATGTCTTTTTTTTATTATAAGGCAGGTGTAGGTGCTATATAAATACAGTTTAACTATGAAAATGCTCAATCCAGGGTGAAAAACACGCCATTACCAATTACCGGGAGAGGTTCTGCTAAAGTCTGCGTAGGTATATTGAGAACAGGTGGTTATGTCGGAGGGAGAAACTACAATTGATTTTAATATTTATAGTTGGCGGAATAACTTTCATAACTTCCATCTTTTGTGTCCTTAGAATTTTTCGGCATTTCCCTACTGTGATCCTGCCTGACTAACCACTTGGCTTGATGCCACTTCAGCAGAACACTTAGCTGTCAAACACGTTTGCTGTTGCTCCAACCGAAGATGTGACGGTGGTTATTAAATGCTACATGCTAATGACGGGATAGCTGGGAGGAAAGGAACCGCATAGCATACTTTCACTGTCAAGCATGAAAAGGGAGCAGACTAAATGTTAAACTAAAGACTGCAATCAACCCAAAGGGCATCCATCAATTAACAAATGAATACAGGTGAGTGGGATCCAAATGTATTTAAATTTATTCACCGACTGTAATTGCATGTACCAGGACTTTGACATGGCGGCTGGTGCACACAATATTCAGTCACAAAAGGGTGCTACAGGACATTAGCTGGTGTCAGTCACTCAATGTTGTGCCTGCACTGTGCATTTATGTCTTTTGTTGACACCGCCAGCCATCTCCTGTTCTCATTTTGTCACTTGCACCATAAATCCTTTTCATCTACCTATGCAATCAAATGTTGCACAAAAAAAGATGGAGGAAAACAGTGACTGAATGAAAGCAGGAGTATATGAAAGACAGAATGCAGTGAGGGAGGAGGAGGAGGGTGGGGAAAAAAGAGAGCAGAAGCAAAAAGTGATTTAATGGGTCAATATTTATGGAGGTGGAAGCTGAAGAGTGACATCGAGGGAGTTAATGGGGGGGAAACGGAGAGAAGGAATGAGGACAGTTAAATTAGGAAGAGGATAAAGAGCGACAAGGACGTACGGAAGAAAAGACAAGAAGAAGAAATGAGACAGGAAAAGGTGAATGATAGAGGACACTAAGCGAGGAAGGAAAAGGGAAAATAGAACCAATGAGAAATAGAGAAGAAGCCAGAAAAGGCCAGAACATCGTCTGCACGGAATACGAAAAGAGTAATATACGACTCGTTAGCGTTAATTGGGCCGAGTCTATCACCTACACAGAAGGGCTTGGACACAGCCATCGCCTGGCCATATGGCCAGCAGCATGACACAGAACGCTGCCAAAAAGAGGGATTACTTTCCCAGTGATATGGCTAATGACAGAGGATTCTTTCATAATAACAGTACGGACATCTGAAGAAATTTACAGCTCAGGGAAATGTGCATTTTAAAGTTAAAAACTGTATAATAGTAAAGCAAAATAGGCATTATCTCTAAAAGGCAAATCAGTTAAGAATTTGCCTTACGCAATAAAAAGAAATGTGTTGCAACAATTGCTGAATTGAATATTCAAAATGAAAAAAAAAAAAACACTGTAAGACAGACAGCTGCACCGTACAGGGCATTTGAGGTTAAAGCAATAGTTTGACATTTTGGGTTCTCCGCTGGTCGCCTGGCATCCTCACAAGATTTAAAGGAAGTCGCCGTGGCCGGCCAAGAAGTAGTCCAGCAGATGACCCCTGTGAAGCCACAACTTGTCCTTTTTACTTGGCTCGCTGTTTCTCCCTTTTTCTAATCCCAATGCAAAGCTAAAATAGCTCGCGGCAGAATGTAGCTTCTCATTAAACGGTTTAAACTTATCGCACTGCAACGCAGTTTAATTTGAACAATCAAATGAAATGGGGTTTTAAAACTACACTAATCTATATTCTGATATTAATTGTGGAACCAGTGACTATATATATGTAACGTGAAGGGGCCCGTGATAAATTGACTGCACACCACCCTCCCAGAACCAAATGACATGAGTGGCTAATGAACATACAGCAGTGGCTAATGAACATACAGCAGTGGCACAGTCAGCTGCTAAAGAAATAGATATTAGAAGATGACGAGGCGCAAAACAGAGATAAAAGAATAATAAATATTTGTTGGCTGGAACGTCAGAAAGCATGTATAAATATGTTGCATGCGGCATAAAAAGGCTTTATTACAAGGAACACTAAGCACTAAAGATTCATTTTGTATGTCATTTACAGACATCACACCCGTTTCATTACATTTCTTTGACCTCTTTATTGTTCACACAAAGCTTTTTTTTATCTTGCTCCATGCTGCTTCAATGTCAAACTCCTCCACATGACTCTAGATGTGTGTTATGATGAGGACAGGAAATATCATTGTTGGAGTTGATGGCTTGTGGCTTCCTATACTTTTTATAGTACAATGATTGTTTTATATAATGTTTTTTTGTTGTAGCTTTTTTTCCACCAACCTAAAAGACCAGTACTCTATTGATTCTAACATCTTTTTTTTTTTTTTATGTTAATATAATAAAACGAGTTCCATACTGTTCTGGCCTCTGACTTGTGGTGGAAATTAATTAAGGCTTTCATCATATGGACTGACTATGCCAGAGATAAGAGCTTCTTGATTACATAGAATGAAATGGCCACTTTCAAATAAAGATCTTAATCGACATGAAAATGCTGATGTAGTCATTGAATTAAAACTTACTCTTTTTCTTTTTCATTTTGTTCAAGGCTCTGGCAAAAGGAGTGGAGGTTTTCATGGTCACTCTCATTTCAATTTTAGATTTGAGTTTACGGAAGAAACATTGAGAGAATATCATGAAACACACACACACAGTGGGAGAGTTATGGAGAAGAGGTGGTTTATTTACAAACAGATGCTACTCCATAATGACTGTGGTGGTCCTTGGCGGTCATGTGTGTGTGTGTGTGTGTGTGTGTGTGTGTGTGTGTGTGTGTGTGTGTGTGTGTGTGTGTGTGTCCAGCCTGTGGTTCTCTTACGTTGTAGGCTGCATACTGGAGTCGGCGGTCGGTGATTGCTAGGTTAGAAAACCATGGACCACACAGGATCAGATGGTTTGAGAGTGTGTGTGTGTGTGTTTGTGCTTTGCTGCGTATATACGGTACGTTTGCGCGCGCTCACTGTACTATATTAATCAACTGTTAAATGACAACTGGATTAATTTAAACACCGAATAAAGGCTTTCCATCCATTATCTCCACTGAATGCTGTTGACTGTTGACACGTTGAAAATAACTTAAACTTGTTAAGCATTTTATTCCTCTACAAAGCCTTTAAAAGAATCAGTGAAACAGGCTGTTTTTTTACTTCGTTTCAGCAGGTGTCAAGCAGGCACTCTGGTATCAGCTCATTATTTCTGCTGAGCTTTGAAGAAAGTCAGAAAGACTGAGTATGAGAGGAGAGAGCGAGAAAAGAGGGAATTTTGTTTTCGCAAGCTATTTTCCCAGCTAATGAATTCTGACCTTTTGAATGTTTACTTGTCCCTTTTCTTTTTTTAGATGAGCTGGGTTTTGAAAAGAAGAAAAAAAGAAAGAAACTGAGAAAGAAGTAAGGATGGAAAGAGTGGTTTGGAAACTGAAAATGTACCTTGTGTAAAGTTTTAAATAAGTGTAAAGTTTTTTTTTTTTTTTTTTCTGCATTCAATGTCTCTTTTCACTCTCCCTCTTTTATATCTATCCTCTTCATCTTTTCATTAGCTCTCTCAACTTTTCTTCCCTATTTTTTTCTCTGAGCCTGGCTAACAGATGGGAGAAATTGTGATTTATCTATCTGGCAATGATTTAAAGAAAGCACTCTAAACACATATGCCGCACATACTGTTACACAAACCAGACTAACTACTTTTAGCACTATCTAATCACCTCGCCCAGAAAAATAATTTCCTCTTAATGACCTCGACTCGCTCAGTATCAGTAGCGCTTTTCTTTAATTTACCGTTTTAATTTGCACTTAATGTTCCTACCTCACCTTGATGTTAGCCTGCAATTATGTGTTTCTCTTTCAGCAATGAAGACATTACATAAGAGCTGCAATTAGCTGAAAGCTACTTTTTTTCTTGAAAGCTTTCGTCTATGTTTAGATGCAGGTTCAACCCTTAATGAGAGGAACAGTAACAAGTTACTTTTTTTTCTAAGTTCTGCCCCCAGGTGTAACCCCCCCCCCCCCCCCCCCGCCCCCTCCCCTCACCCAAAAAAAAAAAAAAAAACTGATACTAAGAAGGCAGCTGATTTACTGTCAAGCTCAATAGGTGGAAGTGGTCCAATCTTAATGGAATTACTATTTTCTGAATACCAGAATATGAGTGAGGAGGTGCACACTGTTTTACGCTTGGATCTTTAAAAGCTTTGTGGGCTGTCAACGTTTGTGGCAGTGACGTTAAAACTGCCCACTCAAGTAAACACAACACCCGCACTAAGCAAATGCCCTTTCTGCGTGAGCACACTAACTCAACAAGCTAGTTTGGCATAGTATCCAACAACAGACTGAATTTAAAAAGAGGTAATATTGTGAGCATAAAGTGCAGGTTCAAGGCCAAACAGGCTCTGGGTCTCTGCGGATGGACCAGATGGAGGACTTATCGGTCTGTTTGAACTTCCTCAACACTCGCTTGTGTACAATGCCTGTAACAAATGGAAATGACTTCTACCAGTGTCACCACTTAATGTTAAATATGACCCTGTGCTCAACATGTGTCTGTGTGTGAGGATCAAAGGCCATCCCGAGGAAGGGCTGGTGGTGAGGAACAGTATGGTAATTCATCTGCACACATCCCATTTCCAGTTGTGCATTGTTGTTTTATCCCCATCCAGCATCACTTTCTCAATTCAGAACTTTGACTACGATGTTGTCATAGTGAATGTGTGCCGTCCTGTGCATGTCGTTTTTGGAGGGATGTTTCTTAAGACCGATTAGTAAAAAAAAGAAAAAAAAGATTTAATTTCATTTTGAGGGTGTCTGTTAACATCTGCCCTGGGACTAGATGAAAATTACACTTCTAGGCTAACTCTGGCTCACTCAGTTTTACTGTTGATCAAGTGGTATAATCCCTGAGAAATAATTAACAGAAAAAGACTTGGATGCAAAGAGGGTTGGAATAATTTGTCCTGTTGGTGATGAATACTTCCCAGTGTAGTGTTTCAGTATAATTAGCATTGCCTTAAGCAATACCCACATGTCCTAAAGTGGGCACATGTTTTTGGACCACACATATCACTTCTACAGGAGAGCTGTCATGGCCCGCGACCAGACAGGAGAAGCTCCTCTGGCATCCTCGACGGGCCGACCCCTCGCCGACATACAGCAGGTGCAGGGGGTTGATGGTACATGTGTCCTGCTGAGATCAAGAAGAGCATTTGAATGAGCCCTGCTCCTCCCCGGGGTGAATTTGAGCCTGCGGGTTGCATTCTGACCGAGGCGTCCCGCTCATCCTCACAGATGGAGGGACTCGTTTCCTGTGCAAAAGTGCCAGAGCATGTTCATGTGGTCCATGAGGAGAATGGCGCGCCAGCTCTTAAGGTAGTAATGCCATACAGCCCGTGGCCTCAAATTCTGCCTCCTTCAACCAGCAGTGTCCAGTGAGAGGTAATCAACAATAGGCATTTAAACGAGATGCCAGAGTGAGTAAACAAAGGAACCTGTGAGATATAGAAAATATTTGCATTGATCGTTACATAACCATGTGTTTTTTTTTTGTTGTCTAGCATTGTCTCATTCTCATGGACCTGAAACCCATATGACTCCATATACATGTATGACACACTCGCTGGACAGTAAAAGTCACCAGACAGCTGATAAATGAGCACTGAATAGCTGGTTAGCACTAGCTCGCAATAGAAGTAGATGACAAATGAAAGGCAATGGATCAACCACTAGGTATCACTCGACAGGGAGAATTTCCAAATCAAACTGGTAAACATGTTCTGCACTCAACGACCTGGAAGCCTTTTGAATCAGATAATCCACTGAAATTATACAGAATGCATAATACCTGTGCTTTGGATAAGGTGTGCAAGAGAAAGCTGCGATATTAGTAACGATGGCGACGTTGCAGACGCAGCTCTACGATGCATTGTTGCCTTTACACATCAGCATACAGGCACCCAAACGGACGCTCTCCCATCATTTGCCATTCTTGCGTCTGTGAGGGTCGAGTGTGAAAGTACCGAAGACCACCATTTCCCACAATATTTGCGCATGCTGTGCAGCTTCGGTTCGCCATAAAATATGCCGTGGTGTGAAACTGGCACTACCAGATCACGCTGAGCACAACTTAGTCTCACTTCGCCAACTCAAAGCCCCACCATCTGCCACGCTCTGTCACATTAATATTAGAGCCCATTAACGTTTGTTCCTTTTACTCTGTCCTATTTCTACATGTGCATGAGTGTTTTCCTTCCCAATTCAATACAAGGCTGTTGTTCATCCTCAGATGTATACATTTCAGACCCTCACTTCATCTTTTTTTTTTTTTTTTCTTCTAGATCCATCGTGATCTCAAAGCTTTGTTTGTTGACCAGTGTGGCGCCAAGAAAAAGCCTGCAGGCTCTGTACACCAAGCAGGTGTGTACCAAGTAAAAAAAAAAAAAAAAGAAAGAAGGAAACCTTCCTATTTGATGCAAGATCAAGCACAAGCCAGTCAGCCAGTCAGTCTGCCAGACAGACATGTGGCGTATGGGGGTGTCAATGGAAGAAAAACAAAGAGAAAAGGAGCTGCTGTTGCAGCTTTTTCCTAAAAGCTCGTTAATCCCAATTTAGCTGTCACAGGGATGAGGTAGGTGTGAGTTTGTGTGGTTGTGCGTTTATGCATGTATATGTGGGAGAGAGAGAGAGAGAGAGAGAGAGAGGGGGAGAATGTGAAGCAGAGAGTCACATCTTCTTGCAGTCTTGCACCTCGCTTCGTAAGCTGTCACATCAGCCAGCCAATTAGCCTGATGGCCGAAGAAAAGTAGATTTTCTGCAGTCTACCAGCTGTGTGTTCACTGGCGCCGGGGTTAATAAGACTTTGAGGCACACTTTAAACGTGTGGGACAGTGGTTCTAGATGTTAAATCTTGGAGAGCATGATTCCTAATTAATGTCAAGGAGATTGCCAGCTTTTACCAAATCATGTGTGAAAGCGAGAATGTATACTTGTGTGTAAAAATCATTCAATAAAAGGGGCTGTTTCTTCGTTTCAACTCACCCTGAAATTACAAAATGACTTTTCTACATTTCTGTTCATGTTCGGGTTAAACAAACATGATATATACAGAATTAAAAAGGTAATGGGAGGGATTTTTTTTCTCTTCTTTTTTTACTGAGCCAGGCCAATTATTGTCTGCTTCTGCTTCCACTGGACAAAAAAAAACCCATTTACATGTGGCATTTTTCTTTAGTTTAAGGTTACAATAGACGATTATTTCAGAGAAAATTTGACTGCAGTCGTTCCAGGTATTGGCTCCGGCTCCGAACAGCAGTGATGGAAACATGACATGACGTAACATATTCTTCGTGCTGCTTACTACTCTTTACTAATCCTGTTTTCCAACGTGACACATTAGAAAGAAAAACATACTCGTCTACTGGCAATGTGAAAGGAGTCTATTGGCTAAGGGAGTCTATTACCCTAGAAGGTTTTGCCACATTTGAAAAAAAACAAACATGCATTTACGTGCAAATTTTGGTGGACAAGGGGCATTGGTCTCAAAACTCTGTGCTGAGCTTGGCCATATTGGCCAACTTTTTCTACCATGATCCGGTAACAAAACCCCTTAATTAATTAAGAAAAACATTATGGCTGGGCTTAAAGTCAGTACATAAACTTACAGTAACAAGATGGCGGTAGACTGTCATTGTTCTCACATTGCACAGGTCAAAGTATCAATCAAGATGCAGTGTCTCCTGAATGCCTAGACCAATTATCCTCCCTCCATAGAGCTTTCTGTGAGAGCCTGCATATGCTTTATGCATGTCTGTCTGAGTGAGAGAGAGAGAGAGACTCCGCTTCCTCCTCTCAGCTCTTAATTAGAGCAGAATGTAAGGGGACTCAAACATTGTGAAGCATGCACACACGCGCACACCTGCAAAGGTTTAATCTTTGAGATGCACCTGGAGGGTTGCCAGGAGCAGGACGACCTCTTTTACACTCATCACCTGTGTCGGGCACACACACACACACACACACACACACACACACACACACACACACACACGTTCATCCAATCTTTCTCCAGTATTCTAAGAAGTATCTTGTTTCATTTTTCAATAGAGTGTGTACTCATTTAAAAAAATAAAAAAGCTCCTCCTCACTACCCCAACGTCACATGAAGGGAAACGAGAACAAAAGTTTAACACGCACAGCTGAGAATTTAAACTGTGCTGACTCGGTATGGATGAAGATTACTGTGTGCGAGGTGCAGGAGAGGACAGTCGACATAATGAGCCGGAGAAACCACCGATTGGACTTAATTCCCCTTCATCTGCTTCTCATAGCCACAAGACTCGCAGAAGTTCATATCGACTCCCACCATTGTCAGCTATCCTTGTACAACCCGCTCCGCTATGAATAACTTCCGCTATTCTCTGCATTAATGATTTACGTACGGCTTTAGTGCACAGCGCCAGAGCAGGAGAGACTGTGATGTTCATGGGTGAGAGAAATGCAAGACTGTCAATGGCATTTTGTTAATTTCATTTAACACAACAAAACAATGTTTTCATAGTTCCAAAGTCAAGCCCTCGCCATCCGTCCCAGTTCTTAGACATAGGTGTTGGATCAATCAAGTGATAAGTGAGAAATGTTTGTGGTAAAAGTTACAATATCATTTCTAAAATTGAGAGAGGTGCTCTAACTGTACTATTCTGGAAAATAGCGGCACCGTGTTGTATGCTAATGACGTTTTACAGTATTCCAATAACCAATGTCAGCTTTCGAGCCAGCCTGCATTCAGACACGTGTTCTGTATACTTCCTTCACAGTCAGTCGGTTTCTTCAGGGGATTGAAATTTCACCATAAGCCCCGCCCCATAAAGTCACCATATAGCTCCATTTTCAGTCATGATTTTTGTTTTTTTCTATAACTGCTGTAGTAATTCAGTGAGTCACTTTTTTTTCATCTGAGACTTGCAAGAAGAAATTGAGTATGCTACTACTAAACACAGCAATATATTGACTGAACTTGTTCCTGATTCAGAATTGCTTAGACTGATATTCCCTCCATTCAACAATGGTATAAACACAACAATTGCAACAATTCAGACAGTAGAGGTTGATTTAAATGCAACGAGGTCATCATGTTTGTGAGAAACCAGTTTTGGGTCACAACAGAGAAAAACAAGTTTTGAGTCCTTTTGAGATTTTAAAACAGCAAAAAAATCAATCCAGAAAACAGTAGGTAACTGTCCTCCCTCTCAATCAAATGTATTTTATTTTTCACATTATTAGCAAGTAAAATGTTTCTCACAATGGGGCTTCTTCGGTCCATGTGTTTGCTGGAGGCTGCCGGTTTATTTTATCGATTTATTTTTCATTCTGTTTTTTTGTGGCTCTTTTGTGTGGCTTCAGACCCAATGTTTGATTTTATTTGAATCCCTTCCCTGCTTTTCAAATTCAATTGCTTTTTTCTTTCAGCACATATCGCACCTTATCGCAGTCCACATTTGGATTCAGTCCCGTCCCAAAAGCCGAATGCTTAGTGGTTCAACTAATAATTCCATCAGTCATTAAATATTAACATTATGAAACAAGTGTCCCGAGCTGTGAAAAGTGATAAAGGAGTGAAGTGGAGAAGCTGTAGGGTGACTAATGAAAATTAAATATTTCTGTAATAGTGTTTTGAGTGATATTTTCATTATTCCATAATGACACTGGAAATTCTCAGTGGTTGGTAATTAGCCCCCTACCCATATAATCATTTGCTCTTTTTTTTCTATTTTTCTGTCTCTTTCTCCTATCAAATGTCATAATTTAGCTCATCAGTCTTACTTTGGGAAATCAAAACCCCTTTTAAGCTGTTATTTTACACTGCCACAGCATTTGTGGTTTTTGGCAAGTCGTGTGCCGTATGTGCTCACGATCAGCCAGCTGCCAGTGTTCCCTGATCTCACTACCTGGATATAAAGATTCCCACGAAACAGAAAGCACACTTTCCTGGAGCAGGAGCTGCCAGAGTTGTAATGTTCATCAAGTCACGTCAAGGTGAGCCTCCCACAAAATAAAAATGTCAACGTGGGGTTTGAACTCAGTGCTTCCGTTTACCAGATTTGAACTGCAATGGCATATTTTCTGCTGAGAGAGATACTATTAAATATCACACGTTTTGATATGTATCATCACCCTACAATTAAGAGTCACTTCACTCTTATTTTTGGAATGACAGAAATGTAGTATCCAACCTGGTAATTTGAGAATACTGTATGAAAGAGGGAGTCTACATGACATAAATATGTTTTTTTTGGTTTGGTTTGCAGATGAACTCGAACCCAATGCCTATAACGAAGTTGGATTAAGATCTCCAGGCAGGTCAAGTATGAGCTACAAAATGGAAACACTCTTTATCTGTTTCAGATAAAACTCAAGCATCAGTGTAAATGCACTGCCATTTGTCCCCCAGCGATCATAGCCAGCTCACCTCAAGATGAGTCCGACTTATGCATAGACTGTGTGTGTGTATATATATATATATAAATAAATGGACGACACATTACCATTCTCTCCGACTGTACAGAAGCGAAGCCTCAATATGCACGATACGGGAGTTGCCATCTAAATATTTTTATGTTATTTGGAAACAGTGTCTGCACAGAAGTTATCGAGCAGCGCCATCAACCTGCCCGAATTGATCGTGAGCATTTTTTAATGCCTTTTTTGAGAATTTGGGAAAAAAATATTTTGTTTGACGTGTACTGTGATTTAATAAAGCCCATGTCCCATCCGCTAACATGGAGGGGGCGTGGTTTAGAAGCTTTAATGCAGGGGGTATTGTGGGTCAGCAGGTTTGATGGACCGTTTTACACCAAACGGGGTTCACGCGTGTGGGATGTCAAGAGCCCAAGGTGAGCAGGGTACCAACTGAAAACAACCTGATAGAGCTTAGGCTCTGCAGGCCGTGTCCGGTTCTTCCCATCCCACTTCACACCTCACCTCCAGCCATCTGCCCACACCCAGCGTCTGGATCCGTCAGGTCTGCCCGATATAACGGAGATTCAACTCCGAGGCCTTGTGTCTCTTGCCTTGCTCCAACAAGCAAATCCTCGGTCAGTTAATGTAGGTATAAGTTCGTTACTGTTAGCTTGCAGTAGTAACCTGATTTTGTAAAATGTCCCGGCAACAACTCTAGTTGCTGTCTTTAATAATAAGAATGAGAATAAGGGATTAGAGAAACCAGATTAGCACGGCGAGATGCTGCGGTAACCCCAGTTTCTAAAACGGTTTACACAAGCGTGCATGACAAGGACTTCAAATTGAATCACAGTGTCTTACATCAGTATAATTATCCTTCATGAAACTAAGCCATTGTTAAAATATGGCTAGGATAAGAACTCTGATTGCTGACCTGCTGCAAATTTCCCGCATTAATATCATGTCTCCGAGGACCCTGATGCCTTATGCCCAAGTAAAGATGTTGAAGCTGCTCACTACAAATGCACACTGCCCCGACCCTGTCTGCTTTAAAATTAGGAAGAAAAAACTGGAATCAGAGACGTTAATGATTAAAGCCCCAGCACCCTGACAGCTCTAATCTTTGAAAGGCTTGTGTTGGATCGTCCCGAAAAACCCCTCAGCTGGACCCCCTGCAGCGCGCCAGCCACGCTAACAGCCAGTGGATGATGCAGCCAGCAGGAGACTGCACTTCACCCTCCAGCGTGTACAGTATTTGAGGATTCAGTTTGTGGAAGCTCTGACACCACGGGCTTCCTCGGCTGATAGTACCAGTATCTCTTTGGTGGTGGATCTCTGCTTCCTGACAGACAGAAAACACTGTAGCAATGCCACAAGAGCTCCTCTCTGACTCACTGACTCTCAGCACAGATGTAAGGGGGGCTCAGTTTGAAATAACTGAAGAGATGTTCAAGTGGAGCTATATACAGATTGTGTATACTTGAGTATGTGTTTGGGGAGGGAGGTTGGAGTGGTGGTGCAATGTGTCATGTACCTTTCGTTCCTGTGGGACTGAAATAGTAATGTACCTTCAGTTGCCACTTCATTAGGTGCACCGGTCCAATAGAAAGCAATCCAATACAAAAGCTCTGCCATGACTTTGACCTTTTGTAAAGCTCACAATGCAGTTATGTCGTGGACAGCATGGTGATTCCAATGTTAAACTCCTTTTACATACATGAGGCGTGACTCACATGCACATGTCTACATCCGTTTGAGAATACTTCATTGTGCGCTGGATTATGTATATCACAAAGCAAAGCATAAAAAACGGATATGAGGAAAGAAAAAAAACCTCCAGCTCAAATTTCTGCTTTGAGGCGACATGCTGCTGGCATAATTCTGTATCCTCGTACTGTGATTAAAAGACAGATGCTTTTCTAATTGCTCGCACTACGGATGGTGATGTTGTTTGCAGCTTCGCGATCCACTGCTTGTAATTATCGAAAATGCGACCTCTCCTTGTCCTTCATGAGAATCGATGAATGCAGTGTGGCATATTGGAGAGGGAATGTTAAAGCTGTGGAGTACAGGCGGGATGTGGTGCTGGGTCATTGAGACAGATTGACTAAGAGTTTGGTTTTGTTATTATGATGTAATTAACACACATGCATTCACCAAGTGAGATAGAAGATTGAAAGGCGAAAGGGAAAAGAGTTTAGCCATGATAGCATGCATTGTCATTATCTCATTGTGTGGATTCAGAGAGGGGGATCCGTCTTTATTATCATAATTACCTTACATATTACTGTCATGTGTTCATGTGTTGATACTTGAAGTTCAATTTCACGCGACAGATGGTTTGTGACAGAACCATCTGATGGGCCTTCTTTTGAAACTGTTTTCAAAAAGGTGCAGACACTTACTCATCAGGTGATTGGATGAACCGTCTTTCAATCAAACTCTTGAAGTTTAACTTCAACTTGAAGCCTGACAAGATGGAGTTTCACATGATTTTGGGATATCGACAGAATCCAGCTGCCGCGCATAATATGCAAATGGCCGTTGTCTGAAATCTTTCCTGAATACTTGATCATTATATTGCATATCAGTGTGTGTGTGTGTGCTGATGCTTTTCTTGTCATTATGCATTGTATCTTAGCCCCAGAACCTCCAACAAGCCTTTATTTGGTAAGCCAGGGATCTTTATATGAAGGAGTAAAATCCAATTTGACAATCCAAAGTAGAAAAATCCATCTTTACATAATTGTCATGTGCATTGAATCAATGGAGTTGGCAAACCAAAAATGAAAATGCTGTTTTATCACAAAGAGAGAGAGAGAAATAGAGAGAGAGAGAGGGGGTGACGGAACCATGTTGGCAGACATGGGCATGGGCCAATGAGCAAGGATTCATGGTAATGTACATGTAGCACATTTTTACCCCGCCAACCTCCTCACTCTCTTCTCTCTGTCCAGAAGTGGCCAACAAAAAAACATGTTTTATCCAGCAATTACAGTGCTAATATGCTTTGAATTTACTGCAGAATTTTCAGAAAAAGCCGTTTAATACACATTCACAAAAGAGTTGGTAAGTGTGTATAAAAGTGCATCAATCTGGAAAATGTGCACATTTTCATATGAATTTAAATATATACAATGATGCCACTGCGTGATGGCAATGACTTCTTGTAAGTAGGTAGGAGAAAGGGTTGCCACATGACATCGTGTCTGGAACTATCCATCTGTGATAAATACCCAATGACAATGCGTCGTTATGAAGCCACAGGATTGTGTCGATGCTACAGCGATCAGTGTCATGCATCCATCTCATTGTAACTGGAAATATATCAGTCAAAATAATTGTGCGAGTGTAGGTGTGCATGTCGGCGCTAAGTGGTCGTGCATGCGCGCGCCCGTGCGCGTCAACAGCTTGAACCTCGGTACGTTAATGGCATCAATTAGAACAGCTTTAATTACTGCTGCCTCAAATACGCCTGCCTCAACAGGGCTTTCTGCTTGACCCCACGCCATACACACATGCGGGACAGCAGACGTACAAACGAGGCAAAGACACACACATTTCACACACACACACACACACACACACATAAATGCTGGTCTCCTGTCGACCTAATGAGCCTTTCAAAGCCTCATAGTGCCTGATAATGATCATGACGCAGGCTTCGTGAGCTATTATGACATACAGAGCGTCGGTGTGTGTGTGTGTGTGTGTGTGTTTGTGTCTTGATTTTCCAGTCATATTAAGCCTGAGAGGCAATGTCGCCAGTCACTTCCTCCTTCTTCCCGCTAAATCAGTCAGCCGGTGCATGTGCACACTTGCATTTGTTCATTACTGTGGAAAGTGAAAGCCTCATCTTTGTTTCGACAGGGATATCTCTCAGTTTGCATTTTGAACACTTTCGTGTGTGCGTGTAATAACGGAAACTCATATTACATTTTCTTCCTTAGTATATCTACACCAAACAAGGTGTGATTACAGCCATCTTTGGTTCATTGAAGCCTGTGTAGCTCTGTACCACTGACTCCATCCTCCTACTTGCATCCTCTTCCTGTGCATTGTGAAAGGATTTGGGGAAAAAAAAAAAAAATGTCATCACTCAGTTAACTCAGCTTCTGAAAGTTGTTGGCGCTATATGCTTGCATGTGTGTAATCTGCAAGTAAACAGAGTAGAAAAAGTTAAAGGGTGCGTGCCGGGAACAAAACAAGTCGGCTTGGCCGTATCCGAGAAGACACAGACAGCAGAAACGGATGATCAGTCATGTGAGGTAAATGTTCGCTACGTCAGAATTTAAACGCAAAAGGCGTTTCCTTGCCCCATTAAGCGCATCGCCTCTTTTTCAACAGAGGCACATTTGAAAGGAAGCTTTATCACATTTTCCATGCAGCTTTTCCGATGCGATACTTCAAAATGTGCATTAACGAGTGTGAACCCTTTTTGTCGGCCGTGATGACAGATCACAGAACAAGTCAGAGGAGACAACCTTTTTACTTTGCTTCTACGTAGAGGAAGCACTTGTCCAAGTATGTGAAGGTTAACAGTTAAGCATCAGTGCTTTTGAAAAGCTCCTTTTTAATCTCTGCATTCACACAACAATGAGACGCAGGTCTGCTTTTTCAATTTCCTCCACTTGACAGGAGGTCTGTGCAAACCTCAACCGCACAAGTGTGGACATGGCCTCAAATAACAAGCCGATAAGCCAGTGTGCAATTATCTATCCATGGCTCTCCCTCTTTTATTTTAATGAAAATGAACACCATCTATCTCTGTCTGTCACTCCCTCCATCTCCCGGCTCTCTTCCTTCAACCCATTTGTCCCTCAGCCAGGGACACCAATTACTTCTCCTCCCTTGCTATGAAGAGAAAATACTTTCTCTCCCCTATCTGCATCTCTTCTCTCTCCTCCATGTTTTGCTCTCGCCCTAATCCCTCCCCCCACACCCCCATTCCTGAGTTGCTCTCAGAGTTGTTCTCCCCGTTTCTGGAAAGGCGCCACCTTCCCTCCCTGGCCCAAACCCACAGCTATTAATTCTGCTAATGACAGATAAATGAAGCATGGAGATGAGGAGGCTGGTGCAGAGCTTAACACACACAGAGACACACACACACACACACACACACTTTAATGCACACGAGCACAAGCATGCACATACAGAATATACATGAAAGTGTAAACACACACACGGAATTCACTCTTTTAGCCGCTAATTGACTTTGATTGAGGACCATCTCTTTTTCTTTTTTTTCATCCCAACTATGTCAGGATGAGAGGCTCGTCTGTACACAGTGTGACACTTGTGTGTATGTTGTCTAAGAGGGAATGGGAGACTGATGAGAGAGACACTCTCAAGTTTGGGTTTACAGTTACTTCATAAGAGGATTATCTGACATCCAGGGAAAAGGGAATCCAACCCGTGTTTTGATTGAGCTCGTAGGGGCGGAGAGAGTAGCTGAGAAACAGTTGGCATTGTTGCAGCATCCTGAAACCTGAAGCATCAGCAGCTATTTTTTGAATAAAGTACAAGTAAATTAAAGAAATTAAGGAAATGTGACAAGGGAACAGAATCCTAGAAAATATGGATTATAGCGCAGAGTGGAATACGACTGGATACAATAGAAGATTTGTAATCGTAAAGACTCAATGATTTTTTTTGGATGATATAATATGACTAAAAAGACTGCAGGATTAAACAATCCTCACTATTTACTCTCTTCTTAAGCCTTTAGGGGAATTATTTATATCCGTACAACCTTATTTGAACAGATGTTAATTCTTCAAATACTTAGTTCAATAAGATATATACATTATTTAACATTCACAGCTCACATAAATCAAACAGTACTTTTTTTTTTCCTCTCATTACCATACATTACGATAATGAAGTATATTACGGCGCTGGGTGTTTTGCATATAATGGGGATGTTCTTAATTGGGCTAATGACTGTTTCACTAAAGCAGATGAAAAGGTCAACACTCCACTTTGACTTCAAAACTCTGCATAGCAATTTCAAACCGCCGCCTAGCTAACTGTGAAATATATTCAGCCTGTAGATTATCATTTTAATTAATCTTGCTTACTTGGTCGTGTAATTTAAACATTTGCTGGATGGAGAGAGGAGGAGGGAGATAGAGGATGGTGGGATGCGGGGTGTGACAGGGAGAAGAAGGAGGGAAGCTTTGTGTCACTGGGCCTGTGTGTGTGCAGACGGGCAACGCTGTTTGCTAATTAGTATCACCTTCACAGAAACGATGCTATTCTCTGCCTCAAAATGCCAAAGAATTTAAACCCATGCTTTGAGGAGTAAATGGGTAAACTGAGGATATAATGAGATAACAATTTCCAGCTGTTGGAGAGAACTGATTTTACTCCCCTGTTATTAAAGATATCCAACATTGTTGCTTGTTTTTTTTTCACACCCAATGTCAATGTTGTTGTTTTTTTTTTTTTATTATTGCTTTCTACAATATCTACCCCTGGCAAATATAGTATGGTTTGTGTTAGGGAAACAAATAATGTATGGATAAGGTCTATATGCTTACACTTTGTTACGGTTCGAGAAAGATCGTGGGTATTGTTAATAAAAACCTGAATTTGAATTGATCTTATCCACTACCCTGACCTTGTTTTCCACCTTGCTACATATAGGGCACAATATGACCTCCGCTGATACTGAAGTTTGGCCGTTGAGGTGCAGAATTTTGAATTGGAGCCTATTTCCTATCTTTATTCAAGAGCGTGTTCTTTCAATTTGGGAGCATGACTTATTGATTTCACTTTAGATTTTGTAATGCTCTCCCTCAAAACCCTGTCTTCACACTCAAATAGCCCCTGGTTGTGCTTGGATCTCTGCTCAACCTGTATGCTTGCACTCAGATATATCATTGCTTGCACAGATTTCCTGCCCTCCAGCTTTAGCCCGTCTCCTCACACTTGGGCTGTTTCTGTGTGCTCGTGAAACATCTGCTCTCAGATTTCTCCTCCGCTCTTGGATGGTTTTTGTGCAACAACCCTGTCAACATTCCCCAACCAATAGAATGCCAGAACTTGTGTTGACCAATGAAATGGTCTGTGCCTCGTTGCGAGTGCGTTCTCTTTACTAGCGTCCCTGACGAGCAGTTACTCTTTCACCTGGCCCACCAAGGCTTTATTATGTCCTCCCCTTGCTTTACAACGTTTGCGACCTTTCACAACACTGGATTAAATCATACCTAAGTGGCCATCAACAGTGTGTGCACGTAAGGAAATAAGAACATCACCAAATGGCTAAATGACTTGTGTCTCACTCTAAATGGTGGAAATAATTAGTTTTTCAAATATTTTTGTTGAAATTGTCATTACACCGTGACAGCGATTATTTAATCAAATGCTCTAACAAAGAAATCTGAAATCTTTGGCTGTCGCAGGATTTAAAAAAAAGTCCACTCCTGCCTGTCTACCTACTAACCTGTGTGATTCCTCCCTACACTTTGCCTGAAACCTGAGTTCACCAGCAACCTCACAAGTTATTGGTCCTTTTTACAGCAGACATTTTTACATGCCAAAGAAGGGTAAACACAGGTGTGATTGATACATTTAATTATAGACCCATTCTATTAAGTGTATTGGAGTCATTCCAGTGAGCCAGCATGGAGAATACCATGCAGGGCCCTGGCCCACCTAAATTAAACTGGTCCATAATTAATGTTATTAATTACACCCTGCAATGTCATGTCAAAATGGCTGCTGTGAAAAGGGCCAAAAGTATTTTTTCATCAAGACTTAAACCAATCTAAAGATGATTGATTAACCAATGTTGGGGATACAATGGAGTTGCATACAGAGGGTCACACACAATTTACACAATGTAATGTCACTCATATATATTATTTAACTGGCAAAATGGAATATTGCAGTTCTGATTGTTTCCAAACCAAATGTATGTGTCCTTTTCTAATAAACCTTTCCTCACATATCTGTAATTAGTTCCAGAATAGTCCGATGTTTTGAATTCCTGCAGTTTTTCATTACAATCCTGACATGTTTTGAAAGCCTGCTGTGAGTTTTATTTGTCAGAATTTTGTAAATGCCGAAAGTGGCAATTACATGACCTAATGACAGTTGATGACTGAAGTAATTTTCCATCTTTCTTGCCGGGTAGTTACAAAATTAAACATAGTTATGCTTGTGGCATTAATGGATTTCATATTGAGGTGGAGGCTAACAAAAAAATACTAAAATGTCTGTGTGTGCCATCTCACCCTTGAGCTGCAAATATCGTGTTTGTCTTCAAATATCATCCGTCACCCCCACCCTTGGCATTTGTCCATTTCTGAATTGTTGTTTTCACCTTCACAGCAGGGCTGAGCTAGAAAAGAGAACATTTGTTTTCCCATTGCTGGGTAGGTGCCACCATTGACACAGGCCTACCCTGCAGTGTATTAGCATATACAACCTCATGCCAGACAAATCCTATGTATAATTTACATTCACCCCCATCCCTCCATATGCATCCAATAGGTCTAAAGGCAAAACATTTTGTCCAAAAAACAACACACTGGTGGGATTTGATGGATGCCGCAATACACCTGTTGCCATGAAGCTTTGATCAACCCATGCTCTCTGAGTCCTGCTGTGGATGTTGCTTCTGTCTGACAGCAAATACGTCCCATTCGGAAGTCACCCGGGGGTGGGGGGGCATAGACCGTGACTGACGTCTTACATCCAAGTACTAATGGGACCTCAGATGAATTATCACATCTGTTTTCACTCCCAACGTGTCCAATAATGCATGATATCCGGTCAGTTCTCCTCAGAGTCTGACACCAGTGGTCATTTAGACACACCCACCTGCAGTGGGACTTGTTTTTCTCTCACTAGTCATGTGTTTCGCTTGACAATCGCTAATCACGTGAGTCACGTTAGCCACTAGTTAAGTTAACGTCAACCTAGCTCTTTTCCTAATCCTAACTAGGTGAATTTGTTGCCGAAGCGTAACTTTCTGTGAATATGGAAGTTCATTTTGAAAAGACACTGTGCATGTAATGAGCGCATATAGACATACAGTAATTTCAAAAGTCCAAAACTGATGTTCGAGGCATACAAAGCAAGTCATAGTTTGAAGCTCAGGGCTACTGACCAAGCTGCGTATATCTGTTGAATTGGTGCGAGCATGCGTTGAAATCATCACGTCAAGAAATGTTTGCTATTTGTACGCTGAGATGTATTTGCTTTTCTATTTCAGAGGTATTTTGGTCACACACAAAGTCCTTGTCCTTGTTACTCACGCCAAGCTTTGCAGCATCCCTCTTGCCAGTTTGGTTCTTTCCCCTTGGGGTTATACTAACAGGAAAAGGCAACAATCAATACATGCTGAAGGAGGGGTCAATCCCACCTCCTCTCATGAATGCTGCTTATGGATGTGCAAGGGCAGCTAGTGTCAGTGATTGTAAAGTCTGTTGGTACAATTTTAGCAAACTGATTTTCCTCCCGGGCCACAGTGCTCTTGAACCTGAGAGGATCTATAAAGCCGAGTATGAATCCAATTACACTTCATGATGAAACACTCTGAAAAGCTGCACAACTACTTAAATACTAATATCATTGGATCATTGCTACATGTGGGTTAAAATGCCAAAGTGCTTTAATTTCCCACGCAGATGCAGTAGTAAATAGATACTATAAAGCCTGGTTCTGGTAGTGTTCTTCTCTCTGTGGCACCTATACTACATCTATTTTTCAACTGTCATTTCTGCCTTTGAGACATCTAAAGAACATTCAATTTTCAACCGCATTTAGAAAGAAACCGTTTGTGCTTTTAGACCAAACTAACACCAGAGCCAAAACGTCATGGGCCACCAATCTTGACCTTCAGCAGCACATGTAGAAACCAGTCATGTGGTCCGCACTTGAAGAAAATCACTCCTAAGGATTAATACAATATGTGGAGTAATACATTTGTATAAATAGAGCCATATATATTCTCTAAGACAAACTTTAATTATACAATGTCTAAGAAACATTTAAAAAAATGTGATCCAATTGTTCCGAGGATTTGTACTGAATTCACCAGTTTCCCTTCTTGCTCTGAGCTACAAATGCAATATCACATGCTATGCAATTCCCTGGGATTTATTACGGCAACCTGGTTCATCACATGTATATAAATACCGAGTTAAAGTTAACCAATATTCTATAATACATAAGCTTGAAGCTGGGTGCATTTTTTTATATTATGTCAAAGCATTACGTTACAATCCCAGTCACCTTTATTAAGTCATACATCTACGGAGGACAGCTTTGATTAAAAAAAAGGCCGTTCACTTTTTTTATTATTTCATCATTCAGAGCCATTATTCCACTTGATTAATAGCTTGTCCAGTCCTAAAATCATTCTTTCTTCATTGAATACTTTCATTGAAAACAAAAGCAATACATAGACATAGATTTAAATGGTTTAGTCGACAGCTTATTCTTTTTGGAGGGTGGGGCTAATAATGAGCCCTTAAGAATTGTGTCCCACCATGCTGATAGGATTTTAAAAGAAAAATTATATTAATAACTAATAGTATTGATACCTCTGTATATATATGTACTTTTTTTTAGAATAATAATGGGTTGCTGACTTGGACTGCTGTGGATCTCTATTGAAAAAATGTTTTATCTCATGGGGCTACCCCGTCTGGATTGAGATGGAATTAAAATTAAATTTGGTGTGCAATCCATTATTGGGAAACCTTGTGAGCCAGACAGTCTTGCAAGTAGATAGCAGAGTTGGGCTACAGCCACTTTGGGTCAGTCGGCTTAAAGGCAGGGCACAATCTCCTTGGCATTTTTCCATTTTCATGATTTCCCCTTTCACTCTGCTTTTGACAGACATTAGATTAACCTCAATAATTTGAAGTAATCTGTTTCAGTGAATGGTACAAGGAAGTGCCTGCCGTCTTCTGCAAACTACAATATTACTACGACCACTGCAGACTGCAAATTATTTTTAATCAACATTAACTCTGAAATGAAGATTAGGTTTTGTGGACACACTGAAGATGACGCTTCACCACGGAGAAACAAAATGTTCAGTTTCAAGGTTTTCTCCACCACAAAACAATTTTATCACACAAAAAGCACATTTTCAGTTTTTATGCAATTTATACATTAAAGATGTTAATGCCCATTACATAAAATCCATTGAGACCATAATTCTTTCTCAGATGTTGTAAACAGAATTAAATAAAGTTGTGACACGGAATTAATATTTTCTACACGTACCTGCACAACCTATCCTAGTACAACCATTCATATGATATCTTATGAGAAGTTATTTGTTTTCTTTCATGCGTTCTCCAATGAATATCCAGCAACACGAGCGATCAGTGCACCTGTTTACGTCACAAAGCTACTTGATTAGGTTTCGGTAAAGATCGTGGTACGTAACAAAAGTAAGTTAAGATAAGGAACCGTTGACTTTTGGTTTCACCCGGGACATCAACAGGTGAAAGCCCTGTGTGTGTTTGACCCACCCATCCACCCCGACCTCCTCCCTACGTGGACTTTGTTGCTCTTTATACGACATCACCTAATTTCTTTTTAGCGGCTAACGATTGCATGGGTTATATATGAATTATAGTGCGTTATTGAGTACCAACAGAGAGTGAGGACAGCCTTTAAGCCCTACAATCTTTATGCACACTACCATATAACATTAAAAAGATTAAATGTAATACATTAACAACACGGGTCAAAGCAGTGAGCTGATTTGATGCCACAAAGATGCCCAGGAGGATGGAGATTTTCCAGTCTACAAGCCTTGTCAACAAATGTTTCAGATATTCCTCCGTTGAATGTTTGAAAAGGGAATCAGATATAGTGCTAATGCTAACAAAGGAGTTGAACAACAGTTCAGCAGTAGGGCAGCAAGCATACAAGAAATGCGAGCTCTCAACATTGGCTATCATAATTAAACACGGACAGATGGGAACAGCACAAAAACAAGGAGTCCTACACTACACCGTTGTATTATGGGTTGTAGTGTTGGTGTGTGGTTGCTATGTTTCACTCACATTTTAATAAGAAACTGCTAAAGGTACATGGAGTAGCACAAAAGCACAACACTTCCGGTTCTCATAAACAGGGCTGGAAGTACTCAGAAGTATAAATGAAATAAAAGTATCAATACTCTATTGAAAGAGAAATCCTGCATATGAAGTGCAGTACAAAAGCACAATATACCAAGCAAAAATGGCCTTTTCAGAATAATGTATATTATGATGTTTGATTATAATTATTGATGCATATCACATCTGCTCTCAGACCATCCTAAACAAACCCAGTGGACACACACATGAGTTTGTTTGACACACCACAGAGGTTAGATGAAAGCACCTTTAACACAATGCATGCCATGCTGCCCTACATTAAATATAGTACATTCCAAGTAACAATTCCCTTTTTCCAAATCCAAACACAAAAAGTGTGTCATGGTTCAAATAAGAAGACATGACTAAAACAGTAATTTGTCGAACTCTGCTGCTTGCCTCACTGTCATTCATCGCACGGGAACTAATAGTTTGGAAACATGATTTTGACAGGATAATACCTTTTGAAACTGATGCTGACTGGCAGACGACATTCTGTGGAAATTACAGCCTTTTCATTTGTGATTTTGATCTGGATTTTGCAAGATATTTAGGGTGATGAGAAGCATATGAAATGTGTTACACAGCCCCAGAGTCGCTCTCCCTGCAGACGTGAAGCTGAGTAGACTCCCTCTCTCTAACACACACATCAACTTAAATACACGTTCGAAGGAAACACACAACGCCACGCACACAACTTTATCGCTCACTTTCACAAACACAACTGTGTCTCTTCCGCTTCCTCTCTTTCTCTAATCATATTCATGACTCTACGAGAAAAATCACGAGAGCATTTTCATCACCGCATGTCCTTTTCAAATGCAAACCCACCCTCCCCCATTCAAGGCATGTTTATGATGAGATAAGTCAGAGCACACACCAGCACGGAATGCAAAAAAAAAAAAAAAAAAAAAAAAAAAAGTCATTCCCCCCATCTGTGCTCATTTTATACTAAATACGAGTTGGCCAAAGAGTCCACCAGTGGAAGCGTTTGTGGTGTCTGCTGGGCCGGGCTATTTGATTTGGACACGAGCTCTTGGCAGCCCGGAGTTTATACTGTAAATGAGAGTTTTGGCTGCAGCGACCAGCAAATGAAAATTGGATGAGTTTCCTTCTTCTCCCTCATTCTCTCCCTCTTGGCACCCTGGATAATGGTGGGTTTAGTTTTCAGAACAGGTTTCATCTTGTTTTGGGGACATGCTGACTCTTGAGGCAGCGAGAAAGCACAGACAAACCGAGTGATAAGAAAGCAAAATACATCATTAAATTCACCATAGGCACTAGGTCTACTACTGCATTAATTAGCATGGCAACTGTTTGCAAATGCTGAAGACAGGTGACACACCTGTCTTCAGAATTTGGTTTTTAACAACAATTTGATAGGATTGGCACCAGTGCCGGATTGTATAAATAAGTAGATAGATAAATAAAATGTTTTGAGACAAAGCATCTGACGGTAGAAAAACATAGAAATGCATATAGATAAAGTCATTATTTCTTAAAGGTGCAATATACAAGATTGGGAGCAGTTCTATTGCCTGTCGACGGCTGTCTACAAGGTGTTGGCTGAGCCGGCGGTTTGCAGCAAACGGTGCTAACAGTGTAAATTACAGAAAAGTGCTGACGTAGCTAACTAGAGCCCTGCCCTTTCTTGCCCATCTTTCAACAATCTAAAAGGATCGCTGAGAAGCTAACCTACTGCAGCCTATTTAATTTGCTTTGGTGCTAATGCTACGGTGCCTCATTAACCTCCTATCAGCTTTTTCACGGCACGAACACCCTTCTTATCATCTTGTGGGCCCACACTAGTTCGCCGACTTTGGGCTATACTCTTACCCCTTTGCAGCAGATACTGCACACGTAGGGCCACATTTTGGGCCATTCTGATTAGAAATGTGCCTGTGGAAAATGTTTAGTCACTGTTGAGAGACACTATAGCCAGGGATCATTTGACATTTTCTTTTCACACTTTGGAAGATTTGTCTAAAAAAAGCTTCAGCTTTCTGCATTCACTCGGGGAACAGCGGTCACAGCTCTTTCCAATTGTCCAGTTTAAACATAGTGATTACTGTAGTGCAACGCAAAATAGATCCATACGCACGATCAGCAAAAACTTTGGCATCGGTCAACTGGCCCCAGCCAGTTATTAGTGGAGACACACAGGCATCGACTGTCCTCAGGTGTTTTTTTTTTAGTACGACTGCAAACTCACTGAAGGTTGCCGTAGTGCGACCGGAGTGACAGCATGCAGGTTTTCTCCAATTATGACTTCTAAAGCAATAAATAGAGATTCACTGGCTCAGTCATTTTCTGATGATCAGATTGACACACTTCGAACGTATCTGCTTTAAAGCTTTGTTGTTGTTCTTTTTGCCTAGTTGATCATTTACATAGACGTGTATTTGCAGTGAACTCCCAGCTGATTCACACGCTGGCTTATATAATATGATTAATGCTAGTGTTACATGATATTTTAATTCATTAAACTTTGCTTTCCTTTCTTTGATCATGGTAATCTTTATGACACAAGGCATTTTTTTTTTTAAAACATATTCCGGATATCATATTTTCAAACCTTCCAATTTCCTTCTTTTGACAAAGCCTGAGTCCACAGTGTATATATTATATTTGAAAGTGACATTTTCAAGCTCTATTCATCATTTTGGAATACATTCACCAGGATTGGGCAACAAACATATGTGAATGTGTCCTGCTTTAGGACCACCAAGACAGTCTGACAGGCCCTTTGGGTTTTTATAATGCAAATAACTCTGTTTGAATAAAAATAACAAGCCTTTCAGCTCACTGCTTTTCCTAAATGTGTGTTTTTGAAGTTGTCTGAAGCCCTGAAGGTATAAAAATAAAACGCACAAGATTCCTGAACATTTTCTACTCTGACCGCTGTCATATAGACCTAAGTTGCCATATTAAACATTAACACTATATAAAGTTAATTTTGTATCTAAAATCATTCCTATAGCGCCATGCGTTTGAGATCAGAGCTGCCACACAGCCCCTGATTGGTCGACAGACAACAATCACTGAAAACATTCAGTGTTGGATTTGTTGTTATGGATTTGTCAAAAACAACCCGTTCTCCCTCCAAGTGTATATACTTTGACGACATTTCTAAATTGCATTAATTATTATCATAGTGTTGACAACAACCAATATGTGATGTGACTTTGTTATAGTTACAGAATGTAATGAGAATTCCAATCCATCAATTGTTCTTCTGCTGGCAGCAGGCTAAACACGGTGGTCCAGACGTCCCTCAGCAACATTGGAGAATTTATCAGACAAAATTCAAAGATGCTTGTTTCAGGGCCAATTAAAACATTTAATAGAGGCAAGGCAGGATTAGATTAACCTCACTTAAATCAACAACCGTGGTGCTTGGAGAAAATGCTAGATGTACATTTGTGCCTCAACATAAATCTTCGAAAGTCAACCGCCCTAGGAGGAGAGGTAGGAGACGCAAGATGCCGAACCGAATGGTTTTATATCTGCTGTGATATAAAAATGCACTACAAGAATGCACTACTGTATGCGTTTTGTTTTTTCATGTTTTTTTATTGTGTTGCGAACATCTGTACAACATTTGTTGTGCAGCCCAATGTTGCATAATGACAATAAATCATCCTCGAACTCGCAATATTCAGTTTGATAACCAATCGATGCAGCAGAATCAGAGATACAGTATCATGTCATGTGTGTTATACAAGTAGTAGCTAATATGCTAATAGTGGCTATATTATAGCCAAGAGCCTAAAGCAGGTATGGGGAGAGGGCTACAAACGTCTGTTAGCTCATTTCTTTTTAATTCAGTTTTTTTTTTTCATTTTCAGACTTGTGGTCTTCAGTCCCAACCGACACTGTTGTGACATCATTTGAAGGAGCCCATTTATCACATTTGGCACAGCTCCCTCTGAAGCCACAAAACGTTTTATACAAATTTTTTTTCACATATGAAGTGGTACTCCCATAAAGCTGGAAAGACATTGATGTTTAAAATTGTTGGACTTCCCCGTTTAGAGAATGGGACTCTCACACAGTTTGAGAGGAAAGTCCCAGTACAACTTTTACGTATTATGCATCCTAAATGAATCATGCAAATTAAACTGCCAATTTCTTTTCTTCTCACAATATTCACACTGTAATTGTGAACATTCATTCCTACATTTTCATGGCAGCCTGATTGGTGAACTTTAATGTGTAGGTCTGGATTTTATTTTTCCTTTCAGTGTCCTTTTTGTGTGTTTTTAGCTTTCTCACACTAAATCAAATAAAAGTCTAAATGTCAGCTTGTTTGCTGATTTTATTTTGGTTCCACCCAGCTCCTCCTAGCAACACAACTGAGTATTAAAAGCTAAAAGTGGAGCCATAAACATATGGCACTGGTTTCCAAGTGCGACACAACCAACAGTTTAAAACATTTTCTTTCTGAGAAAAAGGCCACTTCACAGTGCTAAATCTAATCCAGCTAACATGTGGCCAGGAATGTGTTTCGAGGCCAAGCTATATGTAATGACACACATGTGTGAAAGGGCAAATCTAACCATGGGGAGCTAAACGAGCAAGCTTTAGGTGGCTTGACCTTTGAACCAAACCAAAGGCTGGTGTGAGGGAGCCACCTCTAATGAAGGGCTTCAGAGTGGAAACCGCTCTACCTCCTGTCATTTACAGAAATCACACTCAAAATGAAAAACTGTCCTTTTCAGCTTGTATTCAGTCAACGGAAGTTGTTTGAACGCACATGCTCTTTCTAAGCACTTCACCATTTACATTGAAACTTAGGAGCTGACCAGTTTTCTTCTATTGGCCATCAAGCAAATCCACTGAGGCAGTCGGACGTGAAGAACCTCAGTTTATCAGTTTAGGTTAAGTTGTTGGAAGTTAAATAGCATTTTTAGCATATATATTTTTGTTAACAGCAAAAGCCACATATAATCAAATTCCTATTTTGATCCCATCAACTTGTCCAGCTATATATTTTTTTCACTTCTGTAACCAATATTTAAAACTGGAAACCAGACCTGTATTGATGATGGATGGTTGACTTCCAAAATGGGATGAATGAATGTTATGGCTGATGGATCACATGACAGGCGGACCACTGCATGGATGGAAAGACACATCATGGATGGATGGATGGATGATTGACCAACAGTATAATGCATGAGTTGAGTGCATGGAAAAGAAGAAATCTGAATGACTGCTGGGTATTGGTGAAGTGTGTGAGCTATTGGATAAAGGGCTCGATGTGTGATTATAGCAACGAATAGATTGTTATAATCTATTCATGGACTGGCATGGACAGAATCGACTGATGCATCCAAAAAAAAAAAAAGAGTTGAAATATTTCTCTGTCTCTGAAAAAAGTAAAAAGCTCTTTCAAAGTGAGACGCAATCTGAATTGCTCAAAAATCTATTTTACTGTGACGTTCCTTGTTGAGAAAAGATAAACAAGATGTGGTTCAGTGATGTTGGGCGGTGTTGGGCTGTGAGATGAAAGCTACTGCAAAGACATCTTATCTTTACCTGCACACGCACTGTCTCTGTGCAATCAAATTTAAAGGTAGATGCGTAGATGCAAGGACAATTCTAACCTTAACGGGACAGCTCAGAGATATAAATCCAATTTCATTACAATACTATATATTTGAAAACGCTCAACAGATATGTGCCTTTCCTGTCCCAGATCAATGGTCAACTCTTGACTTATTACGCTGTAGACATAGTGTTTAAGGAGACACTCGTTTTCTTAATTTAGGAGCACACTGATTCGAAACAGAGTTCCAGTATAATCCATCATCTCATCTGGATTGGTGCTCTCTGATCCAACAAGGGCAGGAAATGAGACTCAGACTCTTCAACTTCTGAGTAACAGCATGCTAACAGTGTGTCTGTGTCTGTGTGTGTGTGTGCGAGTGTGTTTTTTAATATTAATCACGTGTGCAGTTATCGATCATACCAACAAGTTCACATAGCCATTTTCACTCTACCACTTGCTGGAAGTAAAAATAGCCTGTCTGGAATGATTTAATAAACATTTTCTAACCTTTTGTTTGTAACCTTTTTGATGAAGTCATTGATGCGGAGTAATACATATCAGGTGACATTTTTTGTGGTTGTTGTTGTTTTCCCAAATCTCCAATTGAAAAGTAATGTTCTGCCATCTGCTCAAATACAGGAAGGGTTGCCTCTGGCTCTTTAAGTTCTGCTGAACTCGGAGGACTCCACCTGTGTAATTAGTAGTAGGAGTAAAAGTCTGCCATCGGCACACAGACATTTCCGTCAGTTTAACAGGTTTACTTTAAGGTATAAAAAGAAAGTTTCACTATGAGTTAGTTCATGGAGGTCACTGAAATGGATAGCTAAAGGCATTGACAGATCAGACCACCACCTGTATTTTGTGTCTCTCCTCTATAATCTATGGCCATTGAACAATCTGTAGAGAAATGTTCAGGTGATAAAAGTCTCAAAATGAAATATAAAAAAAAATAAATGAAAGCATCTGGTGTTTCCTTAAATTTGCTTTGGCCGTGTTGGACACAAGTTTAAAGTCACGAACCACGACCACAGATGAAACAAGGTATGTAAACACGATGCAGTCGTATAGTAGTATAAAGTATATTTTGTGAGTGTTGCAAGGAGACTCACAGTTGTGAAAGCAAATGCACGTGTGTGTGTGTGTGTGTGTGTGTGTGTGTGTGTGTGTGCGTGTGCGTGTGCGTGTGTGTGTGTGTGTGTGTGTGTGTGTGTGCGTGTGTGAGAGAGAGAGAGAGGGTTGTCTCAACTCTTTCACGATGGTCTCGTTCTTTCACCTGACGTGAAAGCAACAAAACCGATTCTTCCTTTTCCCAGAATTCCTTGGAGAATTGGCAGCAGGAGAGCCAGAGAAAGAAAAAGGATTCATTAAGGCGATGGAGACAGAGATCAGAACGGGGAGACAAAGGTAGAGAGGAAAAGAGAAGAAGAACAAGACCTAACATGCAACTGACAAAGACAGAAGGCATGAGAAGTGTTTTTGTTTACCACAGAGAGTGGAAGAAATATTCGGTTAAAGAGAGTTATTAAGAGCATTTGATGTGGGAGTTTAACACAGTGGGATCTACTAATCAATACAAAAGTATGATCTCTCTCTTCTCTAAGCCTTTTCCTCCTCTCTTTGTCTGTCCTATCCATCTCTTTTGATTTCAAAGGATAATTCATGTGATTAGGTTGTACCTTAGAGAACATCAGGCTTAAGGTATCTCAAATTGCCAGGAGGTGAGACTCTTGTTCAAAACACATTAACCGCATCAAACTATCCACAATCCATTGTCTGAAACATTATGATACTGTAATTTTGGGAAAAAGCTGGAAAAAGAAGCCTCCCAGTGAAACACTACTTTCGGGCCAGTGTACATGCAAGATATCATGTACAACTGCTATAATGAAAAGACATATTTGGCAAATGCCAGAGGTTCATATGGAAGCAAGGGAGGTCAACCGAAAGAAAATAAACAATCAACTCAAAAACAGATGTTTACAGAGAAACACAATTTTACGATGTCTGACACCCAATTCGCAAAAATAAGAAATGTTGAAAACGCATCTTGCAATATTTATAATGCAACCCACAGCTCTCCCTGGTGAAAATCCCTCCAAGTGTGTTCATCAAAAGATTCATCGCCTGCGCCTCCAGGCACAGCTTTCTCCAAAATACCCAACTGATGTGCACATTGTGTTCGATGTGGTTTTTACGACTAAATGCATCCAATCATCCTCCGACAGTTGATCAAGATCAAAGGGGTCATCTGCTCCAATCCCATAAATCTGGTCTACATGATGCTGTGGAAGAGCATAACTAGTTGAAAATCTGAAAATGTCTGAAAACAGAAGCTGCATTCTCAATGACCTTTCTATGAATCTAATAGCAGGAGAAGTCTTGTGATGTGATGCCCAAGGAACGCTACAGGCGTCGAGATTGTCTAATGCAATCAATGGATATTTAACCTTTACGTTCATCAGTTAAGAATCCCGTTCCTATTCATCTTGCAAGGCATCCTAATATATAGGATATGTCTGTATGTAAGTATGGGTACTACCTCTTTGTCCATTGGGTCTACTGTAGCGATTGCAAGGAGATCAAAAGAGATGAAAAGGATCCGGTCAGGTGACCTACACCCGATAGATCACACACATTCAGGAGCCAAGACAGAGTCTATTTTAAAACTCCTTCACAATGGGTGAAGGACAAGCCACCTGGTTAATTTAAATAGCACAGGCTGGGTCTGTCACAGTGTCAGAGGCATGGTCCTTAAAACATCGAAAACATTTATTTATTTTGTTACATGTCATTCTACCAGGCGGCAACCTCCGGGTCTGAAAAGTGAAGCCAATGCAGAAGAGCCTTAAACCTAAATTATTTTTAATGGTCATCAGGGGGCGACTCCTCTGGTTGCAAAAAAGAAGTCTGATTGGTTACAAGTCTTTGAGATAATATCTCTACTTCTCACTTGATTTATTACCTCAGTAAACATTGTAAACACAAGTTTATGGTCTCAATTGCAAGTTCTTCTTCAATACAGCATGTTGATTTGTAAATTATGGTCCCATTTAGAGTGAAATAGATGATAAAGCAAGGTATGCTTTAGGGTCTGGCTACCTTGTTGTTGACAGATCGCTACCACAACGTTATTCGATCTGGGAGTTGTACATGTTTTTGTCTTACACCTTTAACCTTTTCAAAGTGTGTTTTCATGAAAGTTAATTGTAACATTTTGGTCTCCTAAAAATGTCTTATTTAGCATTTGGTTGTCCTCAGCTCTACTCTCTCATGTCACTTCTGGTTCCAAGACGGCAAAGATCAAGAACCAAGATGGCAACGGCCAAAATATCACTTCTTGTTTGCAGTCTAAGCATCCTCCAAACATTTAAGATGTTTGGAGGATGTTGATCAAAATGTGTGTAATATTGATTGGAAGTCTAATAAATCACTACTTGGAGCAATAGTGCAGCATGCAGATGTCCTTAAATTCAGTTTGAGTCATTATTTTCCATATTATATAAACTCCGATGACTGAACTGTTACTTTTAGACTGTGTACAGTGTAGGCAGTGAGTGAACTCTCCTCTCCCTATGACGAAACCCTAAAGCCAGTCCTCAAATAGTCAGTCCACCTCCATATCTTCCTCCTCCTCAGAAGGGGCAGTGCATGTTTATCTGACTCTCTGCTCCTCCATCTGGCTTGCATTCTTTCTGTCTACATGTGTCAGCATCTCTTTTTCTTATTTTCACCCTATTTCACTTTTGCTCTCTTCTGTCATATAAACTATCGACCAGTCTAAATTGGTTACCCTCTTTGTACCTCTCTCACATAAAATGTCTTTCTCTTTTCTATTTCATTATGCCTCACAATCTCTCCTCTCACTCGAGGCGGTGCTGGGTCTTTCCTATTAACAATAAGCCATTTTTCAATATAAAAAGTGAGGGTTCCATCCCCTTGTTAGTAAGACCTTGTAAATGACCCTCTTGGCTCATATGAAATATATTGCTGCTGTTTGAAATACTCTGCTAACCAAAGACACACAAGGAAGCTCATTTTACATAATTCCTGTGATTGATTCATGTAAATTTTAACGAATGAATAATCAATCATCGTTAATGTAGATTACAGTTCTGTAGTGTAATGCAAATAGGAATTATTAGCCAATCGATAAACTTCCTGTCTGGATTCCAGGCAACAATAACGGGTTTTCAATGGGAGTCATTAATGGTAAACTTTACAAATCTGCTGAATGCATGACTTGCTTATGTTCTGAGTGGCTCTACATCATTGAGCAACACAAAAAGATACAATGTAAAATATAAACAAACTGAAATGAAATTGCTCTCCTTTCGTCTGCTGCAGCTTACCGATCTGCTCCGAGAACATCTCCTTCTTATCTAACTTGCAAACATCGAAAGGCTCGGCTTTGGCACAAGTTTGTGTACTTTGTCCTTAGTTCCCTATGGTGTAACACTGGTAGTCTGCCAACTGCTGTCAATTAACACAGACACCGACCTGCCCTTCCAGCCAGACACTGTCTTTTTATTAAAAACACAAAAAAAATAAAAAATACGTTGACAATATATCTGACTCCAAAAAGAGATGACTGAATATGATTTCAGTAAAACTTAGCTGGCTCTGATAATAAACCTGTGTAGACCGTCCTCATCAGAAAACAAGAGTCTACGGCCACTTTTGTAGCGCTCATTGGAAAGACCACTGTTTGAAAAGATATACTAAAGTATTGGACACGTTGAAATGTTGACCTGATGAAAGGGATCACCAAAGTTTAGAAAACCTGTGATTGTCTACAATGAATCACATGTTTATTGATCCACAAAAGTTAACTTTTTCATGGTAACAAATCCTGCAGTAGTTAAAATATTGCATTTTGGGCCTAAGTGGTGAACTGACGGATATTGCCATCTCAAGAGCCAAGCAGCTGGCATGGCTAATAATAATAGCTTCGGTCAACAATTAGTTATTTTCCTGTGGATGCGTGGCAGTGCAAAGCAACACAGACCACTCTTCCCCAACCGTTAGTAAATATTGGTTTATTTTAATGGAAACTGCAATATTTTGCTAACCTTGACAAAGTACATTTTGAAATTTAGATTGGTTAACAAAACCAAGTCTATTCTGGACCTGGCACATCTACAGACACCCATTTTAATTATTTTTGTCAAAGTAATTGGTAAGGTATTTGAAGACCACTGACAAACAACATTTTTCTTTAATTAGGTTGGAGAATTTCTTGAATCTGTCTGTTTCCAAGTTTGCAACGTTATCCATTGGGGAGACAAACAGCAGCACAAATACATGACTGGGAATTAAATCAAGCCCAAAAGTCACATTCAGTCTCCAGTGAATGCAGTTCTTTGGGAAAGAGTGTCTACTTTTATTCTGCGCTCAGCAGCCAATAGCTACGATCTACCGAGACAGTTGGTGCTCAGCGGGAGCCCTGAGAGAAGAAGAAAGTCACGCTGAGCTCAACCACACTCCAAAGTTTGTATGTAGTTTTAAGATTCATAACCAACCACAAAAAAATATTTGGTAGAAAATCAGGTTGGAGTGATGAAAATTCTCACAAACAACTCTCCAATTTCTTAAAAGTTTTGGTTCTCATGTCGACGGGCATTTCTTGCTTTTCCACTGATTAATTGGATTGGAGAGAGAATACATTTTTTTCCTTCTTCCATTTGGGTCACAGTAGAAGTAGAACTTTCAGGGGGATTTCAAAAAGCCACGTCTCTCCTCTCAGTCACACCTTTCAAAATAAATAAAATCCAAATCAAGAGTCAGTGAGAAAAGGGAAAAGATGTACTATGCATCAGCCCTTGGCCTATTTTTTCTTTTAGCTTCCTGCTGGTGTGAAAATATTCAGGAGACACAGACAAAGTTAATTCAGACACTCAAACATCACTAACAACAATCTGCCTTTATGAAATATGAAATGGTGTAAACTGCTGTGTCAACTAGACAGAATATTTAATTGTGAGACACAGAGAGAAATAATTGTCAATCGTATTTCACTTTCCTTTTTAACGATTTTTCTCTGTTTATTTAGGCTCTTTAGTGTCTGGCAAGATAAATTATGTGTACCTCAAGCACATTCAAAAACTGATTTAATCGTGACTGGATCAGCTTTTTTGTCAAATGATGAAGTGTTCCCTGAAAAGGATCCAGCCAAGACGTGTGCACTTTGTTCAGACAAACAGATTTGCTGCCTCTGCAGCAGTTGTCATTTTGCAGAATTCTTTTCATCAGAGGTAAAACTGAATCCCGGGGGAAGACGTTTTCAAACGATCCTTATGTTTGAGTAATATGTACAGTACATGCAGACGGTGAGTTCAATAGAAATCATACTTCAAACTTTACGAATGTCACTACATTTGCTTAGAAAGAAGACAGTGTTTGTTATTTGTGTGGATGGCTCTTGAAGGTTTCAACTACTCTTAAACATTGTGGTGGCAGGGGCGTGGTTGGGCTCAGCTGCAGAGAGGACGGAGTGTGGGAGTGGTTCAGGGAACGGGGCCGGGAAGAGGCTTAATCAGCCTCACCTGGAGTCAATTGGCCTCACCTGGCGTCAATCGAGGATCGTGTGTCTACGGTATTAAATGCCAGTAGGAACGGATGAGGAGGAAGGAGCAGGAGACACAGGCTGGCAGAACGACTGAGCCATTCAATAAAACATTGCCAAACGTTACTTGAGTGTGCTGGCTTATTTGTACACAGACGTGTTACAAACATATTTTATGTAACGTTGATGGATTACCACTGAAAACATGTTCTAACAAGCTCATTGTAGCGTCTTAACTTCTAAACCTAACTCTAAGTAGAGATTTTAAGCCCATCCATTATGCTTTTCAAAATTTTTTATTTTTTTTGTTTTGTTTTTGCTTCAACCTAACTTTCGAGCAATACAAGAAATACGGACAAATCCTGTCCCAGTACACAAAACCGATACCATTTTGTGACTATTTCACAAACTGCAGGGAGATTGTTGGAATACATTCAAGGTCTGTGTGCATTTTGATAGTTTAATTGGATTAATGTTTTCTCGTTTCTGACACTTTGGATTTAATGTAATAAACTAACTATCAAAGGTATATGGACCATACAGCCCCAAATCCATGGCACAAACACACAGATGACTAACGTAAACTATAGGCCGACGCCACACATGAAGGATATGAGATAGATGTGTTATTTTGACTGTCACTCAGGATTTCTGCAGTTTGTTCGAATTGTTCGAATTTTGCGCTACCTTGCCATGGTGTTAAGTTAATAGCCTCCTTTTTTAATGAGTGATGACAGTGTGTATATATATATATATATATATATATATATATATATAACAAATGGTACTGTCATGTGTGTGTACCTCAGGGTAGAAATGTCTGTTTTTTTTTTGTTTTTTTTGTTTTTTTTGTATAAAAGTAGCAGCATATAATGTGTAGCCCTGGGAGATGGCCACCAATGAAAACATTTTGTTCGAAAGAAAAAGTTTGCACCATCATGAAATGCACACAGACATAAGATTAAATTGCACAGGATGTGCCATCATTTCTGCTGAAGATGTACACGCTGTATTCGTAAAGGAAGAGGGGGAGAGGGTCAAGAGGGAATTCAAGCAAGCAGAAGAAAATAACAAGCAGGAAGCAAAGATGAAAGGGGGGAGAAGGGAAAGAAACATGGGCAGAGTGTATACCCCCTTATGGTTTATGTTGAGTTTCTTTATTTACATTTCAGACATTTGGTCAGATCTGACCTACCGTCCTGTATATTGTTTTTTCTTTAGAAGTTATGACCTTATCTTGGCAAAGTGGAATAAATTCTGCAAATTTTGCAGCCTTTTTATCACAAGTAAAGCGAAACTTTGTTTTCCATCTGTGGGCTTTACTTGGCACAACCTTTGCTGTTTGCACAGAGAACCAGGCTTGCGACAAGCTTGTGCCCTGAAGGGTTCTGGTTCGATTCCCGGCCTTGCAGAATAAAAGAGCAGCAACCTAATTATCGCCACTCAGGCCCTTAAACATGCACGCCTTTAGCGCTGTGGGCATCTTCCTAACGTGAACTTTGAACAGACTCAAGGCAAGGCAAGTTTATTTTTATAGCACATTTCAACAACAAGGCAATTCAAAGTGCTTCACATAAAACCATTAAAAGCATCAACACATAATGCAAAAGAAAAGAAGATATTTAAAAACAATTAAGAACATTCATTTAAATATTAAAAACAGTCAGTAAAAACATTAAAAAGCTAAAAATAGAATAAAAGTTGCAGTGCACTGTTTTAAGAATTAAAATACAGTAGTGAAATGCAGAAATTGAGGATGGAGGAGCTGCGTGTTTATTTGAACGGCCACATCTCAAGTAGAGAGGTGAGGAAGTTAAGTACCCTTCGACCAGCGCTCGTTTTGTTTTCAGATGACGACACCAGGACCAGGACCGCCTTGTGTTCAGATACAGGATAATCAACACTTTACAATGCCAATGCAGAAAGTAGTGTGCTGGACGGGTGTGTAGCAAATCTGATATGCATGCAGGAGTGAAGTGTCTAATCACACACCAGCCATCAACGTTCATCTTTTGAATAACTGTAACCTAATTTGAACCACATTTTAGTTGCCACAGCGCTGATCTTTCTCTTTCTTTAACCATATTGTTATTACCATGCAGAAATTGTAGATTTAATAAATGTAGCCATTGGATGTAAAAAAAAACATTGCTACTCAACGTACGCAATGGTTTTGCCGAAATGTCCTAAATCAACATCCTTGTCGGGCCGTTATGTTGTATATTATACGGTTAACAACACATTAGAAGAGATAAATAAAGCAGACTTAAAATACTGGTTCGCACCAGGCCTTCATCTGCGCCGGGTAATCGAAGTTGGTGGGTAGAATTGGAGTTGCTTCACCCAGGGGATCCACGCTACCACAGCAGCATAAAACCAAACACTAAAAGCTCTTTCTACAGACTTTCTACAACTTTTCAGCTGAATCACTAATGCCATTTAGCGGTTCAAGATAGGCTGTCAGACTACCTCCAACATGCCTGTTCGCAGACTTTCTTCGCATCACATCATCACCCTACATTCTACCTCATCACTCTTCTGCTCTCCTCCTCCTCCTCCTCCTCCCCTGCTTGCTGTGATTGGCCTGCTCTTTTTTTCCCCTCCTCTTCCTCGCTTCTACCCCCACCCCCCCCTGTCCTGTCCTCTCCCTCTGCTCTGCGGTCAGGAAACCTGGAGAAAACCATTGCAGTTGGTAACCGCTGCCAAATAAAAAAATCCAACTTGTTACTCTTAGAGTTTAAGCTCCTGCCAAATTAAAGCCCCTGCTCACAGGCCTGTAGGCAGTAAAATGTGGTAACAAAAACCCAGGCTTGTAAATCACGTCTTGATTGAAGGCTTGCTAAGAATGGGATGTGACGCACGCACATGTACGCACTTAAAACACTGTCCCTCTATTCTCTGTCCAGTCTTATTTTTCTACTTTTATGTTTTAGATTTTCACTCTTTGTCTATGGTTTTCTGTCTTCTGTCTGCTAACTTCCTTTCTGCTTGGTCACTCGTCTCTGATGCAGTTGTCATCGACCCTCTGATAGCTCGTCTCTCTCCCCTCTATCTCTTTCTGTCTTTCTGTTTTTCTTTACAGTATCTCTGTCTAGAAATCCATATTGCTTAACACTAGGAGCGCCGAGTTTAAATACAAATTATAAGCCTTTCAGCCCACAAACTTTTCATGAATGTGTGCTTTTGATGTCTAAAAGGTACTAAAATATAACATACAAGATTTCTGATCAATTATTCCTCTGACCGCCAGCGCAGTCATATAGACTGCAGTTGCCATATTATACATCGTTATCATATAATGTCACTTTTCGATCTCACGTTATTCCTTCGCGCAATGATTGAAGATCAGAGCTACCACACAGTTAGAACACGGCCTCTGATTGCTCAACAGACTCGACCCAAGGCATCAGGGATTGCTAGTGGACGTCTAACAAAAACTCAATGGAGATCTCTGCCAGGTGTGTCTGCAACCGGCGCTGTAATATTTATTGGTATGAATAAATCCGACAAATCGCTAACCCCCCCCCCCCGTCTAGACTACAAGTGTATCAGACACTGTGCAGGCACGCATATCTGTGTAACCGCAACACGAATCGTTTATTTAGGCTTCAAGTCTACTGAGCAAACTGTTTCCCCCCACTGTGTCTCTGGCTGCAGAGCAGCGACAGGGGCGGCGATGCCCTCAGTCGTGTGATCACTTGCGGCCGGGGGCCCGGTTAAGAGTAGCGAGTGAGGAGTCAACAGGCAATCAATGGCATAATGAAACAGACAATAAAAGGGGTTTTGAAAAAAGGTGTGAATCCCCGCAACCACAAAATGTCCTTGAGCATGCAGCCATAATAATGATCACCCACAATATCATACAGTTTGCTGCAGCAGTATGCCCTGGACAGACCAAGAAAAATGCTCAAATAATAATGGAAAGAGCATTCTGTGTTGGCTTTATCGCTATGGATTTATTTTTCTCCAAAAACAGTTCGAGGCAGGATTGTATAGATCCTGAAAGGAATACATTTGCACCAAAACAAATAGCTTCTCGGCTGAAAGTAAGTATCTCGCATGCACCGTCTCAGGGATATTAAATGTATTATATACAACGCACTTTCACCTGAAGCCTACAATATAGTAGTATAGGTTATATATTAGTGTAATTGTATCAGGGCATCATAAAGCAACCTGGTCCGGACGGGAGACGTGCAGTGGCAGTAAATAAATATATATCATTGTAAATTTGCACGGGACATCAAAAAGGTGGCCGATCATCACCCAATCATTTCCAGTAACTTCATCAAACAAATTAGCACTATCGATGTGCTCGTGAACACAATCAATTAAATGACATGACGGTTTGGCCGTCACGGTGGCTGTAGGGGGGCGGTGTTTTTACTGCACCAACCCGATCAGTTCACTGCAGGATGGTGATGGAGTGGATGTTTTAGTCACATGATCTTGTATTTCTCACCGCTCCCAAGAGGGACTAATGAGCTGGTAAGTCCAAGTCATCCGTCAACAAGACTACGATCTGATAGTGTCAACAGCCAGTGGGAAAATATTGGAAATATTGAACAAGATATAGTTGATCATGTAAATCACAGCCTCTCAAAATGTTCAAATGTAGTGAGCAATGCTAAAAAAAAAATTAAAAAAAAATGAAGCATCATTCTGCAGAGGCATGTTCTTCCAATCAGGTGCAGGGAAGGTTTACATTATGTCCCCAGCACAAGGAGAGCACATGTCAATCATTTATTTTCCAGGCTGTTTGAAATTAGACCTGTCTCTAGAATGCCTGTTGAGCCTTGCCAGACCACAATGAGCATTTGTGGGCTGGCTTTGTAACGGGTAAGAAAATAAAAAAAAGAGAAGAAAAAAAAAAAAAAATGGTGGCTGTGTGCCACAGGATGCTAAAGCACATGCCATGTAACGGAGCACTGTTCAGCACTGAGAGTTTGGCTCATGTCCGACACGGCGCCATTCAATCCGGCCGGAGTCTGACATCTTCCAGTATTGGGGATCAACTGTTTCAGATCTGTATGTTCACCATTCTAAAAGGCTTCTACCTATTTAAGGTATCAAATTAGTTTCATCAGAAAGCACAACATGTCAGTGTGAAAGACACACATCAAAAGTTAAAAGTGTAGCTGTCTCTTTCTCATGTGTGTGATGCCCCATCTTGGCCTTGTTTCCCGATGTTAGCACATTGAACCAAATAGTAACCTGTCACGTTAATGCCTCTCTAGGTTCTACGTCTCTCTCACACCAGGCTGGTCATAGCATATATTGAGTGGACAGGACTGGTGAGAAAAAAAGGCTCATAAAATGATGGTCACTGTTTCCAATCCCTCAGGGGAATCTGGGAATAAGGGGAGAGGGGGGGGAGAGAGAGAGAGAGAGAGAGCTCTTTTCCGTCATTTTACCAGTGAGCTGCTCTTGAGGGAAGTGCTTAATCCCTAATGCTCCAAGTGGAACCATTCAGAGCCAACTGTGTAATGCTGTGGTTGTACTCGGTAGCTCCCAGGTGTGAAAAGTGTGAAACTGAGTGGTTTTGAAGGAGCTGCCGAAAAAGGGCATATGAACTCAGCTCATCTTCTCTGGGCCAAGAGAAGTGAAAGAGGGAAGACATATACACATATACCAGTCTTTCGCTCACCTACAAGTTTCAAGAGTCTCTTCTCACTTTAATTGAAGCCTTCCCTCTTTTCTGACAAACGCATCCAATCTGAGGACCGAAGGGGAAAAGGTACCTTTTTTTTTTTTATTCTTACTCTGGACAAGTGATGAGCCTTTTCAGCTAACTATGACTCTGGCTCATTTACAGTTGTTCTTTTTTTTACTTCTTTCTGTTGATCAGTGAGCACTATCCCTGTCAGATAAAATAGATGAGAATGAAATAAACGTTATGTTATTGGGGTAACACCACAAATGTGTACAGCCACCTGAAACATGACCGCAAACCCAAATATGATTAATCCAAGAAGGCAAAACTACCAGGAAATTTATGCCGTCTTAACACCTATACTGCCACAGCAGGCGGATACGGTGTAGTGTCCCATCCATGTCAGAAGATTTTGCAGCTCACTTGCCAACAGAGACAGCTGTGTCGTCGGTGTAACGAGTGAACATAATCCCGGGCTGTGGAGTTGTCTGATACTGCTGGTCTTGTCTGATGATGGGGATGGTGTATCTACATTATCAGCAAGGTCTCTTAGACGTGAGGATGTGTCTTAATATGAAATATTTAAAGGATATACTATGAGAGAGAATTGCAGATGTACTTCTGAGCGAGAAGAATCTTATTGTAATGTTATACAGAGATAGGAGACCTGGTTATTGCTTCTATTCCAAAGCATTTTGCCCGTGGAGGTTTTTTTTGCCAAAGAAATTGCTCGATAATACAAAAGTCATTCAAATGTCACCTATTTCAAATGAGATTTCCTTTGTTGATATCAAGCCCACATTTATATTTCACCTGAGTTTTGAAGAGCAATTGTGAATTGAGGCATTTTAATCACTGAAATTGATTTGAGGAAATGTTTCGCAAAACTTTTGCTGGAATTTAAATGAAAGCCCTCACCAACAACGCAGACATTGGTTAAACTTGCATTAATCATGGCGATGGTGAGATTGAAAATTCCTGGGGTTGTTCTCTTTTACAATAACCAAACCCTTTTTCATCTCTCTCTCTCACTCTCACACACACACACACACACACACGCACTCCTTTCATCGCTCTTTTGCTCCTCTCACCCCAACCAAGGCTCTCTTTACATCCTGGTCGCTCTAACCAAAATATTGACGTTCATTAGTCAGATGCATGTCAAAGGAAGCCAAAGGATTAGATTCAGATGGCGGATGGGAAGCCAGAGGGCTGCTGATGAAATCTGGACCGCAGAACCGAGGTCTCAGGGATCCGAGGGAGGGGAGTGTGGTGAGACATGCGCACACACACGACGCTTCTCACACACACACACACACACACACACACACACACACACACACACACACACACACACACACACACACACACACACACACACACACACACAGAGACACACGTATACATGAAAGAATCCACAGGCGAACACGCACGCTTTAAGGACTTCGTTCCTATCCCCACACAAGAGGACTGGTATAATGCACATGGACTCGCACATGCATGCACACATTGAGATCGTTTCCCAGGGACATGCGGGGACAAATGTGTTAACACACACGCACACACATGGTGAGGCAGAAGACCGCAAGGCTCTGTGTTGAGGTTAGGCTTCGTTTCATCTCTGGCTGAGGCCTAAATCTCTTCAGACAGGGGCCTCGCTTTGACACATCCCCGCCAGCAGCCGAGCTCTCACCCTGGCATGTGTGAAGCTCTGAAGTTGCGGTTGACTCTGGGCTTTCTCTGCATTTTACTATTTTTTTTTTTTCCATCCATATTTTTTTTCATCCTCTTTTCTCTAATAAATGGGCTCTTTTTTTTCTTTAAGTGTTTCATCTGTGTGTCTCTGGTGTATCTCATTGTTAGTCTTTATATGTGTTTGTAGGGGGCTGTGTGTGTGTGCATCTCTACATGTGTTTTTGTGTGTGTGTGTGTGTGTGTGTGTGTGTGTGTGCGTGTGTGTCTCTTTATGCAAGCGATGTATGTCTAACATTGATCTCTCTCATAGTTCTTTTGTGTTCTGTTAGTCTCTCTTTCTTGTCCCTAAACACACAGCAGGATATTGAACTGTGGTGCTGGCTTAGAGAGCAGCCAAACTGATATTCATCTGGGATAAATATAGAAAACAGACACTTTCTTAGGCCGCAAACTATGAAAGTTTATGAGAACAAGAGGGCTTTGAAGCAGATGGGCTTTGATTTTGACAGTAGATAACGCTGTGCTGTCGCATTTTCTTCATAGCTTAATAATGTGGCCTCTTTTATTTAACTTTTTGCTGCTAAGTCACCCCTTTTGCCATAGTTTGGGAGAAAAAATTCCAATTCTGTTAACATTTTGTACACACACAGTGTTTTCTGTTTAGTAATCAGTCACTTGAGAACAGTGTTACTCTGCTGAACTCTGTTGGAAGGTCAGACTTAAAGGGTTAGCTCATCCAAATTATAACAAGAGACAAAACCCCAGCATCGTTTGTAAGCAAGTATGGCATCATGGGGGGGAAAAAAACATCGCTTGTGCACACAAGAGCCCAAGACTGTCAAGGGGAAAAGGACGAAAGTAATGAAGGGTATGGCTTCAAGATATTCATGGGATGAATTCCGTATCTGAAACAGCGCTATGCCAAAACACAACAGCTGGCCTGCAGGTAACACTCTGGGAGCTCATCCCCAGCCGGCTGGAGAAGCTTTGTCAAAAACACTTTCATTGGACTATATTTTTCACTCAAAACTATTTTTCCTGAAAACTGTTCACAGTAAGGTTTCTGAATTTCTCCGAATGATGGGGACAGTGTCTCCGGTGAAATCTCTCAGTTGGATACCTAAAAATCTGGGCTCAAGAAAACTCAAACTATCTGCATAATATGACAAAACATGTCTTGTTTTTTTTGTAATTTGAGCGAACAAATCCTTCAATAGCGCAGTTCTGGCCTTTTGTAAATTAACTGTACGTAAGCAGTGTCCGCATTACAGCAAAACACCAGCTTTTAGCATGCTGAAAAGACAGCTTATGAGAAAATGCAAGTATTCACATTCTTTATCAGATTAGTTATCAATGGCAGATAATGAGATGAAAATGAATTTTGCAGTGATTGCTTTGCTATCTAAAATATGCTAATGCAATCATCCTTATCCAATTACTTCATTTAGGAAATCAGTGTACCCTTATTTATCCAACATTATGCTGCTAATATGCTATTGCATATGTATTGAGCATTTTTATATTCCGAGATGATTCCTCCGGCTATTGTACACAGTGTTTTAATGTATGTCCTCCTACTGCGACTCGGAGTGTTGACACTGCATGTGGTAGGCCAACATTTACCGAGCCCTCTTTCTTCTCTGTGCGTCTGGATATGTTTTTTTTTCCCCAATTCTAATTGGAATTTTAATTGCAACGAGGATTAAGGCTGAGTGTTATGGATAATTGAAGCTGACAAACAGAGAACGCGGCAGGCGACGCGCGCCGGACTAATCTCGTTCACTGTTTTGCTTCAACTTCAGCAGGCCTGCTTTGTGGTGACACATTGAGTGTTTAGGGCTAATACGAGGTTTTTTGATCTTTGGTGGTTCAGCGGCGGTAGGGACGGAGATTGTGGAGAGGCTCCTCGTTAGATTGCCGGTTCAAAGTAGGACTGCACTTTGAGTTCCCTCATGATACAGGAATAATTAGGAGTGGGGAGGGTATCGTGGGGAAACAGGATGACGTATCGATGAAACAAGTTCAACCTCAAATATGGTTTGGTTTTGAGCGCTCGTCGTTAGGCTTTCTGCAAATCTGGATTGTGTTGAGGAGAAAAATGTCATGCCTCATTTGGCATGGCACACTGAAGCCAAATGTCTTTCTCTCCGCCTGTTGTCTCATTGGAGAATGGGTTCCTATTGCTGTATTTTTTTGAACACTTGCATCATCATCCAGTAATACCTGCGACTATATGCTAACAAAATGAGATGCTGTCTGTAATAGTACAGTTAGGTGAAGAGTGCGTTTACTTTACTGGATAAGACGGGAGTATATAAAAAGTGTGTATACAGGAAATGCATTGTGTGAATGTATATAGGCCAAGTGCTGAAGTCACACTTGCATAGCTGACTGGTATCATCTGCTTCATTCATGCTTGAAAATCAGTGGCTCATTCATCTGCTGCTTGGCGACCAGCTGACATCCAATCATATTCATATACAGAGCAGCCATTCTAACCGGACACCTCATACCACCACCCTGTCTTATGTGTTCAGCTTTTGGTATTGCAGACTTTACTGAGACATAATGCTCATATATATATATATATATATATATATATATATATATATATATATATATATATATATATATAATGTGTTTAAGATGGAATCATTTCTCACTGCAGAATCTTTGTTGCTGTCACGATTCTTGGAGAACTCCTTCAAAGAGCTGACCTTTTTCCCCCAAATCTAAATGTGTAATAAGGTGCTATATCAATAAAAAGTGCATATCTACAGATATGCACCAATAAAACAGCAAGCATATTACTCCCACCCACATTAGCTGCGGGCCAATAGAAACTCTCATATTATTGTGACAGCAATAAAAGTTGAAGCACTCTCTCTTAAAGTCAGCGTCAGACTAGTAAGTTTAAATGTAATATCTTGATTTATTTATAATGCAATCTTGGTGCTTTTCATTTTCTGAAAGCTTTTATGATCAATTACTTGAAATATAGGCTACAAATGCTATCAAGTTGAGTCCAAATGCAATTTGAGTAAAATAAGTCTCTTTTTAAAAGGTATATCACTGGTATTATCATTAAATAACATGTAATTTATTTGATTAATTTAACCTTTATTTAGTAAACCTCTTTTACAAGGGGGCCCTAGTCAAGATGGCAGAATCCCTTAAAAACACATAAATACACAGATAACAGATAAAAAAGTTAAAAAAAGAGCATTTATGGAAAGAAATAATAGACTGAAAACAAAAACGTAAAAGGGCCCCAAAAAAAATGAAGACCCTCTGTTTTAAAGCTCAGATGGCCACTATTAAATGCTGCCAAACAACATGTGTTGGCACTCGCTTGATACTTGAAATGCCCATGAAATAATCTGCTGTAAGACATTATTCAGAGAATAAGCATATCACATAAACAAACAAAAAGAAAACATTCTGCAGCCAGCTGGCATCTGATTTAGTAACTTTTTAAAAAATGGTGTCACATCATCTGTTCTTCCGGAGCTTGTTATGCTGCTGGACAGGTGGTCAGGGTGATCATGACTGAGCTGTTGCTTTTGGTCCTATATATAGATTTCTTGTGTAAATAAAAAGGACTTAGTGAGGAGCCAAACAACAGAGCAGTTATTTGGCACAGTGCAGCTGAAGCCACAGTATTTAAGTTTATTGTCATCGGGGACGTATCGCCAATGGCATTGCAGAAAGGTCACTGTAGTCTGGAAAGCCCATTTTGAAAATGTCCCAAATCCAGTCTTTTTCATTATTTTAAAGCTTGATATGTAACGCCCGTTTCATGAGTCACCTGAACATCATTCTATTAATTAATAATAGCAGCTGTGATAGGTTGACAGGTTTTATAACGAGAGAAAAAAAGAAACTGACTGGGCACCTGCCTCCCCTTTGATTGGCAGTAATCATCTTGGTCATCAAAAGGATTAGTTGAGAGAAAATCTTCCGTCAGGAATATTTGTCAGCTTGAGGCGCAAATTTTATCGCAGCTTCAGAGTTTGTATCGTTCAAATCAAGGTTGCAAAAGATGTCTGTAGTTCAGTCAAAGCTGTTTGCCCTCTTAGTGCCTCGCTTATTCAACAGACACTCAGCAGCGTGCCCGATGCTTGTGCTCCCAAAGTGCAATACATCACATGAAGTAATTTGTCTTATATGAGGTTTTCATTTCACTGATAAGCACATGCGAATCTAAACTTTCTGTTGTGATCTATACGACTGGTGCTGTCAGAGGAGAGACAACTTGATTGCATGTAAATCCTCTGGATGACATTTGGGTTAGAATCAAATCATGTTGGTGGGTGTGCGGCACAATCCCCCCCCCCCATAAAAAAAAAACCATCCTTAATCCGGTTAGTATTTAACGGAATTATTAGTTTGGTGTCAAATTAGGAACATCACTGCATGTGGCCGTCAGAAGACACATGCCAACGCTCAACACGGCAAAGAGAGGAGCCTCGGCAGAAAAGCCCAAACTAGAAAGCTCGTTCCACCACCTCATCGTCAACTAATACATGGACAAAAGAAGGCTGCTTTACTCTAAAACCTCACCCTATAGATTTTGTTTACATAACTCCTTGCATGTCCGGTCAGGCCCTTTAACTTCATCAGTGTGTGTGTGCTCTTGTTCTGCTATCTTTATGAGGACCAGGGGTTTAGATCTTGACAGCAAGGACATTTCTTTCAAAGTGAGGACACTTTGCCAATCTTCCAATCTACGTTTTTAGGGTTTAGATCACATCAAAACCTCTTTGCACAATAATGTTATGGAGTCTCACCCCACATCAGGACACACAAAAAAAGCTGTTTAACAAGGTTTACCTTGTATTTTAGTATAACTTTTATAGTTAAAGATAAGAATCAGGTTTAGGTCAAGGTTAGGGCAGGGGCTGATGATGGTTGTTAAGGATGTGTTTAGTTAGTTGGTTAAGTTTATGGTATTGACATATTGGTTTGTAAGTGAGTAAAGTTTATGTCTATAACACATTTATGCAGCAGATGACACAGAATACTTCACAATTAAAGACCAAAGCAAGAGACATAAAACAGATCCAAATGGTGGGGGAAGTCTAAAGGGATTGGTCTTGAGCTGCCTTTTAAGGGTGTCCACAGTGTCCCCAGATCTCAAAACCAAAGGCGCTGAGTTCCAAAGTTTAGAAGCCAAAATCTCAAAGGCACAGGACGCTTTAGTTTTAGGCCTGAAGCGAGGTACAACTACAATGCCTGTAGTTTCCTTGCCATACAGGACTCTTAAATTGGATCCTGAATTAGGTTGGAAGCCAAGATGATGAGCACTTAGAATGTAAAGTGTTTCTGTTCTTTTGTCCACTTTGTGTACCTGAAAGCCCAGTTGTTTCCCTCCTTTTCCTCCATGTAGCTACAATGAGCCCTGAGCCTGTCAGATATATCAACCACATTAGAATATGTAGGGGGGTGGGGGGCATAAAAAACATCCAGGGGGCCAGATTTGTATCCAACGCCTTTAACATTTCATATTTTGACAACATTTGTATCAGATAAGACTTGAAATGTTTTGAGGGAGGAATCATCCTGCTGCTTTTATCTACAGGGAGCAACAGGGAGACCAGCAGAGAGCGAAGAAGACGGAGCAAGAGAAACCAAATAATGAGAGTCAAAGAGAAAGGGAAGGGAATAATGATGAGGAGCAGGGAGAGACCAATAAAGAGAGAGGGCGAGAGAGAAACGGAGGGAAAGAATAAAAAAAATGGGGGGGTGATGAGACTGTAAAAAGAGAATTGAGACGACAAGAGGACCAGACAAAAAGAGACAGACTGAACTAGAAAGCATTAAAGTGTCACGTTAAATATATTTTTAGGTGCATTCAATATATTTATTAGCCAAAATGGAAAATGTCAAGCATGCCACATTGTGAGAATACGATTTTTGCATTATTTATGTAAAAGTAAAACGGAAAGTTTTATTCGAAACTTTTGAATGACAAATCTAACGTGGCACAGTTTCACTGGGACGACAGAGAGAAGAATAGAACACCTTCCTTAATGAGAGAAGTGGATTTCATTCAAACAGTATCATGTATTTATATCATCACATTAACCTTTGGTTGTTTTTGTTGTTGTTGTTTTTGTGGTGACCTGGGAAACAGTTATGGACCACTCACTCCCAACTCGTCAAAATACCGCAGCATGGTCAGTGGCCCTTGGCGTCTGATACCGATAGGCCGTGGAGCCCCGGGGACGCACCAGGCTTCACTAACCATCACTTGATGGACACGTCACAACAAAATCCACAGGGCTTTCAGTCAGGACACCTCTGTTTGTATCCCACGTCGAACCTCATCAACCTAATCATGTCAACCTTAAAATCTAAGTAAACCTACATTGGAAGGTTTTCTTTAAAAAGACACAATACAAAAACTGACACACCGTCCCGGATACGTCCACAACTGACACCAGAGGGCTACCCAGAGAGTCACAGCTTGAATTTAATGGCCACTCACCATTGGGAGTGAGAACATGTTGCATCGACAAGTAATTAAATACTCATTACATATTACTAATTGCAGTAATAACATTGCTTAACTATGAAACAGTTGGAATACTTAGTTACATTACTTTCCATTACTCCATCAAAGGGTCCTTCAGCTATTTTGCATATGAAACCAGTTTATTCCTCAGTAGGGGACTTGTTGGTGTTTTTCATTTTAAATCTAATTACGTATACCCATTGGGATAACACATTTTTCTTTTGACAAACAAGGACTCCAGACATTAAAATCAAACATGTTTGATTTATGAAAAGAAATAAAAAGTTAACCCCTCTGTATGTGAACTTGTAAGTCCATAGGAAGATGCAGACAGAGGTTTGACGTAAAGACACAGCCTGCGGCAATATCATTGCTAAAGAGTTCCAATTTTAGGAAGGCAAACAGTCCGAGAGGCAAACATACCCTGCATGGCAAACAATGATATGTTGTGTTCGTTTTATCAGAGCAAATAAATATTGGCTTAGTGATGATGGAGGCTTGCGGGACGGATGCTGTTTGTGATTCAGGGAATCAAGTGCTGTGGGGCCCCGAACGCGTGTTGTTGCATTCCATCTGCAGTCTCCCAACGAGGGGGAATCTATCTCCCTGACCTCAGCTAACACCCAGAGACTTGCTGATAAACACTGAATATTTATCATACATACTCACACACTCTCTCCCCTCTATCTCTCCCAAGGAAATCCAAATACACATGTGTGCTCAGTCTCACCCTCACACGCTCTTTGTCTCGAACACACATTGTCCAAGAAACACATAAATAATGTGAAATGTCAAACATGAACACATATGCTCTCTCTCCCTACTCATACACACACACCAGGGAAATTTAATATTTAGCAAAAGATGATGCAAGTGTGTTGTAACTTTCAAGGACTGCAACCGAAGATGGACATTTGTTTTGTTTTTTGTTTTTTTGAGGGGAGGGGGGGGGTCAAACTTTCCAGAACAATATGTTGTTGCAAGATGTTGTGCACTGATGAAACCACACAGACAGACTGGTGATTTCAGCTGATGCTTACACTGATTCTAATTGTTCATGTGACTATGAGGAAGTGAGAACATAGATGTACATGATACATAGATGTAGATGCACTCATTGACATCAACTTGAAACATCGTTTTCCGGAGTGCAAAGCGAGTCCTTGACCAAGTTCCAATCAGTCAAAACGCTTTTATGTAATTCAAAACATCACTACAGAAAACCAAATGGTGATTGTTTTGGACTCGATATATTTGCTCAGGGTCTACATTCCCCAGGGTGAGCAAAAACTCAAGAGGGCTGTTTTTCATCTTCCGGAAATCTCATAATTTTGCACAGAAATGTAAATCTTGGCAAGTCCGTGTCTGAGGCCCTGGTTCTCTGTCGGAAAACGATGGATTGCTCCCTCCGGGTGGGGAATGAGTTGCTGCCCCAAGTGAAGATAAGGATAAGGAGCACAGACGTCCGGAGGGGGATCGGAGTCGAGCCGCTGGCCGTTCGCCGGTAGAGTTGGTCCGGTCATTTGATCAAGATGCCTCCCGGCCGCCTTTCTTTGGATGATTGATAATGTTGTTCCATACCTACTGGATGTGTAAATAAGCAACTGTCCGCTGAATTCGCCATATCAACTGAAAAAGGTTTTGATATGTCAATGTTGACATATACATTACAGAATAGTTTGAAACACTTGTGATATATTTCTATTTGCTTATTGACGTTTACAGACAAAGCCAGCTTTCGCGATTTGAGAACTGGCTGGAGATGAGAAACAAAAGGAGAGATTGACGTATTTTCCTATTATGTCCTTGCAGGGGATGCATCAGAACGCAATAGTGTTTACACTACAAAACATATGTGGCCAAATGCATCCCAGACCGCCTCTGCAAGTGGTTTGAGTGATCGAATCACAGTGTGTCTCGGTGGACGTTTACACTTGTATTTAGAGCTGTCCAAATTGTGATCAGATCAACCAAGACACATGTTTATGACAGGGGTAAACAGGGTCTTTATGTACGCAGTGTTCTATAGCGTGCGTGAAAACCAAAATGACCTATTGAAGACATATATTGTCTTCTTTTTCCAGTTCTTCTTCTTCCAACCCCCACAAGGAATACCCTGGATTTTAGTCCTTTAACTGCACGTACGTAGTGTGATAAGAATAATGATTCCACTCGCCATAATCAATACCATGTTTACACTGACTTTTCTGTGCAGGTCTGCAGTCGTATATTGTCCAGTGTGTCTCCCTACAAGGTGATGGGTTAATTAAGTGATAGCGTGGCGAGACTTCCCCTTTGTTGAGTTAAAAGAGCTTTGTCCCCGGCTCAATCGTCCTGTTCAAGCTTCCACTTCTACTTCACTCTGCTTCTCACTTGGAATTGTTGTTCAACAGGCTTTTCCATGCGGCACATTTTAAAGTACGGACCTGAGAGGTGCCATATTTAACAAAGTTTATTGATGGAAAATAAGAGATTGTTAAAACTGTGTAATACAGAGTATCAGATGTTATTGTGCAGAAATGGAAAGCCGAGAAGTTAAGCCTGAGGAACCTCCCCAACTGGCTTCATATTTGATGGTAGAGCTGGTGTTAAAATGTGTAACCATTGATTTTGATAATTTGATACGTTCACAAGGTGGGATTTTATATCGTATAATAACATCGGACCTTTTTATTTTAGTTGGGTTTTTTTGTCAGATTTTAGGTTTTTTTTTGTGATTTCTGTCCACTCCAGCAATTACCCTTAATAAGCCTATTTTTGTCATAGTTTCTTTGTGTTTTAGCGCATATCCACAATGAGATACCAAGCCTCAGGCAGGGTTTGGCATCTGCTGAGAATTAGAATCTAACAAAGAACAACGGAAATGGTTCTGCTCAAACATTCATTTTACTCTGTTATCTCCAGGTAGGATTAGTGTATGGCAGAGAATAAACTCATGACCTGAAATTCACATTATTTCATTTCAAATTCAAGTTTTCTCCACAGTAGTCCTGGGGACTTTGTTCACCACACTCTGTGAATGTGAATTAGCCATTTAATTTCAGTTTAAACCTATTAGGATGACATTTCAGGACCAAGGGCAAGATTAGCATTCTGCTGATATTCAGCTTTCATGTGTCATCCACAGAAGAGATGTGTACACTTCATTGTAGCTAATATTGTTTACAATTAAAAAAGAATTATTGCAAGAAAATGTGGCAGGGATTGCAACTTAAAAGACTTGGCACGGCTTGAAGGTGACTGCCATTTTGAAAACTCTGTTTATCAGTGGGGAGCAGGCCGTTACTAATCCCTCGACCTGACCAGTCAGTTTTCCTGTTATTATTTTTTTTATCTGTTTTGGTATGCAGATGTTACCATGACAATGGTGATGCCCTCATCGCAATAAACAGTTCGAAGGAAACGAGCAAAATTGCATGAGTCATATTAAAATAAAGTAGCCTTCTAACAATTCAAGTTAATTAAAAAGTGTTGTAATTATGGGTTTGACATAATACATTTATAAAGTCAAGGAAAAGTAGGATACAGAATGATGTCCTCAAAATGATGGTACACGTTAAATAAATCATGAGTATGCTCTTTTGACATCTTTTAACTTCTTCCTATTTATTGTTGTCTTGTATCAGTCCATATGGGTGATCCAAATGCCTCTGCAAATGGGATTTAGAGTCTATGCCCCATTGTGGTCAACACATTAGCCAATTAAGCTTTAAAGGAGTCCACCATGTTTTCTACAAGGCGCCATGTTTCTACGGCAGCCCATAACGGACAAACACTAGCAAGAGCCGTTCGCCTTTTTTACATTACCTAAAGATAGGGAAGGCTACCGAAACTCCGTATTAAACGTGGCCAGATTATTAGACTACTATATAAGCAATCATTTAGTCATGAAACATAGCTGAGTATTGATAGGAGTAGCTCCTTGTAATAAAATCCTAAAGATACCTATCTCTACCTGAGGGCCACCTACCTGAGTTCTCCGACACGCTTGTAAGGGGAGGGGTGAGCGGAGGGTCATGTTGTCCTCAACCTCACCACTAGATGCCACTAAATCCCACACACTGTTCCTTTAAACTTACTAATTAAAATGGACATGCGCCAGTGAAATAGAAACGTGCGGAATGTTCTTCCTCCTTCTCCTCACAAAAGCCACAGCCCAAGACAGGTAATTTCCCAGCCTCCATTTTCAGGTACACCTGGCACAGTGTATCAAGTCAAATATTATGTTGCTGAGGTATAATGATGAGAAAACCACAACCCTAAATTATTTATTTAGCAAACAATGGAGAGGGTTACCAGACGGTGACATTCCTCACTGACTTTATGAGATATCATTAAGAATGTGAATGCTTGCTGCTGCCAAACTTTGTCCCAACTTGCCACATGTAAAACAAGGTTAAATCTCTGAATGAACTGAATGATGCAATCATGAACATATATATATATATATATATATATATATATATATATATATATATATATATATATATATATGTATGTATATATATATATGTATGTATATGTATGTATATATATATATATATCTATACATATATACGTATATATATATATATCTATACATATATACGTATATATATATCTATACATATATATATATATATATATATATATATATATATATGTATATATATACATCTATATATATATATATATGTATATATATACATCTATACATATATATATATATATATATATATATATAAAAATTTTTGTAGACATGTACCGCAACATCTCAACTACCTGCAGTACTTTAATGGCTTCTTAAAGGCTTTCATGAGCTCAATTAGGAAAGCAGTTTCCTCAGTCAGCTTCCTGAGTACTTCCATTACAAATACCCTCAAAACAGAGGAGAATATCTACAGAATAATCGATAATGCCTATCAGGGGAAGGTTTTTCATGCAGACACCAAGGACGGTCAATATTTCACAGCAAATTTGTAGTTCTTTTTTTCATCGATCAATATAAAAAGAAAAAGAAAATCACGTCTCCTATCGGAGCTCTGGCCTCCTCCTCAACACTGTCTAAAAGCGGATGAAAGGACTGATCCATTAAAGCCCTATTCCACAACCACTGTGGCGATCAGGTCTACTGTGGATGGGGGGGGGATTTTGGATTCCTTTTTGCCACTTCTGGAATCTATCTGGAGGTTTTACATAAGCGTTACTGATTGATGACTGGTGTGCTCTCGAGGGACATCACAATCCTTGTTTAATATGACATATGAGTTTTCTTTGCGTTCGTAACGTGAATATGCATTTGTTAGTGTGGACTCTAGAAAGACAATGTACTGCAAAATCAGCGAGAAAATAAAAAACAGTCAATCTGATAGCAACCCCTCTCTTGGCCTCAGAGGATATCAAATAATGCAATTTTAAATTGCTACCACAGCTTTATACTTCTTGATTTCAGAGGTGATTCGTGTGGCATCCACACACATTGAACAGTAGGTGGACAGCTTTATTCAGCTGATAATAACTGGCATGGGCAAACTTTGACAGGTTTTAGAGGGTTTTCTGCAGACACTGCCATTATCTCACATCTTCTTGCATACAAAGTAAAAACAGAGCTGCAGTACAGCACAATGTCTTTAAGACCAATTCACCTGAAACCTGAGCAGCTTCTCTCGACAGCCACTGCCCAACATCCGGCACCTGATCCTGCTACAACTGCAGACGTGTCCTTTTATGCAGTTCATCAAACCTTTCCTCGCATGATACCGACGTCTGTAAAACTGCATTTCAGCGCTTGACGTCAAAGCCATGTGAAAAACTATCATGCCCTTGCAACAATGTCACACATCTTTATGTATCTATTCAATACCATGATAGCATGTTATGAGTGAGTATAATGACGGACACAGCTGTGGTACAGTTTTTCTTCTACTTTTTCATTATATCTCTCCTTCAAAAATCAGGATAAGAAGGTCTGCGACAGGGTCAACCTAGAACATTTCACATTCATAAGGAATTGCATGTCATGGAAGCTGCTAGAGTGCACATGAATGCTATGATCATATCGCACCCAACCCACGGTTTAAGAGGCTGGTCACAGGCAAGTAGTTCGACCTTGAGGCCCGCTAGAATAATTGTGTACACAAACCATGAAAACCCTCAATAATAAAAGTAATATTTTACACCAGTGTCATACTGGAAATAATATAACCCTCTGAGCTGTGAAAAACCTGATCAAACATGCAAATACATGTGTCATCTATAAAATTGTGCGTGGCATGGCTCCTCCCCCCTCCTGGGTTGCTTTGTTAGGCAACGAGTGAACACAAAATCAGATTACAAGAGGACTCACAAGAGGGAACGGCGTTATCCCACGAAGGAAATCTGCTTTCGGTGAATCTGCATTTTCAATTAAAGCAGCACATGAATGGAAAGCTGCACCGTCCCACATGTGAGAACGCACCGCTTATAGGTCCTTTAGTTCAGAACACGGCGAACAAGCCACCAGATCTCTCAGCACTAGTTGGAGGCCTTCCCCAGTTGGCAGTTAATGTCAATACACGACCTCAATGCTACTGGAATGCCCTGCTTATCTATGTTATCCGTCTTTGCTTATGGATGCTTTTGCGAAGCTGCCCTGTAATTTAAGCTCTTCAGTAATTGATTGTTTTTGCTGTGTGGACAGTAACTTACTCTGTTTTTACTGTGTTTTACTTCCACTGTTAAAAACGTGCCTTAGATCATTGTTGTTATTTCAAACTTTATTTCATGATTTTGGGCTGATTTTAGGCTGCCAACTTTACACCTGAACAGAGACCACGCATGAAAACTAGCCCCGTGGCTAATTCTGGCATAATAATGTTTATTAGCATGCACTGTCCCTGAGAAAGAAACAAAAGAAATAAAACAATAGACGTTGCCTTGGTAACAGCTACTTTGCTTGTGGAAGAAAAAGTAGTTTTCACAGTGCCTTGAAAATAGTGTTTTGAATTTGTTTCCTTTTTTTTCTTTTCAAACCCAATTTGGGACTTCAAACTTGACATTCAGCAGTTCAAGAGGCCAATGACTGTTCCATTCGGGTCAATCAACCCAATACAAGTCAGGTCCTGATCCTGGCTGCAGGCAAGTGTACAGTATGCAGCTCAGCCGTGATGCCTTCACTTTCCACCATACGATTCAATCTCAAACTACTGCCTTTTTCTGCAATCGCTGAGGACATGTGCCACAATTGTTTTGTGAAATTTGCATTTTAAAAAGATGGTCAGGCGAGAGCAGGCTGTGATATGATGGTGCTAATGATGGTTCATTACTAGGACATTTATTTTTTTGCTGGGCGCTCGGGGTCAGTGACATGCTATGCTGAGATACAGTAAGGATTTAGACTTTTAGATTTCCCTGCTGTTATGCGTCCTGTTGGCCTGATGGGAAAGTCTTGCACCTGCAATAAATCAAGGATTTTTGACTGTTTTCACAAGAGGAGAGCAACTAACATTTAACCTGCTTTACAGCCCTAAAATATGGCATATGGTCTGCCTGGTATTTAGAGATAGGTCTGTAGAGACTATCCGACCTACTTGCTCTAAATGGACCCTGACGGTGGCAACTTTCATTCGATGCCTACCGCCTGTCCTTGCAGCGCTGAGCCAAGGATTCTTTTCGAAATCGAGTGAAGGTGTTTGTCTGTCAGGTGGGACGTATGGTAATTTGTTGATGTTCTCCTTTGAAAGCATTTCAAGTCAGTCAAACCACTTTGGCTTGGCCTGGAGGCAGAACTGTAGTTTCATGTCTGGGATCAAAGGAGCAAATCTCTCCCCTGTATTTACTGCCACTCTGTTCTATCTGACAGGATTCTGAGTTGCTCTCACAGCAACTGTAAATTGTAATTTACAAAACTGTAGCCTCCAGCCCAGAAAATGTGGTAAATTCTGCCCGGAATATGCTCATTTTTGTTTCCCCTGATTCACGCTCTTGATACATGTTGCCGAGTACAGCAGCAGCAGTGATCACAGCTGTCACAGGCTGATAAGTTTAAAAAGGAAAAGTCTAAGTGTAGCCTGTACTTAGACTTCAACTGGAGGAGGACTATTCAATTGTGGTACTCTGTAGCAGCCCTGCGGGTGTAGGGCCCATAGGGTAATGGCCCTACGGCCACTTTTTAATAAGTTATTGCTCAATGAAATTTGTGGCTATTTTTTTATTATTTTTGCCACGATAATGATTTATTTTCTCGTGACCGAAAGTGTACGCGAGAAGTAGAACTGCGACCAAGGAATGTCACTATGCAGCAGCAACTGAGAATAAACATGTCGGCATGTGGGACGTACAGCAGAAAGGACAACCAGCTCAGAGACAGACGTCAGTCCAGTAAGCTAGCTCCTCCACCTCCACCTTCACCTCCACCTCCACCGGTGTCTTTAATGCTGCTCTGCAGGGACCACAGTTGGGACCGTGGCCGACCTGCCACAGACGTTTTTAAAAAACGATCCAATTTGTAATCGCTTAGTACGAGAACTGGTTGGGAAACAACATGAAGGCGGACGCTGCACTATTTCAGTCTGTTTGCTTGTAGTTGGCCTCGGTCCGGGTGTCAATTAAGTGGACCCAGCCTTAACTGCATTGGGTCCCCCCCCCCCCCCCCCCTCTTTTTAAGAACGGAGGATAGTAACCCACCCAGACGTACTTAGTGGAGCTGAGAGACTGGAAGGATATTATCCTGAGAACGCCATCTTCGGTTATTACAAGGGTGGGAGACAGTCACGGCTTATTGTGGTTTTTGTTGCGCCATAACATTCGAGGGACTTGCAGGCCACGTCGCGCACATCTGCAGCTGTCATTATCACCGTCTGTGCTGTTGAATTATGTTGAGTCGTGGGTATACACACACACACACACACACACACACACACACACACACCTGTCCTTTGCTCGTTGTGTGTTTTTGCTAATGTTGGTTTTCGGCATCTTTTTGGTTGTTCCTCCTTGTTTCATTAGTCTTCAAGACTCTCCACCTCTGCTTGTCACGCTCGTCCCCAAACCGGCTTTGTTGACATTTAAAACGCATGACCACCTTTCAGCTTCTTCATGTCAGTCTCCCTGTTGACCCTTAAGATGGTAAATGTCTAAAGAGTGTACCACAGACACATGTTGTTTATTTTGTATTTATTTATTCATTAATTATTCAGGGTGTGTGTCTTATGCACAATAAAATGCACTTAATCCGAGATTTGTGCTCCTGCTTTCCGCAGCAACAGGTTAGAATGACTTAAAATCAAAATGAGTGGCGGGATGATGAAATCCCAGCACCTGTATTATCCAGATGTATGTTTGAAAGACTCCACAGATTATCACAAAAAACAATATTGTGTCAGTATCCTGTAATTGATTGAGAAATAATTGTTTTTTCAAAATCTTGGATACGAGTAATATAACCACCTAGAAATAGATACAGGTGCTATCAGTAGTAAGTGATTTGAGGGACACGCTACATTCCATTTGATACTAAAGTGGCCAAGCAGGCTTATTCATTTCATGGTGTGTGAAGCACATCGTGCAATCGTGTCAAATGGAGATTCATGTGTGGGATCATATGATAATAAACCATTAGCATTCTGATGGAAAACAGGGTTATTTTAGTTACACATTTAGCCTATTCTTTGTTCATAATCTAAGATTGTTTTCTAATGTTACTCTTCTTTTTACCAAGTGCCATATTTGTTTTTCATGTTTTTTGTGCTATAATATTTTGGGAATTAGGCCTGCATCGGGTCACCAAACTAAATGATGCCTGAAAACACCTGTGTGGGTGGACCATGGGTATGCAGGGCCTTTTAAAACACCTCCAAACAAGCATCAGCATATCAGTGTGCTAATAGTAACATTCGGACATTATTAACTATTTTTGATGCCGAAATGCTTGATATAGCCTCACTGGTGTGATTATTCATGAATGTTTAACACGTTAACTTTTGATGTTTTGTTTGCAGCCATTTCCCGTGCGACATGCGGGAAAACTTTCTAACATAATGCATATAAACATGTTGGAGATGGGGAAAGTATTCATTTTGACTTCCACGACCAGAGGGTGAGTGAACAGTAGGCAGACGGCTTCTGACGGGTACACATAACACATGGGACTCACTCGAGTGCATACTTGAGATGAGGCGACGTACGGGAGGCGTTGCTAGCAATGCTGGGTGACATGGCAACGAGAGATTTGTCAAGGAAAATGGCCATAGTTCCGGCCATAGTTTCTATCAGTCGCGGTGAGGCGACACTCGCCTCAACGTCATCGCCGAGATTCGGGAGGCGCTGCTATAACCACGGCGACGTGACAATAAACCTGAGCGCTGAGATGATTTTGTTTTAGCCAGGTTATTTAAACCACTTAATTGCGAATTATTATTAATCAGTAATCACATTGATGATATTGACTGGGGAACGCTACGACTCCAGGAAGTATTGGAGTCAGTGTGTAAGCTGTGATGGATGTTCACAACAGACAGTTTGGGTGATTCGTCTGCTTTGAATCGATTGGCGAGGCCTTGGGTTTGTTTAAAACAGGTGTGATCGCCTCAATGCTCGTCACTTCTCCTCGCTTGCTTTAAAGATGCAACCGACCGATCGACCGCTGGGTCCAAAAAAAACCAGCAGGATGTCGCAATCGGCCGTGAGCGGTGACGGGATGATCAGTTCTCACACGGCCGATCTTTTTAGGCGGTCAATTTTACACACGTCTCACATGATGAGGTTACAGAGCACAAATCGTGGAGCAGACAGTAACGCCACTGTCACACACACACACACACACACACACACACACACACGCGCACACACACACAAACGCACAAAACATGCACTTAACACAGAGTGGCAGCTGCGGCAACACGTCGTCAGTGTGGAAGTTCTACCGCGTGAGTGAAGAAGACATAAAGCTCGCAATTTGTAACACCTGCGAGTCCCAAATAAGCCTCGGAGGAAGTGACATTAAGCGTGATGTCATATAGATTATGTCGCAGCTGTTTTCTTCTGGGAAAGTAAAAACTTGTTTGATAAAGCGGGAGACACCGCATTTCATTTTCAGTTGGGCTTCATCCAGTAACCTGGAGCATTTTTATTTTGAGATTTCTTTTTGAGCGAGAGAAAGTCACATGATGCAGTTTTGGAGCAAATCATTTTTTTTTTTTTTTCATGATGAACAAACAATGGATATGTTTTCTTTTTTTCTTTGAAAGAAAAGTTACAAAATGTTTCCGTATGCTGTCAATAACAGTTCTCTAGATAGAAAGAGAATCGGAATCGGCAAGTCAAAACAATGGAAAATAGGCCAATAAAATTGCAATCCATGCATCTCGAGACTTCAATTTGATAATCTCAGCAATACACTGTGGAAGACATGTTATCATTACCGATCGGCTCACACTACAAAAAAAAGATATATATATATATATATATATATATATATATATATATATATTTAATGTGCCTACGCCAGATAAACCAGGTAGTGGAGCGTTAAAAAAAAGAGATTACGGCGGGAAAATAAATCTGCCGTTAACCATGCTGCTCACATAGCCCGTTCAGATTAAACCACTGAGTCAAATAGCTTTGTATGGGCTCTGGCACATGGCCGCCCCGGGCCTGGATGTGTCGACATCAGGAGATGCTGTGTTAAACTGGTGCTGGGAATGGTGCCTGTAATCACAGAAAAGACTGCCCTCTTGGGTATTCTTGTGATAATAAATGACTTTCAGGAGCCATTTATTTCGGTTCAAGGTTCTGAAGTGTGATGCTGAAAGTTCCTGAACGTTAAATGATAAATGTGTCAGGCGCTGATCAACTATCCATTGCACAAGCAGTCTGAACGCTGCACCGGCCGCATTTGTTCGAAAGAATAATGGTGCACCTGTGGTGTTTCGTGGCCTTGGCGATGTACGTCCCAAGAATATTCTCCCGAGAGACAATCCATCATCTTCTCACCACGCTTTGTGCGCTGGCTTTAAATATTTGAGAACACACGTGGCTTTTTGAAAAGTTTATTTCTCTGTTGCCCCCGACATATATTTCACTCGAAAACACTCCGTCTGTGGCATTTCCCATTGTTGTTCCTGAAAGTGTAATAGCTGTAATGCAGTCGTATCAGCTTGCAGCAGAAGGTCAACTTTAAAAGGTTTTTCATTACGGAAAAGGTCAGTGCTTCCAGGTGTGAAGCATCGCCGCGGCCGAGAAGGAGCTGGGAAAGTCAAAGACATTTAAAAAGCATTTAATTGAATGAATTGTCTCTAATTGTTTCAGATGTATTTATTTCATTGTTTGTCATGTTCATTGGGATGCTCTTTGAGTTTGGCTGAAGGCGTCGACGCCGCCTCTATACACAGTGTGCACACATTTATCGTGCAAACTCCCATTGTTGCCAAAATTCCTCTTGTATGGGAGTGTGTGTTTGTGTACACGCTGTATTTATGTGTGCGTGTGTGTGTGTGTTTGTGTGTGTGTGTGTGTGTGTGTGTGTGTGAGTGCATGGTGTTCCTTCCACTACCCTGAGCGGTGGCTAGGGGGTGCACTGTGGACACGGTGTGTGTATGGGCAAGAGAGGGAGAGAAGGGGAGAAAGAGAGAGAGAGAGAGAGAGAGAGAGTGTTTGCGTGTGTTTGTGTGCGTGCGTGTGTGCGTGTGTGTGTGTGTGTGTGTGTCTCAGTAATGTATTCCTGCCTGTGGCTGGGCTGGTCACATGGGGAGAGCAGCCTGTTTAAAACAGCCTCAGCTCGCTCACTCAGAGCAGTGCGAGACACAGAGACAGGCGCACACGTTCTCTCTCTCTCTCTCTCTCTCTCCTTTCTCTCTCTCTCTTTCACGCACGCACGCATACACACCGCACACACATGCTCATGCACGCAGACGGCAACTTTCCTCTATCGGACTGATACCAACACACGCGCCGGGATAGACACACTCCCCTTGCTACGGTGGAGAAGAGGATAAGGAGTGACAGATCAGAAAAAAAAGAGATACAGGAAAAAAGAAAAAAGAAAACGGAGAGGAGGTTCCCAGTGAGTAGCCAATTTATTTATTTTTTTCTTCTCATACTTGTCTTATTTTGATTTTTTTTGTGGGGGGGGGACTTCTTCAGCGCTGTATGACCGGGACCTGACAGGGGACTGAGAGAAGGGGAGCGAGAGTTGGATGGAAGGGGACTGTGAGGGTGGTGGTGGTGGTGGGGGGGGGTCGTACAGGAGGAAAGGTGACAGAACAGAAGCGGGGATGGAGTGCTGTAGTGCAACGTCCGGATGCCGCTCCATCAATATGTCCCTCTGTCCGCGGGATCTAACTGCCGTTAATTAGCAGCGTGCGCTCGGAATGAGAGGAATGCCGCCGCGCCGAGCCGGAGCGCAGGGTTCCACTCCTCGTGCTCTGCGGAGCGTGTGTGCATGTATGTCCTCTCTCCTTTTATTTCTTTTTTCTTCTTCTTCTTCTTTCTATTTATTTATTCATTACATTTTCATTTTTTTTGTTGCGCGTGTTGTGCATGCCGTGCGCCACCGTGGTGGTCAGCTGCGCGGATGTTGAGCAATATTCCCGCGGAGACGCACGCCGCTCCGGCTGTGATTTATAGAAACTCATTGATATGCAGATGGCAGGGAAGCGGGGACCGAGCGCCGCGCTCCGTCCCGCCGATATGAGTGATGTCTCGCAGCCTCTCCTCCCTCCGTCCCTCGCTGTCTCCTTCTCTTTCATCCTCCCTTCTCACTTTCCCTCCCTGCTCCTTCTTGTGGCCGCCGCCGCCGCCGACCTCACTCCCTCACTCCCTCACTCACTCCCTCACTCCTTCACTCCCTCCCTCACTCCCTCACGCGCTCTCCCACTTCTCGCTCTCCTTCCCCGTCGCTGTCTGTTCATTAACTTTTCTCCCAGTCCGCAGCACCCGTCTGTTTGTCGACGGCTCTCTTCTCCACGCTCTCCTCTTCTCCACGCTCTCTTCTCCACGCTCTCCTCTTCTCCACGCTCTCCTCTTCTCCACGCTCTCCTCTTCTCCACGCTCTCCTCTTCTCCACGCTCTCCTCTTTTTTCTTCTCATTTTCTCCCCCCACGCTGGTACATGCCGGTATACATAGTGGATTCCTCAGTTGCATAGAAAGAGAGGATCGCGGAGTTGTGAGGAGGGAGGAGGAGGTGTGTGGTGGGGGGGGGGGGAAGAAAGAGAGAGGAATGAAGGGGAAAGTGGAAGGAGGGGAGGGTAAGGGAGGGGGGGGGGGGGCATTGAAAAGGCTGACACTGGCTTGGACAATTAGCCCGGGGGGTCCGTCCTGGGGTGCTATTCTGAGAGAGGCTTTGGCCCCTGGGCCCTGGGCGCTGGGTCACGGGATGCCTTGACCCCTCCAGTCGACAGCTAGGCATGGGAGCCATTATCACGGCCTGATTGATTAGCACTGAGCGGAAATCCCTTTTCTCTTCCCTCCTTGGGAGGAGAAGACGGGAGCTTTTTGTCCTTTTGCTGCTGCTGGTTTAGGATCGGCCTGCCTGAATGTGGAAGGCTCTGTTTCTCTTTTTGTTTTTACTGTTGTCAGTGAAGGAGGTCTGGTCACTATATATCTTCTCCCTCTCTGGGCTGTCTTCTTCTCTCCTTGGTTTTAGTTTTCTTCTCCTAGACAGCACGTGTGTGTGTGCGCGCGTGTGTGTGTGTGTGTGTGTGTGTGTGTGTGTGTGTGGATGCTATATTTGTTTAACTAACAAGACAGCCAAGTTGCCCTCTGAGAAAGACGCTGCAAAGATTTGTGGGGGGAATTTCCAAATATACAGATCTGATCGTGTTTTCACGTTTATCTTTCTTCGCCCTCATCACTCTGTGAGCTTCTATGAGGTACGCACCTGCGGAGATTGTTAGTGATGCACTATAGAGGCTACCTGGAGGTTAAAAGGAGGGAAGGCGAGAGAGAGAGAAAACTAGGTGACAAAAAAAAAAAAGAAGATGTGAAGGAAAATGTGCTAAAAGACGAGAGTGGTGGGGCGGCTCGGGAAATGGAGCTCCTCTCTCAAGTCTGTACGTTTCCCTTTTTTTTATATTGTGTCTCCATCTCCATCTCGTTCCTCCGTTTTGATCTCTCCCACCACCACCCACCCCCCCACCCCCCCCTGGTCCCGTGTCTCGCTAACTCTCGCTACTTTCGCTCCCCCTCAACACCCCCCCCTCTTCAGACTGGGAGTTTAGCGGGGTGTTTAGCCCGGCTCACGGCTGATCAAAGCAGTGTGTGTCAGACCGGGCTTAGCCCAGGCACTCCTAATGGAGCGGCGTTTTCATGCCTAGTTGGTGGTGGAGCGGGAGGGAGAGACTGGGAGGGGAAGGAGTGGAGGGGGTGCAAATAGAAACACTGACGAAAAGAGTTCAAGGGAGGGAAAGACAGCTAGACAGGCAGGCAGGCAGACAGGCAGACAGGCAGACGGAGAAGAGGGATACAGAATAGGCTAAGAGCGGCGCACGGGCAAGCAGGTGAGGGCAGACGGGCAGAATGAGCTAAAGGGTGACATTGTGAAAAATAAATGGGGGGGGGGAGACAAACGGGGGCAAAGTCAGAGGCACAGAGAGATAGAGACAGGCAGTAAATGTCTCTCCACTCCTTTTTTCTTTTTTAATGGAGGGACCTTGCACCAGTGCATACAGTTAAGGCCAGCACAGGATAGCTCCCACACATGGTTTGGTTTTAGGCTGGAAGCAACACCAGACGGGAAGAGGCCTGTGTGTGTGTGTGTGTGTGTGTGTGTGTTTGTGTGTGTGTGTGTGTGAGAGAGAAAGAGAGAGAGATAACGAGACAGAGAGATGTGTGTGTGTGTGTGTGTGTGCATGGCAAGCATCTGTGTGCCCGTCTGTGTATGCTTATAACCCACCAGACAGGCATGCATGTAAACCGTATATTGATTTTTAACCGACCATAAAAAAAAGCCGTCTCGGCTTCTCGGACAATGACCCTGAATCTTAAAGTTTTTACGTGTTCTTATTAAGATATTTTTTCGGAAGAGGAAAGTAATTTAATTTCTCAGTAGACTGCGGGGGGGGGGGGTAGTAGTGAGTATTATAACCTTGAGAAATGAAAAGTCCTTAAATTGGAGAATGGTACTTCCATCTTATCAAGGGTTCTGTGATGGCTGCTAAAAGAGACGGCGGTGACATTTTAAAGTGATTCTCAAGGAACTGTGGGGCACAAATTGATTGAGAAGTGATGTCAGGGTTGATTAACTGTCACTTAAAAAGACTGCCACTCAACAAGACGCGTGTGCATTTCTGTTTCAACCGTAGATACTTCTGAACTTCTATTCTTCTCTCTCCCCCGTCATTCTTTCTCTTCTATTCCTTCCTTTACCTCTCTTCCACATAATCCCTTATTTTACTAATTTCTCTCCTCATCTCCTCTCCTTTCTCTCAACTTTCCCCTTTCTTGTCCCTCCTTTGCTCGCCCTCCCTTCATCCCTCTCTTTTACTCTCTCAGGTCCACTCTGTTGTTTCTCTACACTTTCTTTTTCTTCTTCTTCTTTTTCTTCTCCTCGCCTCTCCTCTGCTCTCCCCACCTTGCAATGCTGGTGTTTATGCTTCAGACAGAAGAAAGGTAAGGTAAAACTAGGATAATATTTCCCCTAACATACTTACTGCCTGGGTAAACATCCTCGGACAGATGTCCGAGCATGGGCCTGATCAGAGGAGTTGGGTGGGGGGGGGGGGGCGCGAATCTCACTGCTGTAAAGTACACAAAGGCAACAAATTGGAAGCCGGTGTGGAGGGCGGGGGGGGGGGGAGAGAGTCAGAGACTTCTTTTTCACCTTGAAAATGAAAGTTTCTTAATGACAAGGTCGGGTTCTGAAGTTCGCAGGCTTCTCACTTTCAGCTGGCGCTGACCATCGCCGTCGAATGGCAAACATCCCTTTTTATTATGAGCAATAGAACCTTTCGGCTGTCGTCTGGTTGATGTGCTCTCTGCAAGCCGGTGTCTGTACTGGGCCAAAGATTCTACGCGGGCAAAAGAACCACCGGTCTACAACCGCCGGTGGACTTTGAGCTTCAGCCGTTCAGCAAGACCAACGCGATCCGTCAAGTTAACAGCGCTACATTTGGAACTCCAGCAAGTAGCTCCATAAAGTAAGGTGTGAAAAATGAAGTGGGGCTATACCTGCATTCACTTGGTCAGACATACAGTATTTAATCAACATTTCATAATTTATGCCGCTCTTATAAGCTCCAGGTCGTGGCAACAGTTAAATTTAGCCGCCACTGAAAACTGTTAGCTCTCTGCCGCCTCAACCAACAAGTGGAGACGACAGATCGCAACTGAATCTTTGAGTTTGAGATAAGTATTACTTTAGGTGCTTGTAAATGTTAAAAGCTGAACCTTATTATGTCTAATAATGGATTAAAAAAGGATTTGGACTTCATAAGGCTGGTTCGACGAAATACTTTCCGACCCCAACCCCAAGGATAGGGTGAAAGGGAGAGAGGCTGGAAATGAAGAAATGAATAAGGGATTATGGTTACGTGTACTTGTGTGTACATGCAATAGGGGTGGAACGGTACGTGTTTTCGGTTTGGAATGCGTCTCATGTTCGTTGCGCCCTGTGACCCCGACTGTCAAAATATTCTATTCATGTCTACAACTAGCACGGGTGGGAAAAAACACAAATTTGCATATCTGTGGATGCACTTCAAACATTTTGATTTACGACAGCATCGCCTGAATGTGTAGATTAGCGCTATGAAAGGAAGACAGTCTGCAACGACCAATGCTGTAATGTTTGATTATATGGATTCGACCCACAATTGGCTACTACCCCCCCCGACCCCCCCCACACTCCCCTCCCTCCGTCTACACTGCAAGAGTATCGTACACATTTTTCACATATGCATATGAGTTGTATATACATATAAAGCGCCCTTTTAAAAAGGCACGGAATATCCGTGTCTCCAGCTGCAAGGCAGCGGCTGAGCGGCGATGATGCAGTCAGACGTATGTGTAGTTCTTTTAGCTGCTATAGCTGTTAGCCAAACACACGGTCCAAAACAATTAAAGTTGGGTAAACTGCTTTCCCCAAAGACATACATTCTACGGTTCATCCCCACTGTGTCTCTGGCTTGCAGAGCAGCGGCCAGGGGGTTGGCGATGCACTCAGCTGTGTTATTTCTGGCGGCTCCCAACGGCCGGGGTGGGGGGGGGGCAGTAAAGAGAAGTGAGTGAGGAGTCAGCAGGCAGCCAGTAGCAGTATGAAACTGGTCTGAAAGGTGTTTTTGAGGAAGTGTGAATCACTGCAACCACAAGAGGTCCTTGAGCTTGCAGGTGTACCTTGGCTCCTAAAATGTTATGCATCCTGCTGCAGCAGAATACGAGATTTAGCCGTGGACAGACACAGAGGGGCACACTCACTCACGGCCACACGCACACAAGTGATCGCATTATTCTCCTGGCAGAGACAATAAAAGAACGAAAAAAAGTTATATATATATATATATATATATATATATATATATATGTGTAACGAAAACATGCACACACACAAACACACACACACACACACACACACACACACACACACACACATCACATATTCCATGCCTCAATGAAACGAATGCTGGCGAGGCCTTTGACGGCAACAAGCCTCCAAACGGCAGCGAAGACATGAGAAAGCCAGAGCTCCCGTTCAGCAAACACACAACTCCCACACTTTCATCGACCCCCCTCTCTCTCTCTCTCTCTCTCTCTCTCTCTTTAGTCAGATATGCCACTTGCTGTGTGCTTTTATCTAAATGCACCTAAGGGTTGAAGACATGACAAGATTTTGTTGAGATTTGGTCCCAATTAAGCCGCCTCGCATGCATTTCAGAGAACCACGTTTTTTTACAACGGGTTCCTCTCCGCAGTCTGAGCTGGAAGATCCGACTCGGCGGGGGGGGCTCGTTGTGTAATTATTTCGGTAATCCGAAAGAACTCCTGTGCTCTCTTTGTACATTTTTAATACGGGGGGGGGACATAAAACACTGTCTAATGCCATAACTCGAAATATGCCCTCTTATTATGCACCAGCAACCTCCAATTATGGAAAGCTGTGAAATAAAGTCTTGGTTGTGAGCTCGTCTGAGTCTTTCACTTGTACATTTGTGCTCTTTTTTTGCCGTCTTTGTGTTCTATTTGTGAATGTGCCTGCTCCTCTGCTTGTGACTCAGTCTCTTGTCAGTCTGTCAACTTAGTGTGTGTTCGAGCGGGTCAGCTCGTGTGTGTGTGTGTGTGTGTGTGTGTGTGTGTGTGTGTGTGTATATCTGCCTGCCTCGGCTGCATTTTCATCCTCCGACAGCTCTCTTCAGTCAGCCCCTGTAGCAATCTCGCCGCCGCGGCAGAAGAAGAGTATGACTCCTCGAACTTTTCTTGATCAAAGCAAATGAGGGATGAAAGAAGGGAAATGGATAAACCCTATTATGAATATGCATCACCCCCCCTCTTCCCCCCGAGCACTCAAACTATCCCTTACTCCTCTACTCACAGGCACATGAGTGCGCACACACACACACACACACACACACACACACAGACGAACGCACACAAAAAGCTGCCCCCTCCAGTAGGAGGCGATTCAAAGCCTAAGTTGTATTGTAATATAATATTTGTATATACCCCCACACACAGCTAATGGACATCAAAGACATGTACATAACTGATACAAACAGTGTATAGGCTGAATCGTGTGTTAATTTAGACGTAACCGCTCCCAATAACCAATATCTCTGACTTGTCCCCACTCAGCAGCTCATCTGTATGAAAGGAAGTGAATGTGAGATTAGCCTGCACGGAAATCAATTATTCCCGCAATCACCTGTCCCTTTTGAAGAAATGCATGGCTGCACAGTAGGACCGTAAAAGAGGAGACGTTTATAGTTTGATCCATACATTAATCATTTAAATATCATCGGAGTGATACGCTTTGATCCTTGAGGTGCTATTTTCTTTTAAGCTATGCACATGTTTTGTTCAAACGTCTACGGCTCTATACGTTTGTTGCTTTTTTTTGTGAAAGTTTCATAATCTCTGTTTTTCTACTTTCTTTTTTCTGTGTATTGTTAATAACGTTATGTAGGTGGCGGTCTTATCACTGCCCGTTCATCCATGGCATCTATTGCTGGTCACGCTGCAGTTCTTCTATTTATTTTTGAAAAAACAAGAAATACATCACAGCCAGTGTAGGAGAGGGGATTTTTTTTTTTTTGTTCTTTTTTTTTTTTCAATATGGGCAGGGGAAGGAAAAAAGGTATTACGAAACGTGACGTCCTCTTTGCAAAATTACCCGGTGCTGCGAACCGTTGCCCGTTTTTCTGCCTCCGAAGACGAGGTGTCAAAGGGGAGGCGAGGGACGAGATGTGTGGCGGTCAGGGAGCGTCGCAGGACATGGGAGAGAAGCCGGCAACTGAAGGAGGAGAGGTTGGGAGTCGCCAACAGGACAGTAGTGGTCCCTCTCGAGGGGGAGCGGAGAGAAACCGAGGTCGGGAGAAGCGGCAGCGAAAGTTGAGTCCAACAACAGGCGAGAATGCTTTCACCTGAAAGGACAGAGGCGAGGCCGAGCGTAGCTCGCGACTTATGTGACTCGTTGAGGGACGGATTCCAGGAGGCGAGAGCACTGGAGAGACGACTCGAGAGGTTACGGGGAGGCTAACAACAAAAGTGATTGTGGTCTGCAGAGGGGAGCAGGGAACGTAGAAGAACACGGGAGATTCGATTACGGCGTAGGAGTCAGTTTTTACTGACGGATACAATCGGGCATGATTGGGACGAGAAGGATAGTGGCAGAAGACAGCAGGCAATGAGAGGGCTGGATAGACCCGGGTCGAGGCCAACAGCAATTTGAGGTCAAATATGGTGCAGGTAGACTGGGCGCAATGGGAAAAGGGGTTGTGCGGGGGTTGTGAGAGGGGAGGAAAATTAGCAGTTTAGGAAAGAGTGTCAACAGATCGACTGTTGATCAGCGTGCAGCAAAGAGGCGATGCGGAGGAGAAGGATGGGCCCAAAAACAAGGGAGGTCAGCGAGCACACGGGGAAGCCGAACACCATTATTGGGAAAGAGGAAGAGGTGCAACGATTAGAGAGAAGGGGAAATAGGGGGACACGCGACGAGGGGAGACGGGGCGCCTGCGTCATAGTTTACCAGTTGAGAACGTTTCCCTGCGATCACACGTCGTCTTCGTCTTCTCAGGACACAAGTCAGTGTGAAAGGCACGATTTGGAACCTACAACATAACCTGGAAACATGAGGTAATTGGATTTTTTTTGGTTGTTGTTGCTGTATGTGTTATTTAGGTCTGCTCTCGAAGTACATCCCCAGTGGGATGCTGAAACACAGCCACCCTCATTTATTATCATGTTTACGTCTCGTTTTAAACTCAAATCGAGACCTGACACCCCCACCCGTGGAGGAAATGTTCATTATTAATAATGCAATGCGTTAAAAATGATTGGCTTTTTTTGAATGAAATATGCAGAGATATCTCTATCCTTTTTTGGGGGGGTATTTCAGATCTATTTATTTATCTCAGCTATGAAATATATATAGACTGTTGAAAGGCTAAGGGCTCTGCCGCTGGACCTGCTGGCTGTCAGTGTGTGTGTGTGTGTGTGTGTGTGTGTGTGTGTGTGTGTGTGTGTGTGTGTGTGTGTGTGTGTGTGTGTGTGTGTGTGTTTGTGTAGCTTTATGGACAGTCAATCCAAATAGTGCGTGAAGTTGCTGTCTGTACATGAGTGTTACTGCTTATGTGCCTCTCTTTCCACATCCGTCCATATATTTGATTGTTGATGTGTATGTAAGCTCGACTTTATGCATAACTGTGTGTGTGTGTGTGTGTGTGTGTGTGTGTGTGTGTGTGAGAGAGAGAGAGAGAGAGAGAGAGTGAGTGCCTCTCTCAGAGCCGGGGGCTTTTAATCTATTAAAGCCTGATCCTTAAACACTAATCAATGCACCCTTTTATATTTCCATTACAGTGCAGAGGCAAAGGGATAAATAAAGCATGACAGTGGAGCTCAGTTGAGGTCACATAGCGTTGGAACATCCCAATGGTTGTCCAAATGCACGGGCCTAAACGCGACCGACTTCTTAGTGTCAGAAACAGGTTGCAGTGCTTTGAGCAGCTCATCTCATACCAGATTTAGCATCGACATAATTATGGCGGAACGGTGTTGTAGCGGTAAGTGCTGTCGCCTCACAGTGAGAAGGTATCTGTGCTTCTGGTCTCCTCCCACGGTCCAAAGACGTGCAGGTTAGGTCAGTCGGCCGCTCTATTGCCCAATGCGCGTGAGCGTGAGCTGGACTGGTCCTGTAATTCACTGGAGACCTGTCCAGGGTGCAGCCCACCTCTCGCCTCCTCGGTGACCTTCAACGTTATAGGGACAGTGTGCCGGATTTAGTGGCATCTGGCAGTGTTGTTGCAGATCGCGGCCAGCTGAACCCCCCACACACACCTCCCCGCATCCGCTCCTCCTCCCTTTACAGGACTGCAGTAATGTGACCGAGTGCAAAACCGCGGCAGCGCCATGATGTCACTACTTCATGAGCAACGGAAGCCAGTTTTGCCCCCCCCCCACCCCCCCCCACGCGGCTCGCACTGCCGCAGTTTTTCACGAGCGTGCGTCCGAGACCTATGGTCGCCTTCAGGTAACGTGGCAACGTGAAAGGCCCGCTCTAGAGCCAGTGTTTGTCCATTCTGGGCTACTGTAGAAACATGGCGGTGCAACATGGCAAACTCTGTGAAGAGGACCCGCTCCCTAAGTAGATATGAAGAGCTCATTCTATATATTATACTGCATGATATTCCATCTCTGCTAAAAGATCCCAAACTCATATGCCGACCAGTAAATTAAATTATCAGTATTTGTCCTTTTTGTTTTATTACCAGAAAGCTGAAAGGATGCAGCCAAAGCGCTGTATAAAATGTTTCATCTCCAACCGGGACCATTTCCCCACAATTAAAAGGAGGATGTTCCGTATCCTTGACTCTTCCTCTTTTCATTAAAACAGATAATTGCCTGTGCTTGCATGAGAATCTGTATCTTTTGTGCCACATGCTCTATTAGCAGCCTCATGTCATTGTCCTCCCACCCTTCTTTCTCTTCTTTTAAATGTAGTGCTCCTCGCTCACAGCATTACATCACGTATTCCCTCTGGACCGCGTTTAACTGGTGATATATGCACTGTAGCATTCAGCTGTCAGGAGAGAACACTTTCAAGCTATGCGGCCGACAATGTGCGCTGCCGTTTTAGGGATGATTTACAGCAAATGACTGCGGGGCATTTAAACCCACTGAACTGACAGTATTCGCCTCTTCTCGGAGCACACTTTATTAGCTACGTCTGCTTGTGTACGTTTCCCTCAACCCCAATTAATTCAGTGTACTTAAGTGGCAGATTTGCCTTAGACTGTGGAGTCTACTTTATTAGTGTTGTCTGGGTAACCCCTGCATCAATGCCCCCCCCCCCACACACACACTACTCCTCCTGCAAACCCCACCCATCCCCTCAGTTTTAACATGCACACGCGCACACATTTATTTTGCCACACTTAGCCAACATTTTTTTTTTTTTTCTTCCGCCGGAGAGCGTACGTGTGTTTTTCCGCTCCACTGTGGTAGTTTATTAGCGATGTCTCCTTTGATAGTTAGTGTGCACGCTTGATTATGGCTGAAAGGGAGTGGGCCGGGCGCTGGGCCGGAGGAAGTCTGCCTAATGATATTAACAACATCCTTTATTGGGTGGCTACTGCTGGGAGAGGGAGGGAGAGGAGTAAAGAGGAGGGAGGGAGTGGGGGAATAGAGTGAAAGAGTGGGGAGTTGGAGAGAAAAAAAAAAGAAAAAAAAAAAAGAGGAAATGGGGGAGAGAACATTTTTGGGTGAATCAAAGAGACAGTGTGTGTGGAGGGGCGGGTACTTTGTCAGGAGGATTTAGCCATAACAAAATAAGGAAAAGGTCGATAGAGAGAGGGCAGAGAAAAAACATAAACAGCGGAATTACGAGGGAGGAATAATCTCGACACTGACCCGACGCTTTGATGGTAGAAATTCTCACTTCATCTTAATATATTTCATAAAACCGTTGGTGCCTCTTTGCCACACCAACAGAAACTTTGCAGTCATATCACAAATCGCCTAGCAACCCCATCCGGCTCCGTCATGGAGGCCCGTTGTAAGTAGTGTCTAGGTGTGTAACAGCTGTGCGGGGCGATGCCTGGGAACGAGGTTGTTGTGACGCCGCTTGTGGTCACGATCTCGTGCAGGACTGAATTAAGTGAATTCACTTCCATTTTTTTCAATCGAGTTTTGAGGAAGGAACAAAAGTCAAACTTGGCAGGTCAGAAAGTCAGAGGCGATGGAACCCGACAAAACTGAATCTGAAAAGAGCAGCGGCTACGGGCCAAACGCCGTCATGGAATACGAGGTTGGTTGTTTTTCGCTGTCAGTGGTTTAATCGAAAATTAGCTTTTCATTTGATCCGGTCTGTTTTGCATCGTCTCATGTACGGTCATCGCCTCTGTCACTTCGCAATCGCGTTAATTATCGCTGCCAAATCCGTGCATTCGCTCGCAAACGCACGGGACATCATGGCCCATTATTCTTCTACTCCCAATGTATTCAACTTCTTACAAAAAGGGGCGTCGCGATGAAAGGAGAGGCATCATCCACACACGGTCTGAGGCGTTACTTTCCAAACGCGCACTCGCACGTGCACACGCTGGATCCAACTGCAGAGCACAAAAGACCCCGAGTGAATGGAGCGGGCTTATTTACATTACCGGTTTACGACAGAATCAACAGACACAAAAAAATGAGATCGAAATGGATGAATAAGGTGCCGTCTGTAAACAGGCATTGTGTGGTGGAGAGAGTGGAATGCACGTGCACTTACAGAGAGAGGTGCACATTATTACCGCATGGACGTTTATTAAAGACAAGGGTACCTAAGCAGCGGCGAACAGAACAAATTTACACAAGAGATTGGTCAGAACACTTGAGATTTTTAGATTTTTTTAAAGTTCCCCCAAAAAGACACACAGGGTCAAGGAAGGTAACCCGAGTCTCACAGGATAACGCTCGACTGTAAAGTCAAATGAAATGGATTTCATTCCGCTTGTTCCTTTCAGCTCAGACACACAAAGCTACAAAGGAAGCATCGCCGCGCTCTTAAAATGTGGAGGCATCACCCAGCGTGAATGGAAGAACGACTTGCGTCTGTGTCTTCTACAAACTTCTGTTTCGCCGTCGTCACTTCTATAAAGAAACAGCACCGGAGCAGCGTACGTCTGTTTTGGAGAGAAAGCCACGCACGAAACAGCATATGTTACCGCGGAGTGCAATCAGAAGACAATGTTCTATCCTGTCTAGCGCAACCACTGACACACGCGCACGCACGCGCGTGCGTGTGCGCGCGCGCGTGCAGACAGCCAACGACAGTGTGTTGATTGTTAAGCAGCACCAATCCACATCTCCCACAAACACCCAGTGAAAGCTGTCACCTTGAGAAGCCTCGCTCCACACCAAAAAAAATGTCAGAGCTGGCAATTTCCTCTGTTTACTTTGGCGAGATGCCCAAGGTCCCATACTCCTCCCAGATGTGTGTGTGTGTGTGTGTGTGTGTGTGTGTGTGTGTGTGTGTGTGTGTGTGAGAGAGTGACTGTGCGGGCGTGTTTATTTGTCTGTTTGCGGGCATGTCGGTCCCTGCACGAGTGTGTGTCAGCTATGTGGCATTTTTGTTTGTCTGTCTGAGATCCTGTGTGTGTGTGTGTGTGTGTGTGTGTGTGTGTGTGTGTGTTTGCGTGTATGTGTGTGTGAAAGAGAGAACGAGACAAAGCTTGAAAAATGAACTCATTCTCCCACACTGTGTCTCCCTGCAAGCGGCGTCAGCATCTCTCTGCACCTGTGGCTAAGGAGACATATCAAACGTGCATAAGTCTTAACAGTCGCGCGGCGGTCGCACACTCCATCACGCGGCGCACACGCCAACGTGGACGCACGCCCGGGCACGAACTAAGTGCAGCGACGACATTTCTGAAAAATCCACACATCCTCAGTTATAATGGGTGTCAGCACATAGATGTTGTGTCACTGGCACCTGTACCCACCCACACACACACCCACCCACCCACACCCACACACACTCCCACCCACACCCACACACACACACACCTGTACCCACCCACCCACACACACACACACCCCCACCCACACCCACACACACACACCTGTACCCACCCACCCACACACACACCCACCCACCCACACCCACACACACACACCTGTACCCACCCACCCACCCCCACACACACCCCCACCCACACCCACACACACACACACCTGTACCCACCCACCCACACACACACACACACACCAGTCTGTCAGAGTTAAGATGGCGTTTGATTTTTTTACACGTGCGCACTTTACATCCACAGTCTTTTGACCTGATTAGTACGCGTGTGATAGTTGCCTTTCAGTCAGCCTTTCCGACGCTTCAATCAAATAGTGTTTCCAACATTAGAAACTTGGAATGCTCTGACACTCGCAGCGTCCAAGTGAAAGCTCCGGGTTGCGTCGGAGAAGCAGGTTCCCTCACATCGATGTCCTCCAGCGAACCGACATTGTCAATACGGAAACAACCCTGGCAGAGGCAGAAGCGGACAGAGCGTGTTAACTGGCTGCTCGAAGCGCCACAGTTCTCCGGCCAACAGATTGATGTTTGGTGGATAAAAACTCTGGTCCAAACAACAGCTGAACACACCATCTGTTTCCCCGCGATGCCACTCTTTGGGGATACCTATTTTAATTCATTTTTATTTCGCTTGTCACTTCACGGCCAACGCTATCATCCTGCGTTTTACTGCCGTCTTGTTCTCATCGTGGTTTAATTTGTGTTACTGGGTGCAGTTTTGTCAGAGCTGACCATCTTGTTGGTGCTTATTTTGACGTGAGACTTTAAAAAATGAAATCAAAATATAACCGCTTCTGCTTTTTTTTTTTGCAGATTGTTGTTATTGCATCTCCTCTGCTTTTGTCAGCACAGCATTTAGTTATTTTTAAAACACGGTGTAACGGATCCGTGATCTCTCCCCCCCACCCCCACCCCCTCCCCCCCGCCCTCCCCAGTACAATATAAAATACCCATTAATTGGCAAAAAAAACTGCTAATGCCAAGATTATTTTTAAATCAATAAAAATGCAATCTTTTACTTCCTTTTAATGCAATTAACCACTATAGTCCACTGTATCAAAGTAAGAGGATAACATTTAGAATTGTTTATGGATTACACTGTCTGCGGTGTGGTTGAAATTATTTTTCAGGACGTTGTTGAAAAAAAAGTAGTCTGGAGCCCAAAAAGTTACATTTGCTCCCCTTCTAGGGTTTTCAAATGTGGCTTCTCCATAAAAAAAAAAAAAAAAAAAAAACAACAAAAACAACAACATAATGAACACAGGGGCGGCAGAATTATGCCCAGCAACCTTCAGGTGCTTTCCTCCACTGCTGTGTTCACTATGTTTTTCTGGAGCGGGCCACATTTGGAAACCAACGGAGCCGTCAGCAGAGAGCCCAGAGGCGGCAGTCATGCTAGCCTTCTGCCATCCCTCCCTCCAGATGCAACCTTTACACGCTCCATCTGTGGCTCTGTGATCGTTCTCAAAGGCCACCTGCAGCGCTGCCATCGCTGACAGGCACCGCCACGATTAGTCCCATCCACCCAAATTTCCGTAACATTGTCTTTGTTAATGAAAAAAATCCTTTGTCTGTGTCCGTTTGAAAGGTTTTTTTTTAAACATTTTTTTTAAACCTGCAACTCAGTTTTGTCTTCTTGTGATCTAGAATTCTGGCTGCCAGACCACCAATGACAGCTGTACAAGATAATTGAAAATTCATAGTGCATCCATCATTAGGAGGACGAGTGACTCGTTGAGAGAACATATGGCGTGCACTCTTTGCACACTTCGCATGGCGTGTGAACGTACGAGCGTCGGGGCCTGTACCTGTTTGTGAGCGAGAGAGCTGGTGCGCTTGGATGTGTGCGTGTGCGTGTGCGTGCGCGTGTGCGTGTGCGTGTGCGCGTGTGAGAAGTGTATTCGATTTTGCTCCCGAGGCATGTTGAACAGTCGGTCAATTTTCCTGCCACACGTTCACCCCAGGCCCCTCCCCCACCCCCATGACAAATTCCTCGATTTCCTCACAACACATTCGCGATGCATTATTGGTCATGGACATTATATGGTCTCACATATTCCGCCTCTCGGAGTCTGGGAAGTATCGGATTGCCTGTGTGTTCAGTGTGAGTGACTGAGAGACAACTGAAAGGAAGAGTGAAGTGAAAGACAGAGCGACATGTGAGCCAACGATGTTTAATCCCCCAGTCGGAGAAGATTTAGTGTCTTGTTAATGGAGTTTTCAAAGAAGTAAGAATTTTGGCTGGCTTTATTTGAATTTCATGTTTTTCTTTTTGTTTGTTTTTTAATCGTGTTTTTAGAGCTGCAACCAATCTGTGATGGGAAATCATCTTCCATTATCTCAATTACAACTCTTTATATTGACTCCTAATACACATGAAGGCCCGCTTCGGAAAGTTAATTTTTTTTCTATTAGACAGACTCCGGTTTACTACGCTGCTGCTGTTAAAGTAAGATAAGCAAAACCTTCCGACGAACAAAATATCAGTCGGCACCGTGAGTCCGTGCATTCAACAGTGTGGGTCTGAAGGCAGCTTGTGAAAATATGTCATGCCATTTCCTGTCTGGATCCATTAAAGCGAGATACGCGATGCCACATAATGACGTTAAAATATTCCTCAGACCGTTCATAAACAATGTGCTAACCAGAGGGAGAATGTGCGTCTGCGGAGCATAAGCGAATGTTTGTAGTGGCAGTGGGGGAACTGACATGGCTCGAGGCGTCCATATTGTTGAGGAAAGTTAAGGAGGTTTAGCTCAAGTGTGAAATCCATATTGAAGCCCTTCGGTTATGCTCGACTTGACGGGTTGCGTGTGTGTCTGTGTGAATGTGTGGGTGTGTTTTCACATCTGTGCGTCTCTGTGTGTGTGTGTGTGTGTGTGTGTGGGGATGCACGGATGCACACACGCGCACGCCTACTTTCATGCTTCCTTTCGTGCGTGTGCGTGTTATGCTATGGAATACATTGGTGCTTTTGGTGTGAGTGTATCGCACTGGTATTTCCATTTAAATGTGTGTGTCTGTGGTATAATTCATGACCCTCCACTACTGCTTGAATCCATTGACTGGTAGCTCAAATATGTTGGAAAAAAAAAGTCCATATGGTACTTATCATAAGCAACCATATTTCTCCATTACTAGAAGCAATTTGTTTTAATTGCCTACTTAGAAGTAATATGGCCTCAAACTCGCTTTTTTCTTTTTTTCTTCATAGAAACCTAAATGAAATATGAGAATGCCTATTAACTGCCACGATTATGTTATAATAATCAGAAAATTGAGTTGTCAAGACTGGAAATCCTCTTTAAGTAGCTACAAAGCATATACTGTGTGTGTGTGTGTGTGTGTGTGTGTGTGTGTGTGTGTGTGTTGGGGAATGAAGCTGTGGTTACATGCTGGATTTTGTATTAATTTATCCCACTTGAAATCTAAAATCCAAAGAATGAGGACATGTTGCCACTGCATGGTACTACTCGACTGTTTTTGGTTTACCATTAGCAAAAGTTCTGTATAGTACCTAGTACCCGGTACTTTATTTTTAGTTCTACCTCGGTCGAGGTTCCAAAGGTGCTAAGCTGAAACTACAAGGGACAGTTAAATCACTAAAGACCCCCGATTGGTCAGAATAGTCGCGGCACGAGACATCCTGCACAAATCTGACTTTTTTTTTTATTTACCGCCAAGTTACCGTCAATAGCGACCAACAATTGTTTGCATTCATTGATAATATACTTTGACGCTGCAGAATGTCACATGACTGCACCTCCTTGCATTACTACCTTATTCGGAGTGAAGAACAACCTCTCAGCGATGATTCCTGAATAGCACCGTGACCTCGGTGTGCACTCCACCCCGACTTGCTGGAGGGGTGTTAATTAGTTTGAAATAATCCCAAATCTGCAGTGCAGTAGTTTAGATAAGTATATAAAACATCAGAGGTGGAATAATTCTGCTGATTCAGATTTCCCAAGTGACCTAAGCTGTGACTTAATTTCCCTGAGAAATCACTGAGAGTTAAGCTTATTGGGCACAACTGAATTGACAACAATGTCCATCTCCATTGCCCTGAAGGTGTCACGAGCCGAACAGTGTCATAACCACTTCAACGTTACTGGCCAAAGCACATGACTGAATTAGCTTCACTGTGAGACAAGCCAGTCTTGGATCAGCACTGTTATTTTAAGGTCATTCGTGCGACGAGCGATGGCAAAGAGAATGGAGAAATGAAAAGCTAAAGCCCAGAAGAAATGGGTCATAATTGCATTAGGAAAGACCTTTGAAATCAACAGTCAGATAAAAAAAAAAAAAGAGAAAGAAAAGAAACGCTAAGCACATTCTGCTTTCAGTGGGTTGACATTGTTCTTATTAAACTACTAACGCACCAAAGGCTTCAGCTATTTCCTTTCGATGTACAGTACACGATAGCGTTGTTTAAATATAATGTTGTGCACACACGCACACACACACACACACACACACACGCACACACGCGCACACACAACAGATAACCCCAGTCGGGGAGGATTATGAGTATTATTGGAATAAAAACACACTTCTTCTTCTAAAAATGATTCCCACTTTGTGCTCGGGGCTGTGCTTGACTTAGCTCCTCCAATCGTTTTTCATGTGCGAGAGGCTTTTAGAAAAGCTTTATGTTCAAAAGACAGGCATAAGGGATTCTCGTGGGGCTGTGACACTCCCATTAGGAATAGAATTCCCACAATACAGCACACACATTAACTCAGAAACACACACCAGCTCTGTAGTCCCCGCCTGCAGCGGCGTACACAGATTGTGTCTACATTGTACCCCAACATGTCGAGGGAGCTCTGACTCAGCATCGCTCTTGTAGTATGAACTTCTAAACTGGATTTAGCGTCACGGCTTCTCGAGGTAGAAAAACCCAACTTGTGGTGATTAAGCGGTTCGAGGAAACGGCTAAAAAGTCTTTCTCATTTCGAATGCAAACGCCAGTACTTCTGCTTGCCTTCGGCTGCGTCTCTGCACAGGTTTGGAACTTCCAGTACCATGCTGGAATATGTGACGTTGGTTTTAAATGGATTTTTAAGGGGATAATGGACCGCACTCTGACATACTGTCATGTTTCTTAACTCCTGAGTATCATCGTAATCTCATTAGACGAAGAACGAGGACTACATGTTCGATGTAGGGAACTGTTTTCATTATTTAAGGAGCAGAATACACCTGTGGCCTGTCTGGAAACATATCTGCAGCGTATGTCAGTCGTGGCCAATTAAATCAGCTCCTCTAATTCCCTTTAAAAGCAGTGCTCCCCCTGCCATGAGACACTGAGAGTTTTACTTTGGGGAGTCCAGAGTGTTCTTCTAAGAGGAGTGGAGGGTGGTCTGGACTGGATATTCTTGTCTTGTTGCAAGTTACAAATGTATAATACCCTAGATATGAATACTAGTTATGTATATGATGGTATATGAATATATGGTGCTATAATTAGCCACTAAGGGCAGATAACGAGTCTTTTTTTCATTGAAACCCTGAAAGACTCTGTAAATATTGAAACACTGAGTCAGTGGCATTAAGCTCTAGTCATGTGGAAACAGTATAACTCCATATTGATATGTATTATTCATGTATCCACACAAATTGAAGAATTACACCATCCCCTGTTGAGAAAAAGTCCCTTATATCCTTATTAAATCATTTTAAAACACACCGTCCAACACACAAAACACGTCATTAATTATGGAATGAAACATCTTCACTTCATTTCATTTCCACGAGGCATCGCACAGGGAAATATTTAATTGCAACATAAAGATGAAAATATTTCTCTTGGCCCTTATTTGAATGAGACAGACTTTCTCATATTCATACGTCCTAGATCTCTTACCACAGAGGTGCCCGTAAGCAAGGCAGTTAACCCTTATTGGCCACAGTGGACTTCCCTTGTGTCAATGCATTTAGAGCCAGGAACACATAGGATGCTGCCAAAAAGTAGCCTTTGTGCTCATTTGACTTCCCCCTGGATTACATAAAAGCAAGTTAAGGCATGGCAGTGCGACCTGACTAAGCCATTGATGGTGATCATTGAGCAGGAATGGCTTTCATCTCATAGAACCTGCAGTCTCTTGCGACAGAAGCCAGTATACCAGAGTATAAATAGCCTCATGTGGGTGCTGGACTGTTGTCTTGATTGAATGTGCACCGCGATAACGAAATATAACTTTGTATATAGTGCACATTTTGGCAGCATTGTGCATATAAAAGTATTTTGATGAAGACCGCCTGCATCTACTGCTTGTTGCCTTTTTAAAAGTAATATCCGATACGTCTGTTAGAAGAAAAGTAGACTTCTAGTGAAATGGAAATAAGAAGGTAAAAAAGCAGGGGGACTCTCATTGTATTTGGACCTGACAGAAGCAGACAGACATGGTTCTTCCTGCTGTCTCAGAGGTGAATGGACTGTGGATGGAGATTACACCTCCTTTTGTCTGCTATGGATTTTGGCGATAAAAGCAAAAGGGAAGAACAATTTTCCTGCCCACAGTCGGAAATTGCCCTCTCTGTTGATGCTGGTGTTGCAAAGACTTACACGTATAGAGTCTTTCTATGCTAATGGTGCAATCTTTTTTTCTTTTCTTTTTTTTCTCCGAGTGGGTGGGATCGACATCACTTTATTTGAGAAAGTGAGCAATCCGCCGTCTCCTTGGAGAAAATCGGCGACACTAAAGTGTCTCAATTGTGAAAGCACTCTGCAACACTGTTTTACCGAAGTTATTTTTGGCCCTTTTGATTTAGCTTATTGGACTTTTTGCACACGTCAGTCGGAGTCATCAGGGCTTTTCGGGATTGATTGTGAGACGATTCAAAAGAATGACAGTCAAAGAGTGGATTCAAACTTAGAGGCAATGACAGCAGTCAATTATCACAGCTAAACACAGGCTGACGGATCAAAACAGATCATGCTCTATACCCTCAGAGGAAAAAAATATGACAGATGCACTGAATATCACCTCAAAGAAAATACCTGCATCTAAAAATCTTTCATTCAGCAAATTCTACACCCTGACACAGACGAACATTATTTGTAATTTAGACATGTCAGATAATAACACTATTATCTGCCACATGTGCACTTTAAAGAAATTCCAATCATGCAAAAATGCAAGGAGCAGAGGAGGCGGGCAGCCATCAGCAATATGAAACTAAGGCAACTCAGGTTTGGGCTTCACGCATGCTGTGGGACGCAGGTAGACAGGTGAGCAGAGAGACAGTCATATGGAGAGAGATGGTTGGTATTTTCTGCAGAAAATAGCAGAGATATAATGTGAGATTACATACATTTCTGAAAACACTTCCTCACCATGGACATGTTGTGTGTGTGTGTGTGTTCCTGTGAGTTTACTGTCTGTACCACTATGCGTCGAAGTAAAAGCAACACTCATGTTTGTAAATGTAACCGGCCAACGGATTTTGCGACCGATTGGCCGATCAGCTTAAAACCAGCAGGTCTCGATCGGCAGCCGATCAATCGGTGCATCTCTAATGGAGATGCAGAGAAACCCTGTGAAAGAATTTATTTCCGTTACATATTATTGATTCATCCAGGGATAGAGATAGAGCCAGTGCACACCTTTTTAAGCTATGTCGGCGAGATTGTGTGTGTGTGTGTGTATTCATACGTGTATTGTGGGTTTGCAGTGTGTATGGACCCAGCTCCCATGTTGCTAAGACATAGCTGGCTGATTTCTCTTCAAATAGGTGTTTTCACACGAGCGGTTTTAGACCTCAGTTAATCATGGAGCTGTACATTAAATGGGACTGGATCTCGGTCCAACGTCTCCCTGGGATGATTAACTTGAAGGCATCGTTACGTGCGCATGTTATTGTGATGGCTTGCCTTAGCTCGAAGCAAAGACAAATAAATACTGTAATGGAAGTCACTTAACCAGACACATACATCAGTGGCATTTTTTAAATGCCGAGCTGTCATTTCGAGACATGAGGAGAATGTTAATGCTGCACTATCATTCCTCTGTTCTTACCATATTAATACCTTGCCTATGTGCTCACCAGTGCTAATGGATGATGTGACGTTAATGTATTTCGTGATTGTGTCGGAAGGTGAGCTTTAATCCAACATAGGCCGTCTGCATGTGTGTCCGCACTCGACGCTTCAATGCATCCTGCCTGATCGGATAGTTTGTGAATACATTTCGTGGTCAAAGGAGTAGCTGTAAAACGGTAGATAAACACATTTTATTTCCTATAAATTCTTCACAATAAAGTCCCCTGTTATTTTTTGCTGCTTATTCGTCCTGCCTGCAGTATTAGAAGACTTGCTTTATAGAAGAAAAAAGCTAAATAAGCTCTGCTAATTGGGCGATAAACACATTTCATTTCCTATACATTCTTTACAATAAAAGTCCCCCGTTATTTTGTTATTTAAAAGCTCTTATTTTAAAGCTGAAATAATTTGGACATCTGCGGCTCACAAATCAGGTCTCAGCAGTGCTCCAATACTGGATAACCTCCTCTCGTCCCTTTGCTTTCCTCGGGAGATGAGCTCACGGGAGATGATGCGAGTCCTACGTTTGATAAATTGTCCAGATTGCGCTCACATGCGGTCCTCACCTCACGGAGATCCAAACTCAATGCGAGCCGGGTCACCTCTGCATGTGGTCTGGCTGATCGGATCCGCAACGCAATCACGATCCAATCTCGGAGCGTACAGACTTTAACCACGGCCAAAGTACGAGCAAACTCACAGCTGCCATGTGCCTCATAACACCTGCAAATGTTTCCATAGGCTTTAAGACGGAAAGCAATTGCTTTTTTGAGTCCTTTTTTCATTAAGCCTTATTTACGGACGGTTAATGGAAAGACATCTTCACAGCGTTTGTGCAATCCTGAGTATTTGGATGAAAAACCCTTTTGTGATAATTACAGCAACGATGAAGCTTTAATTTAGAGGGATGTTGACCCCTGCATAAATGAGGCTCCAGATCTCTTCAATTAACATATTGGAGCACCAAAATGGCTCCATACATCAATGGGTTTCCATTACAGAGAGATGGATGAGTTGGCCAGGGGCAACAGGCTGTGAGGGGTGGCAAGAGGATGAGAGTGAGTGAAAAAAGAAAAAAACAGTAAAGATGGCGATTCACTGAGACAAATATGCAGAGGAATAGAGAGGCATGGACTGAGCCGCACAATGAGGCAGACAGGCAGAGATAGAAGAGAGAGAGACGGACACATGAGAGGAGTCAGGCCACCAGATGGTCTAATGACCACAGGAAATATTACAGCTGGCAACCACACACCAACATTAATGACACCAGTCATTTAAAAGCCCTGACAAGACTTTGTGTGTGTGTATGTGTGTGTGTGTGTGTGTGTGTGTGCACATGTGTCTTCCTGAGGGTGTATGTGTGTGGTGGATTTGACTTTACTTGCAAGAAGTGGTCCTAATTATCATATAATTACCAAAAGGCAAAGTCTGGGGACATTGTACGTGCGCAAATTCAACTTAGGTGAACGTTGACCTGGGAATTTGTACCAAAAGCACGGCGCGTTGACGGTGTTTAGAGTGTTGACCCGCAATCGTAGTGTATTAGCTCTTTATGGCAACATGGACTTCATTTTAACCCTTCTCTCTCGTTGGGATCTGCACAAGAAGAATGGTTTGCAGACAGTTATGAGACAGGATTCAATGGTGCAAAGGCAAAAGCTGGAAAAAACATCTATCCCAGCTAGCATTGAACACTCGGGCGCATGCTCTGTGAATCTGTTGTCATGTGACAATCGAGCCACGGTCGTCAGGAGGAGACGTTTGCATGAGCAGGAACACATTGATGATCAGCGCACGTCATTGTCGTACAGTACACAAACTTAGTGTTTTTAAAGGCTTACGGGCTAGTGACTCCTCCCCTCATGGTAGCATCGGTTACAGTTACCAAGATAAGATTGTGAACAATGTAAGATGTACATTTGATTTATACTGGAAAATGTGACTGATTCCACACCTTATTTTTACACCTCTGCATCTTTCTTTCTTTCTCTATGTATACTGCTCGCATCTCTTCATCCACTCTCTGTTTGCTTCTCTAGCTCTGTCTTGCTTCTCCGTCATTCCCTCCCTCATTCCCTTCCCTCCTATCTCTCCTATGGGTCTATATGAAATATTCTGACCAGGCTCCTACAGTGAACACATAATTAGAAACCACTGAACCTTGACTCCAACATGGGGGCTTTTCTCCTATCTGTTTGGGGAAGGGGGGAATGGAAGAGGAGGGGGATGGGGGGCGGGGGGGGGTTGAAGAGGAGGATGAGGAGGGGAGGCGGGGTTCGCCTGTAAAACATATTCATGGTCAGAATACTACACCGGCCTGAAATGGTGGAGTCCTTCAATACAGATAAGAGGAGAAAGAGAGGGAGAGAGAGGGACATGAAGATGAGGCAGCATGGTATAAATGGATTGATGGATGGGCATGGGAGAGAAGGGAGAGGAGGATGGGAGGCATCGACAGTGAGATGGAAACCCAGAGTTATGGCTCGCCTCCATTAGCTCTGTTTTCCACAGCCAGGGCTAACACTGGCATCGGATCATTGTTTGGGTTTTATCTTTATTAATTAGTCAGCTTAATCAAACAACACTTCCATTTTAAAACAACATGACTGGTGCAAATACAAATACAAATAAAAATGGCACTAGCAGGTGGTAACATGAATGGTAATACGCTATACGAGAAATAGGGCTTGGTATCGGCACTCTTTACCAATATCAACCAAAATAACCTAGTACCAAGTAGTATCCACACTTCTCCAGTCAAACATGACCAGCAATCGGCCATTTGTGTGCCCAGACCTTGAACAAAACGACTGAATTGTATGGTGTGGCTCACAGCCAATCGCCGCAAAGCAGGCTTCGATTTAATGCGACGCACGATCGGTCCACTATACTATCGGCATCTTCAACCCAGACAGACAGGATTGCCCACCTGCACCCGCCTCCCAACATGGAACTGTTTGAGCCGGCGGCTAGAAGCTAACGGTGCTAGCAGCTAACGGTGCTAACAGCACGAACAACGCCAACAGTGCCGTTAGGGGAACTGATGGGTGGGCCTTGTACTTTTTCTTGTGGATTCCTTTTCTGTCAATGGACTAATCAGTACCTCAACACTTACTGCTATCATAATATCATTTCTGAAACTTCATGTTGTTTCAGGATGACTTTTGTCATGATGTCACTGTGAAACCTTCACTTTGCAATGTACTTAATCATACAATAACTATGCTTACTGTGGTCATATATGCAGTGTTATGATACCACAGTGTCGCCTTTATCCCAAGTTGGTGATGTGCATCAGCATTCCAATGTCAGCTGCAATGTGATTCTTTTCCTGCGTCCTTTGTGATGTCTCAGCGCGCCTCTCTCCCGACGTAGAGTGTGTGTACACCTCTAATTTGTGGCTTCGGTGTGTGACTTTTACCTGACTTTGTCCCTGTATAGCTTTATTATGTTGTCATGGTGTGACTAGCTAGTTATGGTTTTGCGCTGACGGCTTATTGCCGTATTACAAAAGGACAGAGGAGCCTTTGGGACAGTTTTCATCACCGCCTGTCCTTGGGAACACGCAGACGTTCACACATTGTCACACATGATGCTGCGCGCGCACACACACACACGCGCGGACAGACACTCACTCACCCACTCACATCCACACATGTGGGCCATGTACGCAGCGATGTGCTCCCACATGCAACCCTATTTTTTTTTTATGGGCCCTCCCTTTCGGCTATAGCAGGAAATGAATGTCCAGCAGCTGAGGCTGTTAATTAACATTTACGGCTGGAGATGACCGTTGAATCGTTAGACTGGCTCTCACAACCCTCACGTCAAAGCAACTGGGGTATAAAAAATCCAATCTCTGTCCCAGACTCTCTGCCAAAGCAATGATGGTGGATCATGATGTTGATTTGTGTTTTATGATAGGGATCTAAACGACACTGATCTCCTTCTGGGGGGGGGGGTTCAGTATTTGTTTGATTATTTGGTCGCAGCATTGAGGGACTCCGTTCTGACACCCAAGTTGGCAAAATTGGCAAAGTCCAAAAAAGTCGTTCAATTTAGTGGTATTGTGAAGTCTTTCTTGGCCAGTGTTTCTCGATTACGTCCATGCCCTCCCATGCAGGGTATAATGCAATCAATCAATAACACAAAATGCCCTGTCACCAGGCTTTCTCTCACGTATTTGATTCTGTCAGAATGTTCTTGCTCTTTTTCTTTTTTCGGCCTTGCTCTCACCCTATTATTTCTCAATTTATCTCACTCCATTTTATCCCCCAAGCTTCTCAGTCTTTACTTCTGCTACTCCCTACTCCGATCTGCCTCCCACTATTGAAACATTGATTGCGTACAAGCCACGGTGAGAGACGGTGAGTGACTAACAACGTGTATAACATGGACTTTGCGATAGGTAGCCAACAAAAGCAAACGCCTCGAATGATCGACGTGACACTAAGACATCTCACTCGTACATTGACAACCGCTTATATGCATATTTTCACACATGACATAGAAGTGGGCGAGATGAACATCAAATTCATATCACAGTGTTATTTTTTTCTTTTCTTTTAGTGGTGACGGTATTATTTAATGGTAGTACAGAATTGAAAGGGAAACTCGACTAACGTGATTCCTTCAGTGTGATTCATCCCAAAGTCTGGGGCAGCACAAGCAGATGCCTGCCTCCCTCCATGCTTCCCACCCGGGTGAGCGAGGAGCCCCGGCAAAGGGAAGGCCCTTGGTGAGGGGAAATGAAAAACAAACAAATATTCAGTTCATAGTTCATAGGTTTCTATTGTACCTAGAAACAGAAGGACAAACAGAGAAACCCCTCAACATGTAGAGCAAGAACACATATTGACAAGCACATGCACACATCTAAACAACTTAGGTTTCAACCATTATATTAAACCAAACCAGAATAATTCCTGGACCCTCGCTCGGTTTCACTTGTACAGTTGAGTTCCCTTCTCACATGTACAGTACACACACATGTGAGCACAAAACCACACGCACATCGGAATCAGCTCCGATCACAGCCCCAAACACCTGTCTGCCAATCTTCTAATGGCGCTCTGTCCACGTCACCAAGGCAAACTGTGTTTGTGTGTGTGTGTGTGTGTGTGTGTGTGTGTGTGTGTGTGTCTGCGAGTGGCATGTGTATTATTTGTCTGTGCGTGTGTTTGTGTGTTAGCAGTCTGACCACCACAGATAAGGTGGCAGTTATCTTATCGTGCTGAGCCAACCCCTACCCTAAACCCTCACAAACCTCAGGTGTCACAGCGCGCTGGCTTCTCCCCAAGCATCCCCTCATTTTCATGTCAATTTCACACCATTTTTCTGTCTCTTGGTCTCTGCCCTCCCTCCCCTGTCTCTATCTGTCGATTTGTTCCCTCCCTCCCTCCGTTTTGATAGGCATTTAAAGCCCATTTTGGTCCAGTTTTGCCCCTCTTCTCTATCTTCATCCCTCCCATTTTCTCCCCCCACTTGCTCTTTAGATGTTTCTTGGTATTCATCCACTTGGCCTTGCGATCAATGTCTCCCATCTTTGGCCAACTTTGACAGCGTTTGCTATCCTGCTGATTCCCTCTCAGCCCACATCAGACACACATTTTTTCCTCATTTCCTCTCCCCTTTCTTGCATGTCTAAATTTCCATTTCTTGTTTTCCCCTTATCGCTGACCCCCCTCTTAGTTGGGGATGGGAATCAGTTCCGTTCTCGATTCTCATTATCCGTGGCCAGATAATGACACATATCAGGATGTAACAGGCTTTCTGGCAATTCAATAATAAAAGTGTCTATATGAAATAACCACATGGTTTTCTAGACTCAGTACTTCATAAATGAAAAGTACGAAGATGCACTTTAGTTTAAAGAACTTTAGCGCTACGTAATCCGATTTTTCCGAGAAATTTGAGTTAGCGTGTGCATGTTATTATCAATGTAGTTGAAATAATAGTGTATCACGATATCTCAATTTATGATTTAATCATTTTATGATTTCATAAGACCATCATTTATTTAGTAGATTATCTCCCAGTCCTAGAGCCACTTGAGAACCGGTTCCAAACTGTCCAATCCAATTGGAATTGCATGCCTCCGAGGTTATTCCTTTTATCAATGCCGGCATGTTTTTCTGACAGTTGTGAGGCCCGCCCCAGTTTCCGGTAATGCACTGAAAATATTTATATAAACAGAACCGAATAGGGCATTGGTATCCATACAATCTTTTGAACTCCCATCCCTGCTCTCCTCTTTGACGTTCCCAGACCACTTCACTCATTCTCAATGTCTTTCTCACTTCCTCTCCTTCGCTTTTTAATCCTTTCTCGCCACACCTTCACCCAGTTATTTATTCACAGCACAGCGGCGATGACAGCCTTTTTATCAACCTGCCAGTCATTTTATCTGTCCCTCTTTCGCCTGCCGAGCTGCAGCCCTCAGTCCTTCCCTTTAGCCTCGCAAGACCATCTTAAATCATATGAAGTCAGTGATTCACTGACAGTCCCCTGAGGCGTACCGCTGAAATCTGAGCCAATCAGTAGGGAGCGTTTAGGTGATGATGAGGATTCAGTTAAATGTTGATTTACATATCTCAGCTGCCAACTTTTAAGAACAAGCTCTTGATCTATGCATCCCAGATGAAAAATCTGTAATGATGCAATCACCCCAAAACAAGAAGCAAACAACCAAGCCCGAGCCGCAATGTCGTAGAAATGGGTATAATCATGTTGACGTTTTATCAAATGGGACCAGTTCTAGATCATGTGGCAGCTGGTTAAAAGGCCTGAGGTCTATGCAGATTAAAGGTACCCCAGTCCCAAGCCAATGTCTGGCTGCCGAAGCCAGAACACAATGAGCAAAGTTAGATGTTCAAGCTACCTTCCTCATTTTCTTTACTTTTGCCTTTTCATTAGGTTTTTCTCTTTAGATTCAATGTGTTTTTTTAGTGGTATTTTACACATGTAGTTGAGAATAGCCCTGATTTAGGATGTTTAGTTCTTTTAAAGTCCCCCCCCTGTATTTCCCATGTGCAAATGTCGGCCAATCACTTCAACATTCACATTCTCAGTCCTTCCCATTAACTTTCATTTCAAGCGAAACAATCTTTGTCAAACGGTCTCAGTGTTCCGCCTTGCTCCATCTCCCACACTCATCTCGGAAAAAAACATTTAGCCCTTCTGAACCCTCCCAGTAACTCCCCCTTCTCTGTCTCCATCTCCCACCAAATATGACCATCTTTGTCAACCTGTCAGCTGCCCTCCTCCTCCATCTATTAGATGAAGCCTTTTAGTTTCATTTACCTTGTATCCCTCCTTCCCTTCCATCCTCCTGCCCTTGCATTCCCATCTGAAACCAAGTCAGACAGTTGTTATCAATCTGCCAGAGGAGAGAACCTTATCTACTTTTTTTCTCTTCTTTCCCTTACCATTCTTGCCTCGCTTTTGCTTTCACTGCATTTACATCTTGCGGTGCAGAGGTGGACGCATGCAATAATGAGAGGAGTGAGTATCTTCTGAGCACCCCTCTGGGCTTTCACTCTCCTCTCTCTGTCCTTCTCACTGCCTTGAGGGTTCATTATTTTTTTTCTCTGTTTGCTATTCTGTGTTTGTCTCTCTCTTAGCTTTTACGATGAAACCTTTTTTTTAAATCACTTTTGACATTCTGCATTTAGTTTCCCCCACTTGATTTGCAGGAAGAAATAGCTTTCAGCCACATTGTTATAACACAAATGCGGCTAATAGAAATACCTCATCCGTATATATCAGGTCATTGCTAAAAGGCCTTATATAATCATTATATTTTAGCCAGAATAGTCAATAATAGATGAAACCCTTTTTGAAGAGACTGTGTTGTATTTTTTTAATGTTGAGGCATCTGATTTATGCACAGCATGGTTCATGATTCTGATAGAAACATTATGTTACAGGGTAAAATAGAATATACCATGAATATTTCCCACTAAAAAGCATTGACAGCCTCCTGCCTTGACATTTATATTTTCCCCCTGACACTCCGGGCATGAGAATAGCTTCCTCATTCTACTTCTGATCTGTCGAATGCTGACATTAAATGAACTCTTTCAGAGTTACAGATGAAGTTTGGTTGGCATATTTAATTTTTTGCTTTACTCCTGCAGATTTTTTTCCAAACACGTTCTTCCTTGCGGGGATTGAATACTGGTGGCTCATGGTTTATGGAAGCCCGTCTTTGACTTACTTTCATATTCAACATGCAATTATCAACCCAACATGCTGTTTTAAGAGCTGACATCAAAAGTTCACCTCTTCCTGTTGTATTATTTTCTTATTTTGCCTGTCAGTATAATTTAAACACAGTTTGAGCTCAAGATTAGATTGTTTTAATGCCACTCAGTTGTGAACAAAGGCACCTTTTGGGAATTGCAAATAATGAGTAATAACCCACGGTCGTCTTTCCTGTGCTGGTGTGAAATTAAAGGTTGTTCTCATTACATGATATTCTAGTAAGAAGTTACAGCGTAGAACACAGCACGTTCTGTTCTTGTTCTGTTAGTATCTCCATTCATACAACTACAAGTCATGTGTCTGCATAGTGTACATGTGTGTGTGTGTTTATGTGTATATGTTATGTGAGACTGAATTGATTGGGTAAAGGCCGTGACCAATTGTTAACCCCCCCCCATCGCCGGCCTCTTTACACTGGGTCATTCTGGGCGGCTTCTGTAAAGCCTCTTCATTCTATCTGTGTGTGAATCCAAGCGAGACACATTAAAAAAGAAGGGTTATATTTACTCAAACTTGAAAATCAATGAATAGCAAACCACTTTAACTTGAGCATGACCACAGTTGACCACTAGCACAAAGTAATGCAGCTCTTTGGATATATGAATCTATAAAGCTGAGGTCCACAGCAGACATTGAGCTACACTGAACACTGAGATCGCTGACTGTTACAAAGAAACAAAAGGGGAAACATTGACACCCGTTTGGCCAGAAAATGACACAAAGCGGGGTTGAGGGGAACATGCAACACATCACACAATACCACAATAAAGCTGCAGATAGCTTCCCAGTTTAAAATAAAATATGACTTTGATCTGTCTTCTTTTAAAGCATAAATCATGCTGAATATCGCGCATGAAGCTATGGATTAAGTTTTGAGCTCCCCTATGGCTCCTGTAGAGTTGGTTCTGACCAAATACCCGGCCTGCCGTATATAGGGGGCTCTCTTTTGCTGGACCATTGGACATGAGGACACAGTTAAGCCAGACAAGACCGAGACTAAAGAAGCCACATGGTAAATGAAGTCAGTGTGATGTGTAAAGCAATGTGTCACTGTTTGACTTGACTACATAGCTGTAAAAAAACAAAATATAATTTAGGAAGCACATCTCAGCCTACGAAAGACGTGTCGCCTAATTAGGCTTTTCACACGTCTTTCTCACACACTCCCACACACACTTCACAAGGTTGTACATAACATGGCATTATTTCTACGGTGTGATCCCGTATGACAGGACCTCTGAACCCGTACGTCCTGCTCTGCATGAACATCACACTCCTCGGATTAACTCCGAATATTGCCACTGCCGTATGTCTGTCTGTCCTCCTGAAAGTAACCGTGCTTTATTGCCAAGTGGAGAATGTGCGCACGTTCGGAAAATGTGGCCAAAACTGTCACTTCAAAACGTCGATCATCTCGCCTCTCAGCCAGCTCGGCGGGGTAATTAGAGCACAGGTTGTAACACCGTGAGCAATGGGGACCTTTTAAGTGCATGCAAAGCACGTGTGGCCACAAGCATCAGGTCAACACATTATGTATGCGCTTTACGGGCAATTTGCATAAGAAACTAAGTAGTGTCACTTTTAAAAGCTTTGTAAAAAAGCGTCTCTGCGGGCTGCTTACTAACACACAATGCACACACATATACATTCACATACAATTACAACCCTTCTGTTCTTTCATGGACCCTTCTCACTCTAACCCCATCTTCATGGTGTGGGCCGAACTAAACCCTCTCTGTCCGTTGCCCCTTTGTCATGTCTGTTTTCATTACATTACAGTATGACAGAGACCCCCGCCCATTACATTAGAACGGGCAGAGAGAACAGGATCCGAGATAAAGCATCTGCTGCAGTGATGTCAGATGACAGTTATGAAGCAGATCATGAGGCTTACAGTCTGAACTCTGTGCCTCCGCTTTGCTCTCTTAACCTCTGACATCCTAACAGCGCACTCCTCATGTGTCTTGTTCTCACTGTTACATTTCCTTGTATTTTAGTGTTTCCACCGTTTTTTTATTACTTGTCAATACTCTCTTTTGAAATTGTGAGGGCTGTCTTCCTTGAAATACCATCTGGATCAACTAAATGGGGTGAAGATGGGACTGATAACGTGCTGTCTTTAGCCAAAACAGTTCCTTATTCATGACATTTTTCCTTGGTTTTACCTGCTTCCTCTTTAACTTTGTCCTCATTGTTTCTCTTTTAGATGTCAACATCAAGGAGACATTCAGACAAAACTGCACTTTTACAAAAAAGAAATCATTAATTATTAATCGGAGACTTCCTCGCCTCCATTAGATCCATGCTGTGCTGCGGTGCGTGAAAATAATGTGCTGCATTGAATATTTTTCACTCGACTGGTGAACAAATTCTCCAAGTAAACTGGCAGGTCGACCTGCTGTCAGCGGGTTTACCAGTCACTATGCCCTTAGTTAAATTCTCTGTCTCTCCATAATCTTTCAGCCTTCATCTTCTTAACCCGATACCCTTGCTTGCTAAGAATAACCCTGGCTTTAATAGAACAGGCAGGGAAACAGAGAAGAAGGGGAGTATTGGGAGGCTGCTGGCTGGATTCTCATTGGATTTTGTGCAATGTGCAGTTCAGTGGCTCCTATGACTCCTTTCAGCCCACTGATTTATAGTAGTACCTCTGGTAACCTTTTAATTTTCTGTCTTTATTTTTAGTTTGTTTGTGCAAAGGGGATGTTTTTTAAACGCCAACGTTCTCTCATCCCTTTGACTGTCCTAGATTGTAGAAGTAAATGTGGGATTGCTTGAGAAAGAAAAGACATTGCAGGTGAATGTCTGTGTTGGAAATATTTTTTTCTGTCAGACCTTAAACAAAGGCGTGTGAAGCTGTGTGAGGTGGCCGAAATTAATAAGTTGCAACATGGGTGATGATGAAGGAAAGTGAAGAATGCAATTTGACCGTATTCCTAAAAAGCTTGTTACGCGCTGAAATGACAGACTCAAAGAAAACAAACGAATAAATTCAATCCCAGCTTTTGGCTGGTGGCTGCTGCGAATCCCCCCCACGCCCCCCCCCCCACCCCTTTTGCTGCAATCCTTTATCCCTGCAAACAAATCTCATTGACATCTGTTTGTAAAGTGCATTATGTGATGCTAGTAGTCATGGCAAACTGCCACGTCTGTCACTGACTGAGCAAGCTTCATAACAAAAACAGTGGGACATAGTAATTTATATGGGGAAAGAAATCCTTTAATTAGCATTTAGTATTAGTACATGTCCTTTTCGTGTAAAATGGATACAAAAGTAAGCCGCCGTTTGATAAATGACACATCAACAGTTTTCTTTTTGTATTTCAAATTGAAGGAGCTGCGTTTCATGTGCAAACTTCAGTGACTGTTAGTGCCCCACTGATTAGCTGCGGTTACAGCTGAGAATTGCGCCGTCACCGATGCGTAGCAACCACCCTTTCGGTTCCCCCGTTAGCTCTGTCAGCACTTTAGCCGTAGTTTCCATCTTTAACTCTGTTGTCATCGTTAGCCGTGAGCCCCCGGCTCGCCGTCACCGTGTCGAGAGCCGCTGAGAGGCAATAGACATGCTCCCAATCTCGGATCTTGAACCCTTAAATGCCCTCTAGGTTGGGTGGTTTAACAGTAATTGGTCAAGGATCAGAAAAGGTGGCACATCGGCTACACATCTCCGCTACAAATGGACGCTCGACATTTGATCCCAGGACCCACAGTTCTTGCACAATTGCACCGACAGTGCCCACGAGTGAAATGTGACAACTTACCCAATTGGTGGGGTTGATTTATAAGAGACGGAGGGTCAGTTGCTAGACACTTGCTAGAAAACGGGTTTCCCTCAGAACGTCGTTGAGAAAGCAGTTCACTTGTACGCGAACGTACTTTTGTTGTAAGGGTTGCCTGAATCAAGATGTGGCCTACAGCCACGATTTCAAGATTATACAAGGAACACCAAGAGAACGTCCATGGTGTTATAGTGTTACGATTGGATATTAATAAAACATAATGATAAGTATGGAGTTTGGATATCTACGGCTAAGGATTTAGGGTGATCTGCCGTTATGGGGGTGTTAAAAAGACACATGCTGAGTGTGTAATTACCTCTCACTGTTCGCATTCACATCTCGTCTAATTTAATCCCTCTCTCTGTAGTAGCTACTGTATATTTAGCTCCCTCCCATTATTCACTTCTGGTCTTTCTTTCTTTCTTTCTTTCACTCTCCAGTCTCCCCATGAATAATTTTAGCCTTGCCTGCTAATACTGTCAAGCTCCCTATCTGGAACTGCACCGAAGGCTTGCATGTGGGATTTGTTTTTTGCTGATTTGCTTGGTTCTTTTCAGGGTATTTTTTGTTTATTTATTTATTTTGGTTTGCTCTTTTGTTTAGTGTTGTTGTTATTTGTGTGCTCTGAGCTGGTGTGAAGTCCTGTGGTGTCATCTGGAGAGTTAAGGAACTGCTGAATTGGAAAAGTACAGCTGGTGTCAAGGTCTGGTAGGAGGGAGAGGCACAGAGTTGGTAAGGCAAAGACACAAAAAGAGCAAGGGAGACGGAGACAAGGAGCGAGGCAGTCAGAGGAGGAACAAACAAGGAGAGGGAGAGCCTGAGCGTCTTAAAGGCGATGTTTCATGTGATAGGACGTTCTGCTATGTGGCTGCACAGCAGCATCAGCAAAGCTGTTTTCTCTCTCTCTTCCTCCTCGAGCCAAGCGGGCAGAGTTTCTGGAAATAAACACACAGCCTTTCAGCCACCGATGCCTCTTGAGAAACCGAGATGGGCTGCACGAGAACAAAATATAAAAACAGGCAAAATATCTAACATACTGAGGTCAGATTTATCTCTGGAGGAAAATGTAAGGAGACACGATATTACACAAGACACCAAACTATTTTTACAGAACTGTAACACCACGGGATGCAGCAAGGAGGGAAAATGGTACTAAAAAGCCTTTTGTAAAAGCCTTGCAATATACGCAAGTGCAGAAGGGAATCCTGGCCAAAACCAAGCAATTGATTGCCCTGATTAGAACAGGATTTACACGAGGAGGCCATAACATGTGTTTTCCTCTCATCTATATTAAGGACAACTATTTATAAGCTTTCTGGCTTTTAATGCTCTCGCTGTAGTTAATGCATCGGGGTGAGTTGTCTGCTGGTGTGCTGATCATCACTTTTTAGGCCCAGAGAACATAATCGTTATCTTGTTGGCTTTCGACCGAAACCTTTAGATGGCCAGCGGAAGGTTTTCTCTTTACAAACACACCCGTGGAATTTCATTCGATCTCTAAGAATTAAGTGATGAATTCAGTCTTTGAATAATATAAAATGTGGATCGTAACTTCCACACATAATATAACTGCCAGTTGAGAAGATGTAATTGTGTCTGCACTCAAGCGTTGGACACTATGTTGCGCTGCTCCCCACTTACCGGCTGCTGTATACTTCTGTTTTGGTTGGTTTGTATTGTGATTTTCTAAGGAAACACAATATTATGGCAGTACTGACTGACTGTTCCCTATTTTTTGGCAGTTAAGTTGGACTGAAAATATTTGTCTGAATATTTTGAGCTGTGGGGAAGTGAAACCTTGATGTACTTACTTGCACTCTCTCGTGCTTGTTCTCCTGGCGCGTTGAAGTCATCGTAGAAGTTGACTCAATTACACTTAACATTTTAATGTCATTCAGTTATACCTACCCTATTCTATTCCCCAGCATTGGATTCTTTTCTTTTGCAGCTTTTATGTGCGCCACTAGACCACTTCATCAGGAGCGTGACGTGGCTGTGGTAACAGCCGTTTTACAGCACAGCAGATTTGGATGATGTGCGTGGCACGCTAACTTACCATGAAGCAGAGCTAGTGAGGTTTTGTGCGTGAACCTGTGACTGTGTGTAGTAGACGGTGTGTGTGAAGAAGCGTGTAATAGGCTCACCTGTCCCTGGCTGCAGACTGATGGGCAGGTGGAGAGAAGTGAAACCAGATGGAAAGAAGGAGCGATGGTGAAACCAATGCACAGAGTAGATAATGCTGCACTGGGCTGCCCATGGGGTGCATAATATGTTTCGATTTTGACTTTGCTGATTAGATAAACCCCATTATAGAATGAGAAAAAAATGAAATTTGTGGGAGAGAGATAGTTAATTGAAGAAATATTGCTGAGAGGATGAGGCTGGTGATGCAGGTGCGGGGAGAACTTTAGGAGATTATTACATTTTCATTTTTCAAAGCAGGATATTATCTCTTTAAAAACACAAATTTAAACCAATTAAAGTTTATTACTGAATTGTAGTTGAAGGATGCTGAAAAGATGGGGTGGATATGTCAGGGGCTATCCTCGAAGTTCAGCATTTGGGCCGTCGCCATCTTGTTTTTTTTGCAACCAGTAGAGACAGGAGAGGGTGGAGCTAAGTACAACCAAACGCTGTATAAGACATTTTTAGGCGACCAAAACGTTACAATATCGGTAATAAACTGAAAACATACGATGAAAAGGTCAAAGTTGTAAGACGAAAACACGGACAACTCCCAGAGCGGACAAAGCCGTGGTAGCGACCTGCCAATCACGACGTAGCCACGCCCTAAAGCATACCCTGCGTTATCGACCATTATTTACTAAATGAACATCGTTCAATCAAGAAGAATTGAAGCTATCAATTGAGAACTCATGTGCACAATGTTTACAGAGGTAATAAATCGAGTGAGAGGTATCATTTTCTCAGACTTCTTTTTGCAACCAGAGGAGAAGCCCCCCTGATGGCCGTTAGAAGGAAAGTTTAAGGCACTTCCACACTGGCTTCACTTCTAAAACATGGAGGTTGCTGTCTGGTTGTGACTAGTGTGGCAGCTGTCTAAAAGGCAAAGGCCCTTTGGAAAAAACTAAATCCTCCCCTGTTTTTTTACTGACTGCTGAATCTTCTGCTGAAACACTCAAATCCTCTACTGCACGTTTGTTTCTGTGAACGCAGTGACTAACTCTGGCTTGTCTTTGACAGGGTGAAGAGGAGGATCGCGCTGACGTTTCGTCCTGTCCAAGGTAAGCTGACGAGACACTGTACATGTCTTTGCCCTTGTTTCTAAAACCCTGACAACTCAATTTCTTTGTTCTTCAGTTTTGTTGTATTTAGACCTCATGCGTTCTGTTATTTGTGCCGAGTACGTTTCACAGAAGCCAGGGGTGCGTGAAACTCATTTCATTTTCCGTGTAAATAGACATAACTGTTGCTCTCGTTCTTTTTGTTTCCCTTGCTCAGACATTGAAGCAGTGAATGTGCATGATATTGTAAATGTGTTCCACCGTCACATGGAATCTTTGAAGACGAGGGTTTCAGTGCGGAGCAGTGGGCATTCTGTAAGAGATCAAGTCAACAATAGTAGCCACATGTGTGAAAAGCCCTCAGAAATGCTGTGAGCCCGTCGCGCATATGTGGGAACAAGGCCGGCTGTATGCGGGATTACATTTTCGGCCTCTTGAATCGGCAATAAGATCCCCAACGAACTGCGCTCAGTTGGCGCGTTTGAATTCGAGAATATTGTCGGAAACTTCCCATGTTGTGATTCAACAAGCGATCCTAAAACCCCATGACGAGAACCTCTGGCCTGCCAGTATGGTGGTCTGTGCTTCTCCGTCAGTAACACGTCTCCGGCTGTATCTGGTTGCCGTGGTGACATGCGCGTGTCAGCAGCAGGATATGGGGTGTGTGTGTGTGTGTGTGTGTGTGTGTGTGTGTGTGTGTGTGTGTGTGTGTGTGTGTGTGTGTGTGTGTGTGTGTGTGTGTGTGTGTGTTTCTGTGTGTGTGTGTGTGTGTGTGTGCGTGGCGGCGGAGGGCGTTGAAAGGACTCCGTGGAGGCGGTTAGAATTCCTCTGTCCAGAAATGCCAGCAAGACACACACATGTCGGCGCTCCGACAGGGAAACTTCAGACATGTGAGCACGCAGGTGATGCACACATCACACAGGCGTGCATACAGCCACAGTTACAGGAAATAAGCAGACGGAGCGGACACACACGTAGACAGATATCCAGATTCCGTGAAGGCCACGGCCATGCATTCATGCTGACAGCTCAGGACTCTAGGGTTACATACAGGGAAGTCCATGCCTGCCGCAATGCTTTGAACACTAATAGTATGTATACACACTTTTATTAACGCACAGAGACCTGACGCTAAAGTTTAATGCCACTCAAAAAAAAAATGCCTGCGTCCGATCTTTACAGGTTTATTTTTGACCGTGAATGACAGATGATATATGCATGCAGAATTAGCGAATGCAAATCGTTGCTCACTCAGCAGCTGCAGCAGAGGAATCGGGGGTTAAGGGCCTTGCTTCAGGGCAGCTTTTATGGTCGATGAGGGAGGGGAGAGCATTACTCATTTGCTTTCCCCGGCCAGACCAAACGTCCCCGTCCCACGCCAGTTTGGGGATTTGAACCGAGGACACAAGCCTGCTGACGCCTCGGGCTCCTGCTGACAGCCAGGTGTAATGCACTGCAATTGCTCCTCGATTCTGTTTTCGCCAGAACTGTAATTGAGTGCAAGTTGGAGAATTTATTCCCCCTCGTTTCTGGACGTTTGCCTCGCAGCGAGGCGTATGTCATGTCGCATAATCGCGATGAACAAAGAACTGAGATTCGGAAACACATTAAATGAATCGGAAAGACTCAGGGGACTGAGTATGAGGAGAGTAGGTCTTTCTGTCCATCAAGGATTCTTTTTTTTTTTCCCTTGAGGACCTCAAATGTTTCATTTTGCTTTGAGCAGAGTTGTATTGACTTTTGAGGACCCCAAGGAAAGCATTAACCCGGTGTTTACATTGACCTTTAAGTCCTCATACATAGTGCATCCTTGTCTGGTACTTAACCATAGCCTTGATTTATAACGTGTACTTGTCAGCGAGCGAGAATCATTTTTTTCCCGGTTCACGACTGCACTGACGATGGGACGCCGCTGCTGGAATCGTTGACAACAATGTTCGCCACAGAATCCGAAATATTTTGAGCCTTTTAAAGGTCGCCGTTAATTCAGTCAGAGGCAAGGGTATGCAAAGTAATATATTTTCTACAATTGACAGGAGACGGTCGAGTAAAACTATTAACACATCGGAGGGCATAACCTCTTTAAAGTTGAAATGTCACATTCTCCTCCACGCCCACGCCTCCCACAGATACATGCTGAAACAAACTGCGTTGTGTTTGTGTTTCAGCTGTTTTGATGAAGTTTAATGAGTTTTGTAAAGTTAGTTACAGAGATGTTTTGATGGAGGATATCCATGCGATATATATCAGTATAGTGAGATACATATATATATAGATATATATATATATATATCTATATATATATCAGTATAATGATAAACAGGGTAGTGATACTGTTGTGGGCCAAATATATTGAAAGTATCGAAAAGTGATATGGAGCAGCTCTGAAGTCAACACAAAGAAAACAGAACCTCACTTCATGCACTCTACTCTGCTGTTTTTGGGACTCAGAGGTCAGGCTGACGAACCGAAATGAAATGACCAATCAGCTGTGCATTCAAAGAAGCCTCCGCGAAGTGGTGCCGCTGGTAAGACAGTCCGCGACGATGACAGCCTTCCTCTTCATCTTTTCTTCCTCACACTCCCCGACTACTGCCGTTGGTCCCCGTTGGCATGCAGGTCGTCAAAGTGCTTAGTAGACACCACCGTGTCATCTACACTTGAACAAGCGCACAGTGCGTCTGTGTGTGGGGTCGTGAGTAATGTGAGACTGTGTGTGTTGATCCCTGGGGGTCGCCTTGTCGCCAGAATCACCTTAACACACACACACACACACAGACACACACACACACACACACACACACACACACACACGCAGTCTCTCTCACTCTCTCGCTCTCTGTCTCCCACACACACACACACACACACACACACACACACACACACACACACACACACACACACGCAGTCTCTCTCACTCTCTCGCTCTCTGTCTCCCACAGTACAGACACACACACACACACACACACACACACACACACACACACATACGTGCACACACTTGGGTATTCTAGATCATAGCGACACTGATTTGTTCACAATGTACCCTCTACCGGCGCCTGATTTATTTAGCAAATGCAGTTTGGTGCGAATTGACTTTGAAATTGACTTTTATTTTTTACAATTATGACGAGTTGTTTTTGTCCTTTTCTTTATGTGTGTGTGTGTGTGTGTGTGTGTGTGTGTCACCTGAGAGACAGTTGGGCACTAATGGTTTCAATATTACCGTAAAGGCTCTCCACATTCACACACAATGTCAAACATCAGGATGTGTTTTTGTTCCTTTTTCAACATCTAATATTGTTTAATTTCCCCCACAGCAGCTTCTAACAGAGTTTAATAGCTCGGACAAAGGCAGATTGTTACTAGGATTTTATTTTTATTTTTATTTTTAACATTTTTGAGAAGTACAGGCTACAGTGTAAAAGATAACGACTTCTTCTCAGAGAGATTTTAAAAACGTTGAGTTATACCAATACAGTGCATCATTAAAAAAATACTTTGTGCCAGCCACGACAGGATCTGAAATGATTAATAATACATTTGCAAAAAAAGCAGTACGCAAACGTAAATAAAGGTGTGTGTGTGTGTTCAAGTATATGGGGTTTATGTTTTTGTTTTATACCTTGGTATCCAGTTGAGTATTGAGAATTGTGGAATTTCACTCGTATTGATATCAACTGCTACGTTTCTGGTATTGAGACAACCCTAGACAATAGCATGTAGTGTTCTAGAGCCAGGGTGGACGTGTTTTTACGCATTGTCTTTGAGGCCAGACATCAGTATGAGTATCACTGGATACCATCTCTGACCTAGCGCTGCTGACATGGGAGAGATAAGGCACGAAATAACACAACACCAGTGTTGTCCTGACTGTGCAGACGAGGCATCCTTTAGGCCCCTCTCGCTGTCTCTTTACATATTTCCAGGCGTTGTTGACAGTCTAGATGTAGCTATGCACATTGACAAGGCAATATTAAGATCAGCGCCAGTTGCCATTCTCTGTAACCTCGAATTGCTGACAAGGGATAAGCCAAGGAATTGTATTAACCCAGCCGTGTCCTGATCATGCTGACGAGACGTTATTTTCTAGCCCTGTTGCTGCTGTTAGACAGCTCCGTAGACATTGCTAGCGCTACTGAGAGCAGTGTGTCTGCTCTGTAAGATACCATTGCTGACAAGTCAGTGTACTGTGGTCTTAAGCACCGTTGACCAGGGAATAGTAAGGCAAGGAATAGAATTAAGGCCGGCTGTATTGACAGCACATGTTGACAAGGCAGGAGTAAGCGCTGCATTGGCCTCGTGTCTGACACTGGACGCCCGGTGACAAGCTCCTTGCTATTCCACACCCACGTTAGCATGGTGAGGGTCACATTGACATCTGCAGTCTGGGGGAACTTGAGCCTATCTTTCCTGCAAACATTGTGAGTGTCGTGCATGTGTGCCCATTGATAGGGATTAGCCAAGATGTGTGAGCCCGGCTCCTCGAGATGGCCCCGGTTGTTGTTGGAGGTCAATGCATGTGCACTCTGATGTCCATGAGTGTGTGTGTGTGTGTGTGTGTGTGTGTGTGTGTGTGTGTGTGTGTGTGTCTGTCTATTTGCCAGGCGGTGGGGGGTTAGGCCCGGATTGTAATGACAATGGAGAGGAATTTAAATGAGAGAAAAGAGGGGGATCTGGGACGTTTGCAAGGAGGATGGAAGAGGCTTTGGCACCATTGTTATTCTTCCTCTTTGTCATTCTGCCACTCTATCTCTCTATTACAAATCCTTCACTCTCTGGCTTTCTCACTCTTGGCTGCTACGTTTGTCACTGAAATCACTCTATCTCTTCATTTGATCCCAACTTATCCCAATCTCTATTTCCCCCCCGGTGTGTCAACACCCTGTAAGTTTTCTTGCCCTAAAGAATCATAAGTGCTTCACACCATGCCAAGTTGGGAAATCCGGATCAGGTTTTTTGCCCCCGATCCTCATTCGGGTTGTAGAAACGATGCATTTTGGCCAGTGTCCGAAACAGATACTTATTATTTTCCTCCATAATACAGCTACACTGCTAACTATTACTGTATTTTGCTAGGTAGTTAGTTGTTAGCTTACTGCTGATGTTACTGCAGTGCTGTTTGTCAGTGACAATGAAATCCAAAAGGAGCTGTGGATTGTATCAGTTCCAATGCCGAAACTATTAATCAACAACCAGGTGTAGTGACAGGACTCATCAAATCTTGTCTTCACATTGGGTTGCCAGGTTTGGTTCCATTTTGCTTGTATGGAGATAGAAAAATCAAACCTGTTAATAAATACACTTTCCAACAAATTAGTTTCCTCTCTAATAATCACCCAGAAGCACCACTGTAAATCTGTCAAAACCAGAGACATTCTCATTGGCTTCTTGGAAATAAGTCATTCTGCCTGAAGAAGTTTCGTCGACTGTGACCACAACAACCGATTGGTTGACTCTTCATCTAAGAGCAGACAGCCCGACTAATGTCCAGTGCATCTATTAACGTTTTTTTATTCAGTGTCACTTAACTCCCTCTCATCGGCAGTGACTCGCCTTCGCTCTGTGCTTCTCTTTGTCTTGTCACTCCCCTCCGTCTCTTGTGTTATTACCTCAGCAGTCTGTGGTCAAATGTAGTCCAGTTGCTAATATAACCACTCTCAAAACAGGCTCATTGATTTTAATCTCTCTCTCTCTCTCTCTCTCTCTCTCTCCGCTACACACACACACACACACACACACACACACACTTACACTTTCTATCCCCATCTCTGTTTGCCCCCCCCCCCCACCCCATCTCTCTGTAGCAGCTCTAATTGCGATCAATTAGGAAACTTCAGAAGGCTGAAATAGGAGCTGTGACAAGGGGCATCCGCTGAGCTGGCAGGGGGAGAGGGATGGGGAAGGGGGGGTGGGGTCGAAGAGGAGAGGGGAAAACGGTGACATAGGAGCGGAGAGCGGATGGGAGGGGCAGCAGGGAGAAGTCCAAGTCGGTGTCGAGAGATGAGCTAATGGTAATAGCGTGATTGATGTGGCCACAGCGGCTGAAAGTCACATCGTTTCTCATGCCAGGTATTGATTCCTGACAACCTCTTGTTAGTTTTTGGGGCGCAGTGGATGGGGCACGGCACTAACATCGCCATGGCGAGGAGTTGTATTCCCATCTGGTGCGGTTACTCTGCTGCGAGGTGCTTTGAACAAAAGCATCATACTCTATATTCTGAGTTGCCAGCTGGAATAAGAGACAGGCTTGCAAACTGATTTCAAGAGACAATTGGGTTGTAATATGAGAATGTGTTTCGGTTTTATATATATATTGAGTTTATGCAATCTCTTTTGTTTGTGTTAATTTATGCTTGTTGTTTTGGGGCTTTGTTGAATTGGTATTTGCTATTAAAATAGTAAACTGTCAGCAATATCCCTTATGTATCGGTGCATCCCTACTTTGGGTCTTTGCATCCAGCACCTCTTTTTGGACGAATCAAATCTGGTTAGAACAACCCTCATTTATTCTCAAAACTGTCAGGGAGGAATGAAGTAAAAAAAAGAATGATGGTATTCAGCAGAACATACTCTCCATACCTCTGAAACCTGTGCAGCTCTGCTCCAACGAGGCTTTGCCTCCCTGTTTTAATTTGATTCCCACTACACTGTGTCAGCTTTGTGTCCTTTTGCAACTTAAGCCCTTCAGAACTTCGACTCCTCATGACGATAATGGGGATGAAAGCAGCTGATCAAATAGAGACCAGAGTCTCAACTTTCTCATTTTTAATTAATTTGTATACAGACTGACCCCCTAAACACAAACTTCAAAACAGCTTTGGTTGAACTGTGTTTTACAGAAAAACAAGGAACTTCTTCCAGTCAAGTATCCCCCCCCCCCTCAAGGCAAAGATTATAAATAGCATTATTATCCGGAAATATTCCTTCACAGAGACTAGAGCGTGATGCTGGTTGCCTTAAGCTTTCTGAGGCAACCGTTGAAAAATGTTTCGAACACCGCAATTCTACAAGATTCATGTTGTACCACGCAGGGCTCAACTTGCAGATAAAATAAGCTTGTTGTAAATAAATCTAATGGCAATTTTCCGACGGCTTCCTTTCAGAGATATGGGCAATGTGTTCACAGCCGTGGGTTTGTTAAGGGTCTCTGTTTTTCTATACGTGCTCTACAGGCTGAGAGCCTCTGGTCTCATGTTTGGCTGCCTTTGCCTTGGGGCATACAAACCCTTTTATCTTGTCACCCTAATGCATGTGTATGTGTGCAAGACAGAGAGGGAGGGAGCATGTGAGGGAGATGGAAGGATCAATACTAAGCCGTCAGGAGGTCTGCTACTCCCAGAGAGAGAGAGAGCGAGAGAGAGAGAGAGAGCGAGAGAGAGAGAGACAGAGAGCGAGAGAGAGAGAGAGAGGGAACAGGACACCCATAAGAGAGTGGAGAGGGAGAAAGTAATAAAGAGAGGGAAGAGGAAGAGGATAAGGAAGAGACAAAGGAAAAGACAGGGGAGCGGGGGGTGGGGGGGGAGAAGGGGTGAGATTGCTGGACAGTAGAGAAGTCACAGGGAAGAGAGATATATGGGGATGGAGATGGAAAGGGAGAGCAGATGTGGCTGGTGATAAATGAACAGATACAAGGAAAAGGAAAGGAAAAAAAAAATAATGCAGATGGAAAGAAAATGGAGACAGTGAAAGACGAGGTGAGGTAAAGGGCAAGTGCTCGGCTGTACAGGGAGTGGACTGGAAATGGCAGTACTTGTAACAGGTGAAAATGCAGCAAAGAAGAGGGGGAACTTCACATTATAATGTAATGATAAGCATAGTGCGCCATATGTTTTGGCTCCCTCCCAGGGTTTTTCACGAGGGTACGGCCACACATTCATATGGAGCATGTGCGGGGGGGGCGGGACTGATACCGGCTAGTGGTCGTAAAGTGTACGCAGCCACTTGTTAATCAAAACCATTCAATTAGAATCCAAAATATATATGCTGTAATAAAGTAGCCGGCTGGACTTATGAGTAGTCGGCCGTTTGGCCGACAGCCGGAGCTCTTGGAACGCTCTGCTTCAGAAGATGCCAAAGCGTTGGATTTGCAATATATTTCAAACTAATAAAACGCCAACAACAGCCTCAAAAGTGACCAATTACCAAGTTAAAGCGTTGAACAGGTGTCTCTTTAGCTGTACTGAAGCACAGAGGTGGATATTTGTAGCAGATAGTAAGCAAAGCTAACAATTAAAAAGTTCAGTTTCAGACTTCCCCTCAACCTGAAACAAACTCACCTCGACCTGTTATTTTCCAAAAATGAACCATACAGCATTCTCAGTTTTGGCCACATGGCATTTTTAGTTGGACAAACCTAACCTCCCCATTATTCTAAACCACCTCTGAATAATGTTCAAGTGTCTTTGAGCAGGACAGTAAAGCTCGACCCGCTGCGCTCTGGGGAGGAGAGCTTAAACTCCTCAAACGTGATCGTTAGATTCAAGAGAGAAATCATCCTTTAACTGAAAGCTCACACATTTGATCCCTAATACTACATAAAATGTGTCCATCAAAATGTCAGGTGTCCCGTTAAAGTGTCAGGCAGCCAATCGCTGGGCAGTGTGTGGGCTAAATGCCTCCGATGCAAATGTCAGCGCGCGCCTCTTTGTATTTCCTGTGTCGACAGTAATACGGAACGAATATATCTGCCGCTCAGTGCATGTTTTCTCCCAGTGTGCCTCACGGAGCCCTGAGTCCATGCACTTTTAACTTCCAGTGACTCCAGTGGGATTCAAAGCTCGATCACTGGCAGTGTTCGTGTCATGCAGGAGCTCCAGCTTAACAAAAAAAACACTAAGAGTATTTATAACATTGGTTTTGATGCATAATTCAGTGCGACATAAACATCAAATGAGGGGTGGGGTGTGGTGGGTTAACGGAACTGTATCCCACAAGATCTAAAAGCTTTGACTTGACACCCGTAATGAATATTTAAACCTTGATGACCTTACCATGCGTACGTCTGTAAATGATTTATTGTTCTGCCTCACGGATGTCTATTTTTATGCCTTTTGTCTTTTTTTTTTAATTCCCGTTTCACCTCTTTTTATCTTCTTCTCTCTCTTCTTCTGACACGTTTTTATTTTTCTGGCTTCCCAGTACTTTGAAACTCTTAACCAAGACAGATAGCAGTGAGACGTGAGCCTGGTGGTTGCAGAAGAAACCCCAGAAAGTAAAAGAAAAAGGGGGAGGGGGGAGGGAGATGAAGGAAAAAAAAAAACATATCTTGTGATCATCTTTGACTTATCTGTGAATATCATCAGCTGTAATCATCTCTCCGCAGTATATTTCACCCCCCGATGATTAACTTTCTTAATGGGCCCTGGGAATAGTATTATTTAATGTAGGGGAATAGGATGGAGAATAATACCCCATTATTATTAAATGTATTCCAGATGAAGAATTTCAATTGTGAGTTTCGTTATACTTGGGCCAATAATGACCCAGGTTCCTTAATGAAAGAAATGACTCTGAGGCATAACACAGTTTTTCACAATGAAGCAAAAGGATGGAATGAAACGTCTCTTCCCCACTAATGCTTTATCTGGTTTGTAGCGTGATAGGAAAAGGAGGATTTTATGCTTTTTAATACAGAATTTACTTAATGGTTTTCTGATGCTAATCAGTGGGTCACAATAGTGAGTAACAAGTGCAGGAGACATGTTTTGAGGTACAGCCTACACTTTCCTCATTAGAGATGGCTCTGCTGTAAAAAGAAAGGTGCAATGGAAATAAAGATAATCCATTCATTTGGTCAGCCCAATCAGAAACTGTAGCAAAAGCGAAAATCGAGTTTTCTTGTTTTTTGATCAGACAGTTCCTAGTTCAGATCCAAATTTTGCCACTTTTGGACTCCTTATTTTTTAAAGTAGGCTTCAATTAAAGTATCGTATTGGCACTGAAACGGAAACATTGTGTACAATACCCAGCTTTATATGAGCTTGGTATTCAAGTTGAAATCATCATTAATAAAATCAAGGTAACAACCACTTAATGTGTTTTGATTCTGAAATACACCAGAAAAAAATAAGAACAATTGTAATTTGATGCATTCTCAGAAATAGACCAATAGCAGCAATCTGCACCAAGCCTAAGTCATACCTAACAACAATGCCACTTTGACATTCATAGGTTGTCTAGGATTAGACACACTCAGTGATGAAGACCCACAGCTTCATTTACAGCAGAACATGGCTTTGCAACCTGCATCTCTCTGTTTGTCTCAAGGTTAGGGCTCGCAGGGGAGGAGAGGCATCAGGTTACACTAATGCATCATGGCTGCTGGAGGACACACATGCACACGCCTCGTCACCCACTGTCTCACCCTATCTCTCTTTCTCCTTCTCTCTCCCTCCCTCTCACACACACACACGCACACACACACTGGTGAACTGATACCCTTGTACAGGTCCAAGGCACAGCCGTGGCCTCGTGTTATCGTGCCCCTGCAACCTGCGAGCAGTCTGCAGTCTGTCTGCTGGGCAAATCACTTGTCTCTAAAAATAAACTGAAACCATCACTTAAGGCCTGACTGAGGTTAAACAGTGGCAGGGAGAGGGAGGGAAGGAGGGAGGGAGGGAGAGAGAGAGAGATAGAGAGAGAGAGAAAGAGAGCGAGAGAGAGAGAGAGAGAGAGATTGAATTCGGCCCCACTCCGTCCTCTTTTTCTGTCTTTTCAGTGTCTGTCACAATGTGCAGAGATTGCAGTTGCTCATTAGGTCATACAAATTGCAGTTGTGTTCACACTCGGTCTCTGTGAAAGCAGCAGTGTCAATCTCCATCTGTGCGCCCATCATGCATCCATTTAGCTTCCCATCCATTAGTACGGAAATGGTTCGTCAATTAACGCAGGTATTGATTCAATACGTCACTTTTTTGGACCGTTGGTCGGATTAAACAAGCAATATGAGGACTCTCCCAAAGGGCTTCCTTTTTTTAAATGTAATTACATTTTCTATTTTTTGACATTCTACGTAGCTAAATAATTAACTGATTGATCAGAGGAATAATTGGCAGATTCAATAAATTCCATTATCCGCCGTTCTATTCATTCCCGTTCGGTGTCCTGTGAGAACAAAGCAGGAGGTGGAAGGCAAAGAGGCACCGTTCAGTCCATATCGCATGGAGAGCACACTGACAAACACTTTAACACTCGCATTCGGACGATAAAAACCTACGCTGACGGAGATAAAGGCCTCCCTGTACGGATCGGATGCTCGACCACGGGGCCCTGCGAGCAACCAGCGAGTTAAATTTCCATCAGAAGACCGACCATTGACCTCTAATATTAAGGAAAGACGGGAGTTCAAAGGGGTCAGTTCCCCTCTGAATGTCATTCTCTCCTTTGCACACACATGCTCTTATACACACACTCTCTATATCACTCTCACACACACACACACACACACACACACACACACTCTCGCTCCCTGGTGTAGTGAGAGGGCCTTATTGTGTAAGCCAGAGGAAATGCAGACACAGCAGAGGACAGGCCATCCATTGATCCGAGTATAGACTCCTCTCCTACTCAGCCTCTCTTCTCCTTTCTCTCTCGCTGCCACCCCACACTGTCTCTGCCTTTTTTTCTCTCTTCTTCTATCTCAACCCCTCACTTTCTCTGCCCTTTGTGTTATCAGCGCTCCACTCTCCTACATATAGTTTTTGTCTCCTTGTGATCTACCACCCCCTCTTCCTCTATATTATTGCTTTCACTCTCTAGGCCATTTCTGTTGCTCTTCTCTCTCTCTCTCTCTCTCTCTCTCTGTCTGTCTCTGTCTCTCTGTCTCTCTCTCTCTGCTTCTCTCTCTGCCTGCTTGTACCATGTGTTCTCCCACTCTGCTGTCTGCGTTTCTGGTACCACATCTCTATTTATTATCTCCATCCGTCCAAAAACTCATCCTTCCTCTTTCCTATTCACTTAACTTCACTTCGGCTTCCTTTCCATCTCCTAAATGACTTATATAGTTTCTCTCTGTCTCCCACCATTCATGCTACTTTGGGAGCAGACACTTAGCTGGAAACAGACAGTGGTAGATGGGGACGAGAAGGATCAAAATATCAATAAAGGAAGAGTATGGGAAGAAGATACAAGGGAATGGGGCATAAAAAAGATTAAAAGGGAGGGAAGAAAAGAGGTGGGCAAAGGAAGGTAGTGAGGAAGAGCAGAGGGAAAGATAAAATAATGAAGGGATGACAATCAACTAAAGGATGTAAGGAAGTAAGAAAGAAAGCACAAGAGGAAGGAAATCAGCACAGATATCCATGACAGGTAGTATATGTTAAATGGTGTTGGAGCTGTGCCATTAAAAACAGGCGCAGAGCTGAACAGGAGGAAGTGATTTAGTGAACACACACACACACACACACATTCACTCACACAAACACATACACACACATACACACACATTCACTCACACACAAGCGCGGCTTCAGTAATGGTCGAAGCAACCCTCAGGTGACTAGCAATCCTCAGAACTCCCCCTCTTTGTACATCCCTCCTCATCTCTCTCGCTCCTATGCCTCCTTCTCTCCCTCGCCACTTAGATGATTCCTTCTTCGCCTCCCTCCATCACCTTCTTCCACTCTTCCTCCGTCTCTGCTCTGACACTTTCTTTTCTCTCCCTCCTCCCCTCCCTCCCTGCCTCCTCCCTGCTTCCTCTGTGCCTCGCTCCCTTCCTGCTGGACAGGCTTTTATTTGAGCCATGTGGACCTCCCTAATGACATGTGGACCTGTTTGTGTGTGTGCGTGTGTTTCTGTGTGCATGTTGAAGGTGCTGACATGTGCATGTGTGTTTGTGTGTCTGCGTGTGTGTATTTGAAGTGCTGACGCACACGTGTGTGTGTGTGTGTTCGATAGAGGTGCTGACATGTCTGATCGTCGTGTGGTTCTCCTACTGAAGTCGTGCCGACGGCCTCTTACCTTTGAAGAGGCCGGTGGAGAGAGGAGAGGAGGGGAGGAGAGGGGAAGGGAAAGGAGAGGAGGGGAGGCATTGGGAGGCAGAGGAGGGCAACAAAAATAGAGGAGTATGGGACCAAAAGGTGAAGAGAAATAGAGGAAAGGAGGGAAGAAGAAGCGGCAAAAAGGTGAGAGGAGAGCAGGAGTGTGAGGTGGGACATCATTACAGTAATTAACACAGATGAGAGAGGGAAAGAGGGGAAGGAAAGAAAAAAAGGGGAGCAGATAAAAAAAAAGTGTGCGTGCGGCATGGCTCGCACAGGGTGCTGGAGATAACGTGTTTCAACCTTTCAAGTCGACACTGAGATCAGAGGGACTCAGGGAGGAAGGTGGTGGTGTCACGGTGAAAGGAGCCTTCTTGGAAGATGACAGGTTTTAAAGAGCACTGGTTAAGGCTTTAAGTGTTTCCTAAGGACTCTCCTCCACCGAAACGCACCTACCAACTACCCATAGACAAAGGTACTTCTCGAAAGTCACTCATGCAGCATTTACTTCCAGGTAGTATTCAGCACTTTCCCCAGTGGTAGAATATTGACATTTCATATTTTGGGGACTCATGTGCAACGTTTGCAAAATACTTTAGCCCAATTAGTGGCACTCCACATGAACCGGCGAGAGGAAATCTTGCTATCAGTAAACAGTTCACACAGTTTATTTCATATCCAATGAAAACTAGTAATTAGAAGCAAAAATCTGAGATGTTTTAAATCTAAAAACAGAGTTTCATCCCCGAATTCATTCATCCACACACTATTTCATCTCATCCACTTTAGAGTCATCAATATGTTCATTAATTAGCAAAAGGTGACGCATAGATTAATACTCAAATCTTCTGTCTGATCAATGTAAAGTAGATTCTTGCTTTTGTACTTGAAGGAATACTTAATGCACAATGTGACCATTTGTATAATCAATAACTCACCGCAAGTTGATTTCTTGAAGACTCGAGCGGACGAGTCCCACGCCTGCGCAGGTGTGGTGAGACTGTTCGTGTGGATATGTTTTAAATATTACATTTTTTTGCGAAGATGCACTTACTTGGTAAGCAGTGTGCATTCGACTGGATAAATGTGACTTTGATTATACGCCACTAGTTGTGTGAGAAGATGTTTTGATATTGTTTTTGCTGTTGGCCCACATTTACTTCAGTTCTTTCAGACTTTTCTTCTCTTCTTTTTAATTCTTCATTCAACGCGGAGGCTTGCGAGGAAAAACAAAGTTTAAAGGTTTCAAGGTAACACGGCCGTGAGTGATTGATATACAAATGGTCATTTGGTAAATAAAGTAGCCTTTGAAGTTCATACTTTGTAGAAAAAACCTCAGAATTAATTTAAAGATCTGTTTTTAGTGTGCTAAAAGTCGGAGATCTTGAAAGAGAGAGCTAAACCATGCAGGTCTGGTTTGGCTGCAGTCTTTCCATTCAGTATTATTGATGTGCGAGGGAAAGTCCATGAAAGACTGTATTGATTGGATTTCGACTTGAATGCAAAGATCATTGAAGGAGTGTCCTGTGGAGGATGTGAAGCTGAGAAGGAGCGGAGAGGAGAGGTACAGTGGCATGTTCTGTACGGTGTTTGTCTGCTCACTCGTCAAGGTGTACCTCTCATTGGGGCATGTCGCCTTCCTCGGAGGTTGCTGATATTTGTAAGACCGTCTCGGGGGATTCATTTAATATGGATTTCCCCATATGTTTGTCAATTTGCAACATCTGCCTTTTTACTAGACTATAATCTATCAAGGGCAACACACACTGGCGGCAATATGTTAATACAGCCAATTAAAAATACAGTTAAAGCTACAGAATACAATGTGCTGTGAAGGCGGTACCCTGCAGTAGGTACAGAATATGACCCAAACGTATCTAGTGTAGCTATATATTGACTTTTTCTCTTCCGCACACATCAGGTAGAGCTGTTTGTCTGAAGCCGTCGGGGCACTGTTGGGAGTTTGGTTTGCTTTGTGTGCCTTGAAGAACGAGTTGGCTCTCCAAAAGACAGTTACAGTTTGCTGAAGGTATCCAGTTGGCATCCTTAACGGCCCTCTGTGTGCGACTGTATATTCCCAAGGCTTGGTGTGATGAAGCTCTGTGTGACTGAAGTACCATGGCTTCTCTTTGCAGTGCCACCGTTACGTTTGAAAGATGAAAGGAAAGAAAGAAAAACAGAGACGGCTTGTCTACTATAACGGACTCTTGGGCAACAAAAATGCAATATAGCGCATGCATCGCCCCCTTCAAATGCACACTACAACAACCTCGATCAAGTCAAGACTAACAGCCCTCGTAACGCTATCTGAAAAGGAGAAAATAAAAGAATGTGTGTGCGTGAACTGATACATAAGAGTTTACTTGTATCCATTGTCATCATGGTGGGACCCCATCTGCCTTCTGGGGACAACAAGCTATTCCATAGTGTTTCTCCTCAATGAATGTGGCTTTCCACAATTTCAGGCAGACATTTGTTTCCAACGTTGCTCGAGGTTGGAGGCAACGGCTTTTATGTTCCAACCAAGTAAACCTCGTGTCTTTGGTGTGTAATTATATTTCATGAATATTCCAAAACAAAAGCCCACTGAGTGAAGATGCTGGCAAAATGTGCACAAATCACATTTTTTGTGCTTAGAGACGCTATGAGCACATGTCCATAGTGTTCTCTCCCTTGATATTTTGATGAATAGACACGACTTGTGGAGAAGACACGCGTATCAGATCCTGGCGAGGTGAAGTCCCGCCTGGCCCTGTTGCTCTCAAGCGACCCTGGGGTCCCAGAAGTTGGTTGTAGGAAACGTTTGACAGTGCGGCTAGTTAAGAGTGATTGATGCCCGCAGCCCTCTCAGCTGTTAAGGAGAGATGAGGGGAAACAAGTGATGCAAAGCGGATTGGAAGCTGCCTGCTGGCATCTGACTTCAGGAATGGTGATTAAAAACACATTATGACAAAGACAACATCTGGTGGTGCATTCAAAGCCCCAGCCGAACAGTAGTGTAGTGCTACATTACCCTGGCAGAACATGCACAGTGGATGAAAGGTGTGCCGCACAACTCCAAACTCCATTCCAGACAATGAAAAAAAAAGAAAAAGAAAAAAAAAGACGTTTTTAATTAAAATCACATTTTCACTGCTTGATGGGGCTTTGAGCAAACTGAAAACAATCACCAAGTAGGCCACTTAGTTTCATTATCATGGTATTTTGGTAAAGGAACTTAGAGTTCAATGTAATATTTTTACTTTGTGTCGTTAATCATATCAATCTGTGAATTAACCATGGGCCTGCTCAACCTTTTGGAACAGTAAATTATTTTTGCAACTTGGCAAAGGTGATTCTTCTTCCCATTGATGTTAATGGAATACAGAGTAGTCTTTGCTGTGCTTTATCAGTTACATGAAAAAAAGGTAATTAAAAGCAAAATAAACTATGACTAACGGGGATAATTTTCTTTGATGGTGCGCCACAAAAGACAACATCTGTTCTAGCGCTGATACCCGAGGGCTGTTAGCTCAGTGCGCCGTCCTGGCAAAGCATGGATGGATGATTGTCAGGATGAGTTCTTACTCTGGATCAGATTACTTTTTGTGAAGGTCAACCGTCATGTCATGAAATACATGAAGACAATAAAGTCGATAACAATTAGGCTTTTTTTCTTTTTTGCATCATCAGATCCTTGGCAGACAGTTTCTACTCTGATATTCATCACTTCTTGACCTGAAAAATAATCCTATTTCTATTGTATTCTGTCAGAATCAGACTATGTACATGATGCTTTTGCGTCTGTGTTTTGTTTTCCGTGAGTGTTCATGAGAGATCAACCATCTAAAGCTGGTGGATTTGTACTAGACATTTGTCCAAAACACTGCTGGTTTTAATGGGTTTTACAACCTTTGAGATAAAGTAAATCACTTACTATAACAACTAAGTGCCATGAAACAGAGAAATACCAAGGCCAGTGTTGCACAGGACTGTCACACTGTTGTAATGCAGCAAATATCATTTTTTTTGTTCCGCACTGGCAGCTTGACATTAAAGTTTCACTGCAGTCGAATTAAAAGCTTTTACACGGTTACACAGTTTGATAGATTCCCCTTGTTATGCTGTCAAGAACAAGGAGTTTGCACATTATATATTTGGTTCTGTGCATACGTCTAAACTGTATGTGTGAACGTAAAAAATGTGTGCAGTGAAAAAAGAAAAACGACTCTTGATTTTTTAACTTCACATCCACGGTGGTAATGAGGCCAATCTCAAACTAAGGACATCAAAGGTTGTCTGATGCTTCGATCTATAACTACTGACGTAGACAGAAACCCAAAGAGAGAATCACAAAGATATAGAGAGTATATAGAAATATCTTGAGAGCTAGTATAAAGCAACCCATTCTCGCTCCCAATGCAGCCCGGTCAGTGCTGGTTAGCATCGCAAACCGACCCGCGGCGTAGCTGTGTTGCGTCTGTACGCGACGCACCGGGCTTACACCTAACTCCAATGTAAACACAATAAGTCCTTATTCCGTGCTCATTTTAGTACGCTCTGTTTAATAAGTGCGAGATATTCCACACGGGGCGGGTGGGACTCTCGGCCAGGAGACCGCTTGTTCTTGTTCCTGTGCAAAACTATAAGTTAACGCTGTCATTTTGTCACGTCAGTCCACCACTGACCCGAGAGGGTTACGTAGAGAGTCACACTCTGAAGCTTAGGGGCTCAGACCAAACTGGGGCATTTGAGGCATTCGGGTGGGAATGTGTGGCATGAAGAGCAACAGTCATTTGTTTGACTCAAAAAGCAGCATGAAGGAATGAAACTATGACTGAAATGCCAACTTAATGATGTGCTTCTCATGTTGAGCAACAATGTATCCAAGAATTTTGACAAATACACTGACAGTTTTGTCAAGGCTACTCAAGCAAAAGGAAGTATTAAGGAGTGACATTTCTTCCCTTCAAAAGCTTGAAATGTTGTGACTCGTCGGTGGGCGACTGTCACTCCCCGCTGAGTTGAATTAAATCGGGTTTATTTGAAACATCATAGTCCTTTCTCCCGATGCGGTGCGAAGCCAATGAGATAGAATCTTGGAAGACAGGTGCTCTCATATCAATCTGACCACAGGGATTCCCAGCACTTGAGCCGTTGTTGTGAATCTGCAAAATAGTTTTGGGAAATGTGTTCGTCGGACCGCGATGCAAGATTCAGAAAACAGTTCAAAACAAATATACGGACATGCTGGGAAAATCGGAAAGCCCCACGCTCCCCGTGTCTCCAAAGTTAATTCATAGTTTAGATTATAGTCCAGTCAATCAAATGAGAAAATTATAACGGATGTCAAAACATATCTCGTCTCGATCTCTTGTGTGAAATAGGCCTCTTGCGTCCGAAGGTCTGTGCGTGCGTCGCGCGTCTACTTTAGCGCCTCGACTCACATGCCAAGATATTTTACTGCCTGAAAGACAAAAAGGAAATGATTTTGCTCCATAGAAATGACACTGCCCAGATCATGGCCACCGATTGTAGCTTGAGATTTTCAGGGAGGGATCAAATGCAGATGCGGTCGTCGGTCAGAGAAAACAATGGTACAACGGCACAACAATGGCCTGAAAAAGATATTCAACCCATCCGAGGGTTCAGTGATTTGCTCAAGGACACTTTGACCTGCGGACAGGAGGAGCCGGTGATCGAACCACCAACGACTCTCCTCACTGAGCCACAACCACCTCGCCATCGCAGGCCGCAAAAAAATGTTGCTATTTAATGAATTAGTTCTGCCAAAATGTCAGATCTTGCAAAATAGTTACTACTGGTGATAACTGCAGAATTATGAAACTTTTTATGTCATGACTTTGGTCTTGGTTTAATACAGAAAAAAACTATACTCCGTGGTTTTGGACTGAGCACTCTCCTCGGAAAACACACTTTTTACTATATTCTGACTTTTTAAAACAATCATACTATGTATTTTTATGAGAGCGCTGCAACTGTTGTAAATTAGGCTAAAAAAAAAGTACTCTATAACCCTTAATGTATGTTTCAATCAGCTCGGAGATACTTGGGAAGCAAAAAAAAAAAAAGAAAAAGAAGAAGAAGAAGAACAAGAAAGCAATTGCCCAGATTGTTTGTCTCGCCGAGAGGACACGTTTAATTTGTCATGGTCTCATTGAAGCGTGCGCACACGCGGACACAACCGCACACAGTCACAGCCATGAAAACATACTGATATGGATTTGCGCACGCACGCACACACACACACACACACACACACACACACACACACACACACACACACACACACACACACACACACACACACACACCTCTGAGACCTGGCCTGGGTCCCCATTGTAAATGCGGCGGTTCGTCTGTGTGAGCTGTAGTTGAGTTAGTAGCTAATTAGTTTGGCACACCAGCATTCTTCCCAGGCCCTGAGTGTGTCTGTGTGTGTGTGTGGTGTGTGTTGGGGGGTGCAGTGGAGGGTTTAATCCTCTTTACTTGTTGTTCTACACCACTGCCCCCCCCCCCACACCACCACCACCACCCCACCCCCGATTCTTTCTGTTTTTCTCTATCCCTTTCTCTGCTCCTTCTCGCTTTGTCTTTCACCATGTACGTGTTTTGTCCCCACGCTGCCCAGTCCTCCCTTTTTTCTCCCCTTTTACCTTCCCTCTTTACTCCTCTTTTCACTTCCTTTCCGAGTCCTGCACGTCTCCTCTCCCTCCCATGCATATTCCTTTTAATTTCGTTCTCCCTCTGACCCCTTATTTTCCCGCTCCAGCCATCCATCTCCCTCTCCCGTATTTAATGAAAGTCCCTAGTATTGGACTAATCCAGTAGTGGAGTGTTCTCAGTGTCTCTCTCGCTTCATTTCTCCGTATCTCACCGCTCAGCCTCCATCTTTACATTTCCCCCTCACCCTCGACTAATGGAAGTCCCCCCGCTATCTTTGTAATCCAGTGTCTCTCTCCCTCCACCTTTCTGTTGCTCTTTCTTTTCCTCTTCCCCTCTGTAGACTAATGAAAGTCTGTGGTGTTGGTCTAATCCCCTGGCTGTGTGCTCACAGCCTCTTTGTTGGTCAAATCTGACTAATGCCCTCCGTCTCAGTCCGCGGCACAGGAGCCTCTTACCTCAGCCCTCACGGACACACACAAACTCTTTCACACATCGCCGACGCCTCGGGGAATAATATGATTTTGCTGAAAAGTATGTGTCTGTCTCTGGTTTTTATGAGTTTGTGCATGCGCACAGACACACACACACTGACACACACACACACACACACACAGACACACACACACACACACAGACACACACACACACCGACACACACACACACACTGTGTCTGTTTCTATATTAACACTCAGTCATATTAATATTGATACTCGAAGCACAGTGAAGTGCTGTTTAGTGTTATTTCTTTTCACATTTTTCCATCACCACTGTTGCATGATGTGCAAGCATGACTAGCAGTGAGCTATTTGAGCTCAAGTATTTTCATTTTTTTTAAGGTGAAGCTCATGGGACAGGACAGTCACAAAGCAACAATAACAAAATCCATGTGAAATAAAGAAGTCCTATACTAATCAAGAAAGACAAGGCCCTCTTCAGGAGCAGCAATGAATCACTGCAGAGTTCTGGTGTCCAGATTTTCACTTCTGGACATTGATTTTTTTGCCCCAGGCTAAACGTTTCATCCCGATAAGCAACATTTAGGAATATCCCCATCTCTAAACTTTACCATTTGAGTGTTTTTTTTCATAGTTTTCTTCATAAAATGTGACAGCACCAACATGGGGTAGTTATTTTCGTAGTCTTTGCTCCTTACTGCATCGCCACATGACTACAAAGGAACTTTGACAAGCACTGCAGAATGCTGCTCTTTGGGTAGAGCGAGCACAACCATGAGCTAGGAAAAGAAATGGGTCTGTGTGATGAATAAAATTACCGCAGTAGCATTGTGCGAAACGCGCGTGTGTGTGTGTGTGTGTGTGTGTGTGTGTAGCGCCGCTCGTTTGTTTGACAAGAAGGAAAATAGTAGTTACTGGATGTAACTTCGGTTTTGCCCACACTAGATCTGCAAGGAAAGGAAGAGAGCATGATATGGCGCCTGGACGCGGGCGAGGGAGGGATGTGACCCAGAACCAGATTATCATATTTTCTTTCATAAAAATGCAGCGCAGTGAGGATACAGCCACGTCATGCAACCTGCGTTGGACTCGTTCGTATGAGTCAGCTGTCAACGTTTGTCACACTTTGGAAGCCAGTGTGCAGCAGAGTTCATACACTTCACTGACACACCAGGGAATTAAACCAGAGAGTAACATTAGGTTTCCTGGTCGAAGAACGTTTTTTGTATCACGTCTACTCTTCAGTGTCCATATTCTCGACACTCTCCCTCGCTCTCTCTTTCTCTCTAGTTTCCAAATCTATTTTATAATCAATAGCTATAACCAGATCGCACATTCTATTGTACAAAGCCCCTGGTATAAGTGTACAGCGGCAGTAACAGCAGTGACCTTATGTGCTCTGTAGCTGACTGGATCGGAGTCTCTCCAGAGGTCAGTCTGACTGGAAGTCTGGATTCAGTGGAACACTAAAACCTCCCCTTAAACACCTCAGTGGTTTTGTGCTCGATTGAGTCTCCATTTCATGGTATTTGATGGTGGACCACCTAAAATAATTGTGTACTACTCCGATACCTTGTATCCCGGTAAGAAAGGGAAAAAAAACACTGTAGTTTAAACACTACTCTTTTATCAAGTAACGTTTTTTTTTAATACCTCGTTACAGAGGGTCTGCAGCCCTCCTCAACTCCACGACTTCCCGCGTCCATGCTATATGCATAAATAATGATAATAAATAAATACATATATTTTAAAACAGTCTTTGCCCTTTTAAAGTACTATAGGACAGAAAGAAATGCAAAGAAAATTACTGTATTTTGTTTATGCTGTACGCATCCCAACAACGAATTTGGATAGTCTCAAACCACAGTGGACTTACGTGACACTTTTATACTTTTATACTATCAATCTATGTAGCGCCGGTGCTATGTGCTAAATAATTTAGCGTATACAGCCTTGCAACATTAAAGTTCAAGTGCAGCCCAAAGTACAAACATTTGAATAGAACCTCTCAACTGCCGCAGGGTGGCGTTGAAATGTGTGACTCAATCTAAAAAGCTGCATATTGTAGCTTTGAAAGGTTTGCGAAGAGTGAAACCTCGGAATGCAAACCCAGAGAGCGGCAGAGGGTCACTGTGTGGGCTCCGTGAATGTTCAGTTAAATTAGACCTTCCTCTTCGCTACAAGGCTCAACAGTAAATCTTTGCGTCCGTGAACTGCAGGCAGCGTTGACTTGACCTTAACTCACCTGCACCGCCTCTCCACCGCCCCTGGGCGGCGCGACCGACCCTGACACCCACGCTGAGGCCAACGCGGATCATTTTCAATCTCACCGTCATCACTCATAGCCGCAACTTCATAAGCAGATTGACCCTCACATGACTGCTCCATTAAGGGGGCAGACGGCGACCTCACGTGACCCCCAGTCATCCTTTCCGACGTTAATGGTTTATATTGACGTACTGATGCTCCGACAGACGTGCGCGTGTTTTTTAGTCGATGTTCCCCGGTAATGTGGAGGGGCCTGCCATAAATACGTGCGCACGATGAAGACAGTACACGCTGCCTTGTGTTTCATATTGATTCGTCTTCCTGTTGCGTGCAGCCGGCAGCAAAGCGCCATTGACTGTGGACCACGATATGTGTGTGTGTGTGTGTGTGTGTGTGTGTGTGTGTGTGTGTGTGTGTGTGTGTGTGTGTGTGTGTGTGTGTGTGTGTTAAAGGGTTCGGTCTTACACAACCCTGACAGTGTTTGTAATATTTTGCGCTCATTGCATCGCCTGTTTACGGAGAATGTGCAATAAATCATGACAAAACATAACCAAACACAAGTGTGTGTTTATCAACAAGGGAAAGCTGTTTCGGGCCTCGCACATTTTCGGCTGCGAATGTGACACCGAGGTTAAATTGTTTCAGTCGTGCTGAAACTACGTCGGAAATTGAGCTCCAAAGCACATTCGAGGGTTATATTGTGTAAAATATATGTATGGAGTTCTGTTTTAGGAAGCAATGTAATTGGATTTGCGGAAGGGCCAACGCTACGGGAGCTCGTAAGGAGCCGCTATAGCTTTACACATCTCTAAATCACTGGATACAAAAACCTAGCTACTGGTACGACCAAACCAAGACTGGTCACTGAGTAATGCCACGTGAAAAACCCTGCATAATGTATTTCCACAGTACGAGCCTGAACCCATCAGCACAACAGTAGACTCATATCACACTCATCTCTTTTTAACGGAAATACACCGTTTTTTCACACATTCATTTTCAATCGCTTCTACTTTGCAGTTTTATTGAGCAGTATCAAGATTGTGCCAGTAGCTCTCAACAGAGTGTAGATGTTTCACAGGAAAACCTCACCAGGAAGACGCAGGTGTTTTGCTCTTCGACTCACTTGAATGATTTCATGTCAAACATCTGTGCAGCGTTCATTTAGCTAACAGCGATCGGCAAAGTGGATTGGAATTAAATGAATAAGAGCAGTTGTTCTTTTTGTTGTCCTCTATTTGATCAAAATAACACGTAAACATCTAATAAGTATTGATCAACTGTAAAATGCTACAACATGAAATAAAAATTGTAGCAGATGTGACACTACAAAATGATAAGAATGATGGAACATGATGAAAGGTCTATCTCTGATGTATATCTGGTTCTCATAGCTCTAATTGGTTCACTTTCTGGACCTGCATTGTATTTTAAAAATGCAAAGATGACATCAGAATCTAATTCTGGAAGTAGAATGGGCACACAGAGAAGTTGAGGTTAATTAACAGTAACACATTTACAGAGAGATAATGGATTTGCAATTACATGCCGAAGCCAGGATGAGACACGGTGGTCTCAAACAGAAACAACCTCCACATGGTATATTCGCCATTCTTGAACCTTGATTGTTTGGAAATTCACAAGTGAAAAAAATGTACAGTTTATTATTATGTAAAAAAAATTGGGTGACATTGGTGCTGACACATATCAAGTTTATATCAGAGAAATGACAGGTTTTTAAGTGCAGACACGTTCTGTATATCTTGTAATACGTCCCCAGGCGCTAACATGCACGCACAACACAAGACAAATGCTTGACAGTTGAGTTTTCTTCTTTTCGTTTTTAAGTTCTTGAAAATTAGACATCATTTGGAAAAAGCGACACCTACTCAGTTCTGAAAGCACAGACAGAAAATAAATTATACACGGCGCATTTTAAAGAACAGCCGTAATAGAAGTCTCCTGTCAACATCAATAATGTTTACAGCCTTGCCCTAGATCCACTAGCTATGCTAAATTATCCACTTTAGTTAATGGTATCCTTTCCAAGAATGAATGTAAAACATCCAGGGATTAAGCCCCCAGCTAAACAGGGCCTGGAGTTTTTATGCGCTATTCATTTTGAAACATCAGAATTTCACATCAGCTCTTATGTTTCAAACTTCTCTATCCTCCGACTCTTCTCCGAGCTCCCTGTGAATGTAGTAGACCGTATTTCAAACCAGATCCGCTCATGTGGGAAGTTAAACATGTACAAGTCAGCCAAAGGTGAAATCCTGCCCTGCCAGGGGAGATTTCCAGCTTACAGGGTTTCAGGCAAGACTCCTCTGATTCATGAAGGGTGTGGAGAGGGAGCGAGCAAATGTCTTTAAGTGTGTGTGTGAGACTGTGTGTGATCACCAGAAATATACGGCTATAAGCTGTCTCATCCTTTGAGGCATCGAAGGATCCTTCTGTTTTCCCCGATACTCGGAGACCTTGGCGAGAAAATCGCAGCAATTTAGAAAGATTCAATTTAACATCATGCGTGGCTGAAACATCGTGAGGAACTGATTAATAATCATAATTTATAAAAAAAAATGGCAATATTAATAATAACAAAAACTCCCTAGAGTTGGCCTAATGGTGGTACGCAGTCCGAAAGTGAAAGGCAGAGAGGGAAAGGGAAATAACTCATGAGGGGGTTATGTCAAGAAAGACAAGCGGAGTCAGCTGGGACTCGGAGGATGGAACCAACGAACCGAGAACGGCGAGGGACACAAGCCCACAGACGTGGAGGGCGTAAACACCGGGGACAGTATAAGAGGGAGAGGGTGAAAGGTGTCCCCACCTATCCTGGCACCCCTCTCCAGCTTCCTGTCTAATCCGACAGAAGCTGCCATGAAATCGGCTCCCCTGCTCCGCGCCTCCTGCTTTGGGTGTAAAACCGCGGTAGAATGAAGCAGAGAGAATAACGGGAGAGACGGGGGAGGGTGGGAGGGTGGCCGCTAATCCACCCCGACGGCCCGCATGCTCAGGGATTTGGGACTATCACTTACCGTGAAAGAGGAGGAGGAGGAGGAGAAGGAGGTGGAGAAGTAAGAGTCGGGGGCCAAAGAAATGGCTATGTTCTCCCTTTGCATCACTTCCCTCGCCTCCCTCCTGTCAGTCAGGCCTGTTCTGTTGCCTTCACACTATTCTAATATGGCCATTTTCGACTCGCCGCCCAACTCCGGCCCTCCTCTGACTTTCTCCGTCTTGCTCGGCCTCTTTGTATACACTCCGTCTCCCCATCTCTTCCTCACCATCTTTTTACTCTGCGAGCTTTGTTAATACCCCTCCATCTCGAACCTCACAGTGAGCCAATTTAGCTCCCCCGAACAAAGCTGTGAACTTTGTTACGGCTGCCAATTCACAAAAAAAAGACATCGCAAAGAGTTATGCAGATGTGGCAGTTAGCGGACTGTCCTTAGGGGGAGGTTTCGTAAGAGATTAGGGGCTTATTGCTCACATATTGATATTATTAGGGCTCTAATGAAATTATTTATTCATTTTCATTTTCAGTAAGTGTCTGTTTTTATTAGACAGTCTGCAAGAGGAGAGTCTAGATAACATGCAAGAATGGTCCTCAGCTCCAATTAAGGCAACCGAGCAATTAAAGCAATTTTGACCCAGACCACTGGACCGTAAAACCCACAGAGTTGCTAAACGCTGCAACAACATCTGTTAATACAAACAAAGTTCAGGATGCCCTGTTAGATATGCAGGGTTTTCTAATGCTCAAAGGGAATATTCAAGAATTGTCACAGTAGTTTGTGAAATGAAATGTTTGGAAGTAAATGGGAGCTCTTGTATGTACGCTCAATACGAAGCCATTGCAGCAGCCAGCTCACTTAGCTTAGCATTAAGACTGGGAACAGGGTGGAAATGGTCCGCCTTGCTTTGTTCAAAGGTAACATAATCTGTTTACTGTCATTTGTTAATTTGTAGAAACCCCAAGCTATTCTTTTAAAGCAACTGTTTTGTGTATTAGTATGCTAATTTGACTAAAGGATCATACAGTAGGTAAAACGTGTATATGTATGCCGACAACATGTTTCTATACACATGGGTTTCCTCAGGTTTTTCAGGTTTCTACCTGTGGTGCTTAAACATTCATATTAGGTAAAGTCTACGTTAGCCTGTGAACCGCATGTGAACCGTGGATTAATTACACAGTTTAATGTAAACTATCACAGTGTAAAATAAAGTTTTACTGACTATCGTTATCCGCCAATATTTAGTAAAATATGCGATCAGGACATTGACATTTATGCTGAAAATGAGTCTTGGGCGAAGGTAAATTATAACGTTATCATGATGCCTCGTAAAATGTAGTGTTGGTGAGAAACTTGAATGAATACAGCTGTTTAAAGGAGATGTTTTCACAGTAATATAGATACATAAAAGAGATGAATTATGAGCTGTTTACACCAGATCAAATAACACATCATTAAAAATGCTAATGACAAGATTTGTGTTAATCCATAAAAATGTAATATTTTGTTTCCTAATCATCTAAAACCCCCCACTATAAATTACATTTCAAATTGTTGATGTTTTACACTGACGTTGGAGCGGTTGAAATAATTTTTGGGAAGAAAAAAAAAGAAAATAGTCTGGAGCCTTGCAGAGAAGCTTCTATAATCAAACCAAACAAAAAGGGATCTGTCTCTGCCAATATGGATCCTCAATGGTCGGTAATTAGCACCGGCAGCAAACAAACGTGAACAGAGAATTCTAAAAGTTATATTTCCTCCCTTTTTTTCTTTTTTGCTGATACGATCTATGATCCGATCCGTGACGTTGACCTGTGATGCGATCCGAACCGTGAGTTTTATCACCACTAGCCATTGGCACGATTATGTGTTTGTAACCTTGCTGGGACTGGCTCCAGTTCCTGCTATTAGAAATATGTCAACAGAACTACTGTTGATAAGGCATACGGTGGATCAGGCTTTTGGGAGGGTCCATCTGGACTCAATGCTGGATTATTGGGATTGAGCCTGTAATTGCTCAGAACATAAGTCCCAGTTTGGCTATCTTGCCACTGATTCGGGATAACGTCTTGATGCTGGCATTGGTGGTGAGTAGTTAGATGTTGGCATCGGTATGAGGAGCTGGAGAATGTTACAGAAGCAGCTGATTGGATTAACAAGGAGCATGCTGATGAGTGATTGGCTGCTACACGAGCAGGCGCGAGCTGATGCCTCGTGAATCCTAAAGTGAGGGTGTAATGAAGGAGTAGAGGAGTAAAGTAAGAGAAAACTAATCCCTGGGAGTTTTCCAAAGTAGAAAAAAAAACGAGGTGCGAAATGAGACCATCAGTAACTCGTCTTCATGCTCAGGGAAAACCACATCAGCCTGATCTGTCTGTCTAAAAGTTGGAGCCTGAGATCGAAACTGTTAGGGCAGGGAGTTCTACTCACCCAGAAGAGATTGAACCTGTCACTTTTACTCAGAGTAATTTTGTCGAAAAGGAGCGACCACACCTGACTGAGTAACGGGGAAGAAGCGTTAACATTAAGAAAGAGTATTTTAGAACACAAAGCAACAACCTTGCTTTAAAAGTTACATGCATTGGCAGCTCCAACAAACACGTTAGTCTTGTCATGCATCGTATGCCAGTATTCTTTCTTTATGTTATTTGTTTCAGCTCCAGTTTAGTTTCTAGTGCTGTTTTGTATGAACTATTCTACTCCACGGGGCGTACAGAAGCTAATTGACCTTGCAGAAGTGGATGTGTGCATTGGATCCAGCATATTGGGAAATAGCTGAACCGTGTGGCGCACTGTAGATCTCATCACATAGCTAATTATTATCTGCCATCTGCTAAATACATTTGCTGTGCCATCAGCCATATTGTCGTGTTTTGACAATGTCTCTTTTTCTGTATCGTCACTGTCGGGCGAAAACCTCATACCTCCATGTTTGTCATTTTCTATTTTTTTCGTAAATCAAAGCTATTGGTCACCCTTAACTAGCGTCTGTGGGTTTTTCACATATTTAACCAATGAAAAGTTTTAAAAAGAGCTTGTGACTCCATCGGATCCTCAAACTGTTGGCTAAACCTCCCTGCTCCGCCCCCGGGACTCCTTCTTGAATGAAGTGTCGCTCTCACGACAGAGCTGAAGGTAAACATGTGACAAGGCGATTTCGTCTGGGTTTGTCGGAGGCAGTGTGTTCCCCCACAGTTTTATAGTGCACCGAAATATATTTTTACACTTCTTCAACAGCAGTCTGCCTAGAGGGGTGGGAGGGATGGGGGGGGGTTCAACTCGGAGGTTCAGAGACGGCCGCTCGGTGTTGGAGATTCCTCCCGTGAGACCTCTCCCCGCCGCTGGCAAGCATTTCCTCTATGAGCCGCCGCTGGCCTTTTATAGCACTCCTCAGCCGGACCTCGCCTCTCCCTGGGGCCGTGGACTTTGTGCAGAGAGAGGCGGCACATCTCTGATGTTAACATTGTGATTGCCGAGGAGACCAGCGTAGCCAGCTAGCTCAGGCAAATGCGATGCACTCACTGCCTCGGAGACGGAGAGAGACGAGGGGATTTGGATTTTGCCTCGGTATCCTCAGTGAAGAAGTGTTCACAGCGTGAGGTCTCATCCAAAGTAACCACATTGTTTCTGAAAATAATTCTGAGCACCTCCATTGTATTGGGAAGGATGCAGAAATCCCAGACCTCTAAAAACCTGTCCATAACATAAAAGCATAATTACCACTATGAGTTTTAGTAAAATTGTGTTTTACTGTAATAAGGGTCAATCGACTCCTTTTACTTTCTCACCCTATCGTAGCGAAACATGACTCTCTCGTCAGACTAATAAATGTCACGCTTTATTTCTCATCCGCTCGGGTATAAGACGTTACCGGCACAGTGCTTTCCTTTCCACATAAACAGGCAAACACAACACGGGCATGCTGAGATGGCTCCATTCAGCGGGCAGAACACATGGTTGAAGTGACATTCAGCAACAATATCGGTGAGCTATGACATCCATTATGCCACCTTTATGGAACCGCTAAGCAGTTCTATCCATCACAAGAGATGCTGTTCGGGGTGGGGGTTGCGGGGGTGGTTGGGGGGGGGGGGGTTGGAGGGGGTGGTTGGGGGTTGATGCGGCGGGAGGAATTGTGAAAAGGAGATGGAAGGGAAACTAAACGACGATGAAAAAGACGGGATTACGTGGAGATACAGCGCCAGAATGTGACACGCAATTTATGAGATGCCACAAGAAATGTAAGGATGGAAAGGGGGGGTCATTACAAGAAAAGGTCAAACTGGAAAAACAGAGAAAACTGGAGGTAATAAGACCAGCGAATATACATTCTGCTGTGCTCACCAGTCAGCCAAGATGCTGGTGACCGGGCCCTTGACAGAAAACATCAGAATTTCTTTGATTGCCTGCGATTACAGATAAGTGCAGTATTTTCACAAAGACCCATTTGTTTTGATAAAGACCTATCCCCTTTTCCCAAGAGAGAGGTGAAAAGACAACGAGAAGGAATGGAGGGTATGAGGGAGGGGATGAGGGAGGGCTCTCAATGGTATTAGATGCGAATGCTAATTTATTCCCTCATGTGGCTCTCTTTGTCTCTCTCCCAACTTCTTTTTTTCTCACATTTTGTCTCTGTTTTGTTTTTTCAGAAATGTTGCTATAACTCTCCTTTGTATTATTATTTTCTCCCTTCTTTCATATCTTCCTTCCCCACTGACCCCTTTTTCTCTGTCACACTCTTTTCGCTTTTCCTCTTCCGCTCGTCTGTGCGCCTGTAACTCAAAACTGAATCAGTCCCGTGGCGTGAATAGAGCCAGCTGCCTCGTAGACAGCCCGACCAATAATAAATAAACGGATGACATGCTCATGCTGTGACTCTCGGCTGCCTTTACTGTCACTGTTTTCTTTGTTGATCCAGTTCCTTTCCTGTGACTATCCAGCTCCAAAGAGTTAACTACGAAAATAGGTTTTCGACTGTATGGATCCAAGCTGAATCCAGTCTCATCCAGAGCTCGACTAAAGCTGCACATGCAAATGCAAATAAAATCTACTTTATCGGTTGGAAGTGGGGCTGCAGCAAAGTTTCCAATCCTCACTTTTCATTCAAACCATTTGCTGCCAAAAAACGATCACGCATAGACGGACCTCTTTCTCGTTAAGCTCACTGGAAACTGGAGGAACATCTCGTCAAAATGTTTGCATAATGAGACTTTCGGAAATCCTAAAGCAGTGGCGGAGAGTTTTAGAACCGCCCGCCCCGGGGAACGGCACATTTCTTACATACCGAAGTTTTGTACTTTCCTCAAACCTTGTGTGACCTTGCCAAGGTGTAGCTATCCTATGGAATTAAATGCTGAGTACACTTTTCAACCCACAGGACAAATGAAATTTGAGGCAAGTCGTTAACATTTAAAGACAGAAGTAGGCAGTTTTTAATTCAGAAGTTAAAAGATTATGATGTTTTTTCAGTAAAAGCCCCTGCTGCAAATGCAGGGATCATTTTTGGAATGATCCGGCCGTATAAAGATACATTTTCGTATGTCATTGAGTGACATATTTGAGATATTAGTAGACAAAGTCACTCTTATTGATTTATTTAACCAGTTAAGTGAATGCAAATCAGTGAAAGGGACATTATTTGTTTGATGTTATGAATAATAGAGGTCAAACATTCGATTTATGTAAATGTTTCTTAGCTAATGACAAACAAATAGAATGAATTTCTGCTTGATGCGGCAGAATAATGCCCCGTCATCCATCTGAGCCAATATATAAAAGCAACATGATGGCCCAATTATCATTGATGAGAACCTGCATTAGTCTCTGGTCACTGAGCCACTTGTTTCCACTGGAATGGCTTTCTTTGTCCGCTTGGGACATCCCATTTAAAGGAAAACCACTTCCAGCCAGCCCTCCGGCTGGGCGTTACACAGACTTCTCTGAGAGGACACGCAGAGTGATGGCCGATGGTCATAGACTCACCGTCCACTGGTCAGAGGACAAACCCAGGGAATCCATGAGGTCATGTGAAGTTTTCTCCTCTAATTATGTGCTATTCATCATGAGGTCCTTGATATAAATCTGTCCTGTAAAAGTGCAGTGGTAACTGTTTCCTTCCAGTTCCTCGGTGACCTTCTGGCGGCTGAAAACAGAACAAAATCTGAATTCTAAATCATTCTCTTTGGGGAATTAACAGCAACAGCTATGTTGTAGCAAAGCGGTGTGTGTGTGTGTGTGTGTGTGTGTGTGTGTGTGTGTGTGTGTGTGTGTGTGTATGTGTGGCAAATACAGAATGAACCCAAACTAAATATGTGGTCCCTACTTTTGCAACAACATGTGTCAAAACAGAATTCCACTAATCCCTAACAGGCTCCTGAAAGAGTACGTTTAGCTCATTAACTACAGATGATCTGCTTTACTGCGTTACTGCCACACATCTCACAGTGATCCCCTACTTTTGAGAAGCCACCGGTTTTCGTGAAATTAACCTGCAAAGAGTTGAAACCTGTTGAAGAGGGTTATTCCATTCTCACTTCACTGAGGAGCCTCGGGGTGATCGATACCTTTTGGCTTATCACAGCATGAACAAATGTATCACCAGGTGTAGGTGATTTACTCGGGCCGTTAAATCGGTACAATACCTTGTAAAGTTCTGTAAACAAGCTTGAATCTTAGCTTTGACGGTACCTTTTCATGAACCAAAGCACTTTTCCAAAAGGCAATGTGTACCAAGGCATTTCACTGTGGAAAGAAGAAAACAAACAATTGGGTTGAAGGAGGAGGAGACATGATGGCAGAGGTGGAGCATATAGAGCACTTTGCACTTTTGCCATACGCACGTCATGTCTTTTAAAAAATAGAGATGTTTCCATTGACGAGTAGAGCAGAGAGAGCCCCTTTCACCTTGAAATGTGCTGCGTTCCTGTCTAATCTTCTTTCCTCCTTAAAAAATTACCTTTCTGAAGGGCGCTGGGGTTCAGGGAATCAATAGATCACTCAGGCTGCAAATGTATTATCTTACAAAGGGAAGGGGGGAGGGAATGGAGGAGGGTTGTATAGAATCAGAGGAGGGGAGGCGAAGACGACGGAGGGAAGGGCGCTGGAGAGTGGTGGGAAAGATGCAGGGAGAGCGGAGAAAGTGGAGAAAGTGAAGGATGGGGGGCAAATAGGGTGAGGGAGCTAGTGGAAGCTTGATGGATCATGCAAGGGAATGATGGAATTGTAGAAAAATGAGGCGAGGGGAGGGAAGGCAGAGGGAATCAAGGGAAAAGCAGTAGGAAAACATTGCCAGGTAGCCATTTAGAGTCAGTTTCAAAAAGAGAATCATGGAGAAGGAAATCAAATGAGAAGGTGCATGGTGAGTTAAACAAATAGTAAATGTGAACAATTGTAAGGATAGGATTAAAAGAGTGAAGAATAAATACTACAAACACATATAATATCAACATTAATGTATATGTGTATGAATAAGTATATCAAAATCGTGTGTTTAACCCGTCCACCCACCCCGCCCAACTCCCGACACAGACTTACGTAAACTCTGATTAATAGCTGTTTTGTGATATGATTAAAAGCAAACGTAATTATATTCCCTCGAAACCTACTGGACAATACAGTTTGGTAAAATGGGAACGTCACTTTTAAGAGACCAGACTGGACGAAGAGGAGTTAGATGGCAACGCAAACTGGTCACAAAGATGTCCAAGAGGTTTAAAAGTACATTGAACTGTGAAATCAAGTTCTAGATGAGAATAATAAAAAAAATTGCCTTTGCATTTCCCACGTTTAACTGCAACTGATGGCGTTAAAAGAATACTGAGGTTTTAACAATGCCTTCCAGGGGGACGGGTGTTACAGTGACCGTATATGGAAGTGGAACTGCCACATTCAGGCCGGTAGACTGTACAGGGATTTGTCACAGTTCAGCAATGATAGCAACAGGATGTCAGGAGCCAAATGTAGACGTACAGACAGAGAGTAGTTCACTGAGAGGTGAAAGGGTTGAGGGCTGAACAGACCATCAGGCAGAAATGACAGGAATGCAAAAGTTGCAGCAATAATGATTAGGGGGGGCGGGGTGGGGCAATCAGTGTGAGCGATTAAACAGCTGTTTAGGAAGGTGGCTAGTGTTTACCTCATTCCTAACTCATTGCCACATTTGTAGTCCATTTTTGGGATTCAGAGACTACAGTTCTTTGGCTGCAACACGGTAAAAAGGTGTGGTCTGGTGAACTGCTGAATATCATCGCCTCAGGGGAGAGAAGTAGGAGACATTTCTACTGTACTGCCTCTCTGATGCCATTTCTCACAGCGTCTTCATCTGCTTTATTTCTAAGGCAGTGCCATTATATGAATCCATTGAATGAGGTTGAGTGAAGGATCTTCCGTTTAAGATACAATTAGGACGAATCAACAGCGCCACAAAAGTATGATATAAAAAAATCCAAGCCTCCAGAATTTTGATCACTTAAACACACTGTCATTCGCTTTTAGAGCTGACACACTGTATGTGTGTGTGTGTGTGTGTGTGTGTGTGTGTATCTCCGACGTTGTAATGATGTCATGATCTTACTCGTTTTGGTATTGTGTGCGCATGCACTCTGATGAGTTGAAAAACAGACTTACCTGAAGAGGTCATGGACAGCAACTTTCTCTCTCTCTGTCTCTCTTTCTCTCTCTCTCTCACACGCACACACACACACACACACACACACACACACACACAAACCCACGCACACACACACACACACACACACATAGGTGGCACATACAAACACGCACCCACTCGGCACAGGCAGACAGATCAATATAGTCTCATTTCACACCTTGTGCAACCAAGGTTCTCCATTGCAGAGGCTGCAAAACATAGACATACAACATATATTCACAGTCACACACAACAAAATAAAAAAATAAATAAAGAAAAGGAATACAGATGGAGAAATAGCTAGAAAGGTGTGAGGTTGGGTGACAGAAACAAGATATTCACGGAGAGCTGAATCCTAATGAAGGTGGACATTTTTAAAACCCGGGTTGCTGGGTCGCGGGGAGCATTTTGGCTCCGGGCTAAATGGTGGTGTGTGTGATTTGGACTGTGAATGATTAGACAAGTGTTTTGAGTTCAGCCTCCGCTGTTACCCTGTTTCTTACACTTGCACTCTCGATTGCCTCCCCTACGATTTTCTGCTCACATCTTCTTGTCTATTTCGTCTCCTCTTTCTACATTTTTGACAATAAGCCTGGAGTTGTATCCATCCGCGGCTTACAATAAATGCAGCAGCAGATTAGGCTTTGAGTCTTACTGTAGATCACCACCAACACAAGCAAATCCCCCCCCCCCCCCTCCCTCCAAAAAAAAGAAATGGTACAATAAAAGTCAGAGCTCTTACAGCAATCCTTTGACCCCAATAATCATCTTATAGGGAAGTCTAAGGGAAGTTTAATGGAATAAGTTCAAATAAAGTGAGACAACAGCAAACATGTGGAATTGCCTTTTAGTTTAATCCCGGTGACATGTGGGTTCCTGTGCACGTCCCTGTGTCCGCGGGAAACGCATGCTTAATATCTGTCCTTGCATAGCCCTTCTGTTCCACTTTTCTTTTTTTTTTTCCCCTTTTTTTTTTTTCATGTGCACACGCCTCCTCCCTCACTCGCCCACTTCACATTGGCTCCACTCCACAGGCAGCAGAGTTTAGTAATCGATATGTGTGTGTCTGAGTGCGCGCGAGAGTAATGGAGTGGAATCTGACAGCGATTGTCAGTCATCTCACACGGCTGCGAAATAGAATCTAAAATGGGTCTCCGGAAAAAAAAAAAAAAAGCGCATTATGCCACCGCTCGTTTCGTATATATGTATGTGTATGAGTGCTGGAAGGCGTTTGATTAACATCCATCTCCGCATCACCTCTTTCTGAGCAACCACCAGACAATAAAAACCATTACGGCCACTTTGCTGTACACCAGTGGATGTTTGTCATCCCATTGTGCTGGATGGCAGCACTGTGAGATTACATTTGTTTATTTGTTTTCGTCATTATTCATCCTTTTATGTTTACGTTCTTTCCAAAGAAAATGGCCTTGTAACTCAACTTTCATGAACAGGAATCCCGTTGGTGTTTGTTTGCCATTTACAGGTTTGTTGTCTTGTTTGGTTTACTGATGTGAGGCGGATGTTAACCACAGTACTGGTGCCATTTAGAGCTTTAGCTTATTTGCTCAAGCCTATAACTGCGTTGCAGCCGCTCAGTCACTTTGCTGTGTGTGGAATTTGTCCTCATAGATTTGTACATTTAATCTTTTATTTTTTTATTAATTACAAACATTGTAGAGTCTAGCCCGCTCCCAGCTTGTAATTAACTGCTGTCACTACCAACACAGACCTTAATACAGGGAGGTAAATAATGATTAAATTTGTGCAGCAGTGTGTTTTGGATGGATTATTCCCTGGCTGAAACAGTCCTAAGTATAAGCTGATTGAAAGGAAGGCGAGTGGAATGAAATTACTGCAATTAATTTCATATTTAAGTGAAAACTTTATTACGTCTGCTTCGACATGCAGACCCTCTGGCTTCGCTCAGCCGATCAGAGAGCCAGAATCCTATCGTGGACCCCTGAGATGTCTCTGAATGTGTACACCAACAGTGAATTCACTCAACCTGGTCACCAGGGAATAGCACCAAATGGAGAAATTAGACACGGGCCAACATGTTGTATTGTTTACTGTGATGGATCACCAAGCTCGGGTAATTTCTCATCATTTACAGGGAAAATGACACCAAATGACTCATTTCAAGAAGGGAAAACAAACCCATTGAACCAATGTTTAAAGCTAACGGCTTGCAAACAACCGCAGGGAGTGTTAAATAAAAAGACAGCAACAGACAGCTGATACAACAACCTAGTGGCCAGAAAAAACATTGTACATTTCTGTAAATCACGGGATAAGTTGAATGTCGACGTTCCAAAAAATACATACGTTTCATAAATGAGTTTCATATCAGCCTTGTATCACGCTAGCAGGAACGCACAATGCCACGTGGTTAAAACTTCTTGGTGAAGGTTAGAAAAGACGTCATGGTTTGTGTTAAAAATAATAATGCAACGTAAGAACCGCAAGAACTAGCGTTACTACCGGAAATAAATAACCAGCCTCCCTAATCGGGCTTCACTATTTCACATTCATTAAACGTCATGAGGTTTCACACGGGACACGAACAGCCTCGCTCCTGGGTGAAAGTCCTGTGTTTGTTTGACCCACCTGCCACCTCTCCCACCGGCCCTTAGTGGACTCACCGGCTTGTTAAAGGCTACTCTTTATTATATCACGTAACTTTCAATAATGGCCGCTCGACATGCGAGATGACTTGCTCTGACTAAATAAAAAATAAATGTATCTGTGGGTTTTCACAAACGTACAATGCAAATATGTGTTCCTGGTGACTGAACCGGATAGAAACAGATCAGAATGCTGGTGCTCCATCCACTGTTTACACACCGCACTACATCCATTTGCTGGAAATGTGAAATAGAGAATAAAACAAAAACAACAACAACTGTATTTTATGTAAAAATATTCAATGTAGACCACTTCTTCCCAAACATTTTTTTCATGTATTTGTTTTTGTACTTAATCTGCTTTTGCATGTGTTAATCATTGGTTTGTTATGCTGCTTTACGCCCACAGTTGTTGACAGTTACGCCGCAAACCTCACACATTTCACCAATTAGTTGGATTACGCTTTTGAAATTTGTTCATATTCACACCTTCAGAATACTATAAAAAAACGAAGCAAACATGTTGTAAGTGGTGAGATGAAATTCTACGTGTATATTATCCATAATGAATCTTGACTGCAACGTTTCACATCAAATATTTATTTGTATCCAACTCGGCTTGGTTATTCCAAAAGCGGAAAAGGTGCGGATCATATTTCATTTAAAACCAAACCAAGACAGTTTGAGAAGCAGATACATGAAGTAATACAAATATGCAGTTATTATTTTTTGGGCCTGGGACTGAAGGGTTCAGCGCATTATCGGGGCTAAAGAACGGCACAAGGAGTTGAAGTTTCCTCTCGCACTTGAACCTTGAGTATTTCATGCTCTCGTGTGAACTGATTAATGGCTGAATTCTAAAAATTGGCAGATTTCTCGAGTTACACCCATGTTGTTGTTTTTTTCTGTTAGTCAACAAAGCATATCGTCATTTTTGGCTCAGCTCCAGAGTCATTAAATGTTTCCCACTTGGTGGCTGACAATTATCAGTTGGTTTGAAATGAGATATGAAAACAGAACAAACCCCCAGGGTCCCCAACAATATATAAATTATTTTCATTTCTTGTTTTGACATTTCCAAGCGAATAATACCCACCCGCCTTTGTTCCAACTCTCTGCTCTGAAAATGTGTACCACCGCTGTGATCCCCACTCAGGGTTACAGTGCATTTCACTGTCTTACTTATAAAGTTGATTCTTTCAGTCTGAGCGGTTTAGCGACTTCTTTCAGCTCGGCTGGTTAGATATTGGGCTGAGCGACGCGGGAGACCAGAGTTTCCAAATCCCGTGTGAGAAAGATGATTTTTTTTTTTTTTTTAATGTTGAATATCTAAGTGATGTTGCATAAGAGCCTTAGATGAGTCCACGATAATCGGTAGACAAATACAGTTACATAAAGTGCACGCAGGCTGTGTGTATCCGTGCGTGCAGAAGCGCTTGTGAATACGCTTTGTCCGTTCTTGTGTGTGTGTGTGTGTGTGTGTGTGTGTGTGTGTGTGTGTGTGTAGAGTCTGGAGTTAGGGGCTTTTCATATCCCTTTTATTTTCACTTTACTTTCTGTTGTGCTGTTTTTCTTCCATCCAGTCATTCACCCCCCCTTTGCTCTTCCTGCTCCTAACAATTCCCCCTCCTCTTTCTCCATCATGTTTTTTCAGCACTTTTCCTCATCTTCTTTTTGTCTAACTTCATCTCTGTCTTCATTTTGTTTCCCCTTAACGGTACCACCTTTTTTTTTCTTTTTCTTTTTTTTTTTTCTCCGTCTCCCTACCTCTTATTCTCTGCTGTTATGTTTTGGCATTTATTTAGTTCTGACAAGCGCGACCGCCGCCTTTTTCAAACACCGCTGATACGATATTTCCCCACAGCGGGTCATTTAGATGCAGCCGGGGTGGAGGCAACGTGTGCAGTGTGGGGCCAAACATTTATAACGGATTGAATTGCTAATAAACAATGAAAGGGCAGGAGCGCAAGTGACAGGAGCACATGTGTGTGTGTGTGTGTGTGTGTGTGTGGGTGTGTGTGTGTGTGTGGGTGGGGGGTGGGAGGGTGGGGCTATAAAATGCTTATAGCTCTGTCAAAACCTTGATGAGCCGAACGTTTGCTTAAAGCAGCACACATGCAGGTACACGTGGATACACACACACACACACACACACATACACACACACACACACACACACACACACACACACACACACACACACACACATATTCACGTGCCGCTTCAGTCACATCTCTACCTCACGGTCATGATGTTTGATGATTTTCTTTGCGATTGACTCTCTCGCTTTGAGTTTGTTTCCATAATTTGCTTTTTCATCGACTTCTAATCTCCACTCTTTGCATGAGCGATGAAAACGGCCTCTTATTCGGAAATTACACAGCCACTTACCGAGCACTCACAACAAATAAATACATTTGTTACCGTCTATAATCACGGGCTGTGCGGCTAGAGCCAATTTCAACGATATAATAAGAATGCAGATGATTACTCAGAAACCACCTCAGGCGGAGTGAAATTAAAATATGTATTTTAAACCTTTATTTATTCAGGTTATATTGACTGAGCCTGCATATTTCTTTCAGCAAGGCTCTGAATCACATTTCTGCTGCAATGAATATTAACAACTGGGAGCTGAACTGGGAGAACCACGGGGGCATTGCAGTTCGATGCCTTGCTCAAGGGCCTCTTAGACGTAGCCCGCTGTGGGAGGGGCACCTGTTTTCCTCCCACATCGTAGGGCTTCTATTGACAAATTTCCTTTTATACAAGCTCTGTTTTCTATCTCTAGCTCTTTTTCGTACTCAAACTAAGTCAGTCTGTCTGAAGACAAATATAGACGTGGCATTATACACCGAACATGATTTACATTCAGAGGTTGTCACCGTCCCTGCTTACTCATTGGCGAATCATCGTCATGGCAATTCCTCCGGGAAGTTCAGGGCTCTCGTGCTGTGTGAAAATTGGAAATGCTGTCATCAGCGTTTACTGGAGGACACGAGAGAGAGAAAGAGAGAGAGAAAGAGAGAGAGAGAGAGAGAGAGGGGAAAAGGAGGGATAGGGCTGGAAAGAAAGATAGTGAGTGACAGAGGTGACGCCGTATGAGAGAGGTGAATAGCAAATGGTGGAGAAAAGGTGGAGAGGATGACAGATGAGGAGAGCAGCAGGTGGAAAGAGAGGCCGTGGATCCAGGGAGAAAGAGACAGGCGGCTCGAGTTAAATCGTTGAATTATAGCATCACCGGGAAAGACAGAAATTAAGAGAACGGAGGACAGAATGCGGGCCCACAGGGCTTGTGGTGAACAGAGAGAGGCGAGTGAGATAATGAAGGACTCGCTTGCTCTCCATTACACACACACACACACACACATACACACTCACACACACTTGTATAGACGCTTGGTGAGCTTCGATAATGACATCAGTGTGAAGTCAGCGATGAGTAAGTGTAGTCCCTCAGAATAGTGCTGTTCAGCATTAGATGACTCTTCCTGGGGCCACTACAGTCAGCACACAAGTGTGATGTAAGATGACGTCCTGAGTGCTCAGCAGGTTTTGGTGCACACAGCCCGGGCTGCAAATCTAGCTTATGACTTTATTGATAAGCCATGCTGTTTTTTTTTTTTTTTTTCTTCCTTTCACTTCCTGAGCAGAGGAGTCAGGCTGGACATTCATGATGAGATGTCCTTAAGCAAGGCACTTCGAGACACATCACATACATACATACACGTCATTTTGCTTTAAAAATGACTACGAGGGAACTTTGAATTTGTTTTGATTTTGGCGGTCCCTGTGGACAAAAGTGGTAGTGATGACGAGCACCAGACTCCCTTTGGAAAACATGTCATTTCACTTCAGCGGGGGTCTTACAGTCTACCTCGAGGGGGGCCTCGCTGGAGTCTGAGCTGAAGGAGTTTCTGGTGAACCTGCATGAAGGAATCCGAAACCGGTGGCAACAATGCAACCGTTAAGAATAACTATAGAAATAGCCAATCTTCTCACTGATGTTTATTTTTGTTTTGGTCATATAGAGGCATCAATATTGAATTGCGACTGTTTCATAAAAAGTTAAAAGTTCCTTTCAGTGACTTGAAAAAATAGAAAATGTTTTACATTCATAATGACATGAATTGAATCAGCCAAAAATAGGAGAGGTCGTTCTCTAATTAAATTCACTAATAAAGTACATTTCGGCCTGTAAATATTCCCATATTCTTTGCCCTATTCCTGAACAAGCTTATGACTTAATTATGTTCCAAATAATATACATCACATTCTATTAATATCATTATAACATAAAATAACCCTACAGAAGTGTTCTCTCTAGCCTATACTGCCAGCTCAGGGAAGACACAAATGAAGCATTTTAGTGTTTTTTCATTCGATGTTATGACTAAATTTATATATTATTTTTTTCTCCAATGGAAATAAGAATTGCACAATATGAATTGCTCCCATTTTTGTATTTTTGTTTAAAGGTAGCAAAGCAAGGAGGATGTAAATGCCCTTGAACACACACACACACACACACACACACACACACAGGACTATTCCAGTTATATATTTGCTCAGAAAGAAGCAACAGGCACTTAAGTGTACTTTAGTGAATGCTCCAATATGTTTAGTGTGTTTATCTGGTTACTGAGGTTTTGGGCCACCCACCTTACCGTGCATGTGGATTTTGTGCACGTGTACCTGCAGTTTGAGGATGCATGAGGAGCGTTTAGTCTTAAATATCAGCGTGTTCAAGGTTTAGGACATACTTGGGTACATGTTATCCACAGTCTTAATTGCCTATCCGGTAATGTGCATGTATGTGTTTCTGTGTGTGACTGGCAGTTGTGTGTGTGTGTGTGTGTGAACAGTAAATGTGTGCATGTGTTTGAAAGGCCACCCAACTGATAGACGGACCTACATGAAGGCCGTAGGAATCAGCTCTACAAATATCCCCCAGTGGTAAAGACCTGTGGACGGTGTTTGTGTGGGGTTTTTTTTTTGTGTGTGTGCATGAGTGTGTGTATGTGTAAGTGTGTGTTTGTGTGTGTGTATAAGCCCCGGTCTATGCCGCTACTGTATCCTCTATATTTACTAAAGAGGCTTAGCAAACAGGTTGAGTAAACATTCTGTTTTTAGTTTCCGACACGCGCATTGGGAAACACTCCATTCACACACAAACACACGCACACAAGCGTATCACACACACACACACACACACACACACACACACACACCGACGCACTAAGACGGAAGGGGAAATTGGCATTCGTCTTTCTTGCGCTTTGTGCGCTCTCGCTCCGTCTTTCCTTTCTGTCCGTTTCTCCACTTTCCATATGTGCTTTTATTTCTCTCTCTCTCACTCTCTCTCTCTCTCTCTCTCTCTCTCTTTCTCTCTCTCTCTCTCTCTCTTCTCGGAGTCTTCTTCGCTCTCCATACTCGACTCTTTCTGTGCGACTCTGGCGTTCTCTCTGCGACTCCGGGCCTCGATCACAGTTGTTGCAAGCTTTCGTCTCAGAGATCAGTTACTTCTAGTTTGGGAGAAAAAAAAAAAAAAAGCAATCGCAGATATTCCGTTTTGAAACGATGCCTCTGTGTTGATATATTGGAGACAAGCAATGGGATGGATATTCATTTCACTCTGACACTTTTGAATAAGTCCTCATTGATCTATTTCTTTTAACATAGAATGGGTTAATAAAAAAGCAGACACTGAAGCCCGCCCGCCCCCCCTCATGTTTTTTCAAGCTTGCATTATCTTTTTGTGTAGTTTTTGGATTTAGAACCTCTTCCTCTGTCCAAGATCCAAGATCTGAATGCTCTGTTTCATGTATAGAAAACGCTCCTTTTCATGTAATAATCTTAAATTTCTTTTTCAGTGAGGTAACAGTGCTAACCCCTGCCCTATTGAATCTGCTTATTCATCTATTATCCAACTTATTCAAACTACAGTGGTGCAAAAAACATTTCCCCAGGCTGAAGCTGCCTGGGTGAAGCCCAGGAACCTGCTGGACCCGGTTGGATACTCAAGATTTATTTCTTTATTGAAAGCAGAAACGTGTCAGTATTTTAAGTCGTGTCAATAAGAGGCAGGCCTTATTATTCCCCATAGAACATCAACTGGTTTTGATGACATACACCCTTCATCACTCTGGCCACAAGAGCTCATTATTCCTCTCACACAGGGCTTTGTCGATGTTAGATATCAGTGTTGTACCATTGAGTCAATTTCTGACTCCGCGTTGGGAATTAAATTGTGATTCCATGGCAACGGCCAACGGCGCCTGAGAGCAGAAACGGAAATAATGGCGACGTAGGCTAGCTTTATAGTGACAGTGAATTAATTACATAATGGAGTCATTGTTCCCGACAGTGTGGACATTTACTTTGTGACAATCTGTATTACCTGAGATCCTAACTCGTCAGCCATGACAAACACTGAAGAAGGGAAACTCCGTTGATTTAACACATCGGGTCTGTTTGCAAGTCGTGAGCACTAATACGCATATGTGGATTCAAAGCTGATATGAAGCCTTTAGTGACTCCAGAGGGAGCCGCGAGGAGTCCGATGAAGCCAGTTCACACTACACAACTTTCGAAGTCGTCCGATCTTTGCACTTTTCACACTGCACATCTTGCTGTCCTGTGTTGAGGTCGTTCTACAAGTTCCTCCACCCAATGAGCCGTTCATCCAACGGCTCCAGATCACGTTTGGTCACGTGTACCCGCGTCGTGGTAAACGACAACATGCCATTCGCTGGACAGGATCCTCTGTTCGAGCAATCCTCAAAATAGCCTGTTTTTCCGTCTTTACTATTTGTAGCCTATTCCCCAATAGGTGCAACAACATCGGTCCATGTTGCAAATTAAATTATCATAGGTTGCAGCCAGAACCACATTTACTTGTTATTCCATTTCTAATCTATTTCAGATACATTATGGCATCAAAATATACTTGAAAAAAATGTACTCGTAGTGTTAACCAACAGAAACTGCAAGTAGTATTGAATTTGGGAAAGGTAGGGCAGGGGTTTTGTGTGTGTGTGTGTGTGTGTGTGTGTGTGTGTGTGTGTGTGTGTGTGTGTGTGTGTGTGTGTGTGTGTGTGTGTGTTTCATCCACAGTGGACGAGGCCTCAGCTCTGGTTCTGATTAACTCCCTGTAAAAACACCTCTGTTCAGAACATCACAGCCCGTACATCACACTCTTCATCACACAGACACACACACACACACACACACACACACACATGCACACCTACACACACACACATGCTGCGCAGCTCCTGGAGGCTCCCTGTTCACAAAGGGGAGTCTTCACCCATCATTCAAAGCCTCATAGGCCTTAAGAATGCTGACACACACACACACACACACGCTCACACACGCAGACATGCACACACACGCACACACTCTCACACACACGTAGACACACCAAGTGCTCTGTTTTCTTAGCTTTGATTCACTTATAGAGTTCAGAGGTGAGAGGGCTGGAGGTAACACCGTGTTTTTCCAGAGCTTTCTAACCACCTATATCTGCTTCTACACGCACAAGGAGGTCCAGATGGCTGGGTGGAGACCAAACACACACACACACAAACAGTCCTGCTCGAACGCACACAAACCAACGCGATAAGCTCTCAGACTGTACACCAGAGATTTGCTACCTGACAAAAGTGTGATGAAGCCCAATGAGCTATCCGCTCTCATCTAGTGTTTAGGCAGTTTATTCGCACACGGCCTCGGCGCCGAGCCAAGTTAGGCTGCCATGTTTGATTATATTAGGCTTTAATACTAATTCAAGTCTGTGCACAGATACCACCGGTAGATTATTAGATGCAGCATCCGCCCGTGATGAGCTCAAAACGCTGCCCCATGAGGTGTGACGTTTATCTACTGGCTACTTGTGTAAAACTATCACGGGTTTCCGTACTGCAGCTCTGCGATGTGGGACCTCCACCGGCACAACGGCAGCCGCAGCCGCCGCCGCCGCCGCGCTGCTGACACGATGCTGACACGATGCATAGTAGTGTGTTCGGGTCTTCTAAATCTCCAGCCAGCTAAGAGCAGTCACATGTGATCAATGGCTGAATTTATCACTCACAGCCAAGTGCCGTCATCCCCCCCGTGAATGAGGTGTGTGTGTGTGTGTGTGTGTGCGTGCGTGCGTGCGTGTGTGTGTGCGTGTGTGTGTGTGTGTTTATGGGCACGACCCCTGCTACCTCTCGAGTCACGATCGACGTTGTCTTTAGTGAGCAATTATAGCCAGAGCGACTGGGAAAAAGGTCACAGCTGTCTGACTATCAACAAATGCCTACTGTGCACATCAGCGTGTGTGTGTGTGTGTGTGTGTGTGTGTGTGTGTGTGTGTGTGTGTGTGTGTGTGTGTCAGTGGTTATGCATGTGTGTGTGCTGTACCCAAAATGCCAGCAGCCACATTATCAGACTTGACCCCCACCCCCCACCCCCTCCACCACCACCACCACCACCTTAAAAGCTTGTGGGTAATCTGCAGCGGCCCTGTATGATTGATGAGAGAATTATTGTTGCCAAGCAAAGAAAAAAAGCGTTATGGGGATGAGGAAGTTGTATTATTGGATAGGGAGCGCGACATTAAAGGTTTCGATTATGTGTGATTATGTGTTTGCGTGCGTGCGTGAACGCGTGTGTGTTTGGTGGAAAAGGAACGTCATTGATGGGGCCACAACGTTTAGTTCACAGTCACCGTGGAGGTTTGGGTAAATGTAAATTTCTTTACCAAAAAAAGACATTACTCTTTTCATCATTAGAATAAGAACGAAAGAAACTCGTCTGCACACATCTCACTTACCGTGAGTGTTCACATATCAAAATACATAAATGCATTCATTTCGAGAGCGATTCTATTTTTTTTTCTTCTTCCTGTGAAGACTTTTGTCATCAACTCTCCAACTCCCCACTGTCTGTCTCTCCTCCACTCCGCCGCGCTGTGTGTGTGTGTGTGTGTGTGCGTGTGTTTGTGTGCGTGTGTCTGTGTGTGTGTGTGTGTGTGTGTGTGTGTGTGTGTGTGTGTGTAAGAGCAGAGCCGAGCCCCGCCCGCAGCAGAACACCACTTACTATAAATGACAGCAAAACGCACTACGCAGCTGTTTATTCATATTATTTACCTAGTTTTTGTGCACTTTCAGTTTCCTTTCAGCTCTGTGTCCCTTACGTCTCGCTGTCATCTGTGGTGCATTTTATTACACCGACAATCGCACGAACAGACAGCGGCGGAGGGCCGACGACAAGCGCACACGGCACACCGCAGCAAGTGCAACAAAAGTGGAAAAAAGTCAATAAAAGCAATTAATTAATGTAATTAGGCTTAATATTATATTTTCACAATACGATATCAGAAAAGATCACATTTTCACAGTATCACTTACATTATTATTATTAGTAGTAGTAGTAGTACATTTATTTTGTATCATTATTATTACTATTAGTATCATCATTAATATTATTATTATTAATATCAAAGGAATGAGAACATAATTTGATTAATTACCGAATTATGAATATATATATCGATGGACAAAGAAAATGATCCAGGAAAAGTGGGGAATAACCCTATCTGCACTTTGTATATATATATATATATTTTTTTTATTTTAGTATTTTTTGGTATTTTGTATTATGCATTGGGTATCCTTAACAAATAGCATGCTGCAAGAAAAAAAAAGAAGTTTTGTTTTGTGTTCTTAAAAAAAAATGCATTTTTCAGATAGGAGGTTTTGTTCTTCGGCCATCGATATATAGTTTCCTCATTTGGTGGAGGTATCACTCTGGATTGAAACTCAGAAAAAAAATATATACTGACAAAATTGCTTACCTACAATACCTTGAAATATCTTTCTTGTGTATCATTGCCCCGAGGTAGGACAAACGTGTCAAAAGTAAGTCAGTGCGTCAGTTCATTGAGTGGTGCACAGAACAGGAGGCTTACTTCTGCAGTGAGAACCATTTTGATGTACAAGTGTAACCCCCTGTACGGAATGCCTCACCTTGGAGTTTCAAGGTTTGTACTCTTCATAATGATGAAATTATAATATTCTCCCTGAAAATATGGAGACTTATTCAACCTTTCTCCTTGTCCTAGGCAAGTTTCCTCTCTGATTATCTGTCATTTAAGACATTGTTCTAAATTGTCTAAAAGAAAACAACAACTTTTAGATTCAAAGGGACTACTCCTTTAGGAGGCTTTATGATTTAGCTCCAATATGTATTGTATGGTTGTTTTTCACTCTGGCATGCCTCTGCATTGAGCACTTGTTCCTGTTTCTATGCAAAGCCCATTGCTGCAGATGGGGAGTTGTGCTGCTGTGACTCAGTACATAAAGCACGCAGGCAGAAAAAGGGTGTCATTTTACAGACTTTTAACGTGCTCTATGGTGCCAGACACACTGGTTTCAGTATCATAAAAACAGGCGACCTCCAATTACCTCCCAGCAGGATAATGCCCCACTGTCTCAGCATCATATACACTTTAACTGCCCGTGACATCCATAAATCTACATTCAGTACATACCCTAAAGGAGTTACTGAATACGATTGTTTCTCATGACCTTTAGAGTTAAATCGTTTGTTTTGATTTCAGTTTGTCAGAGCAGGTGTCATTTCTCTTCCATTATGGATAACTCCCTTTGAAGGAAAACTCCGGCTGATGAACATAATGAACAACAATTCAAGTCCTCTATTGTTAGCTTCTCCTGTGTATTTGATAGCTGTGGTTGATGTGCCTGAGGGCTGTAAACTCTACTCTTGCTATAAATCAGAGAGCTCGTTTATTGCCCGGGAGGATGCTTTACTTTATTTTCCCTGCAGAGACGTTAGTGATGAACTATTCTATTCGTGGCAGTTGGCTGTCAGGCGGGGATATGGGCGTCTTTTTTTTTTTTGGGAAGGAAGAGGAAAGAGAGAAACTTACTGATTGAACATACGACTGTTTGTGGACACAAAGCTGTTATTTCAAGCGACAAATCTCCAAGTTTCCTATTACAGGATGTTCTCTAGTGCCATTTGGCCGACCGATTTTCTTTTTGGACGTTTCCCCATTGTGAGAGAAAGGAGACCAAAGAGAGAAAGAAAGAGAGTACATATGTGCATTTCTTTAAGAGAAGGAATGGTGCTTTCTATTTTCTCTCATGCACGTGCACACACAGAGACACACACACACACACACACACACACACACACACACACACACACCGGCCCGCCGAGTGTATTTCCCTCCTGGCTTTCCAATTTAAATGCAAATGTTCCCAAATCGGACTCCACAAAGACGCAGAGGCAAAATCATTTGACGCAGCGATGAATTATATATTTTAATTAAGCAGCCGAAAGAATCACGCCTATTCAGCCCTTTCCTCTCCAATAAGAAATGAATAAATAAATATGGAAGAAGAAGAAGAAGACGAAGAAGACGACGAAGAAGAAGAAGAAGAAGAAGAAGAAGAAGAAGAAGAAGAAGAAGAAATAATGGGAGGGTCGGGAGGGGTGGACGGATGGATAAAGGCGGGAGGGTTTGTATTGAGTTTGTGTGATTGCGGCGCTAACCGCCTGTGGGCTGTCATTATATGAGCGATCTGAAGCTGTCAGATTTCAAAACTGTATTGTTTGCTGATAGACGGGTTAAATACCCCCACAGTTTCATGCACACGCACATATACCAGAGCATCTGCACCCAGAGGATTGCAAATGCATGCGAACACACACACATCATTTGGATTTTGAAACCAGCACTTGAAGAGCAGAGATGGGGATTGTGATGCTCTGACAAGGGATGCAATTTTAATTTCACCCCCTGTCACTCTCCTCAATATCTTCTCAGATGAAATACATATGAGCTGCCAATCACTCACACACACACACACACACACACATAGAAACACGCGCGCGCTCACACACATACACACACACACACACACACACACAAACTAACTCTCAATTATATGCATTCATGCAAACTTTCAGTCACTATTTCCCTCTTTCGAAGTCGCAGGTGGAAACACCCACTCATCTGTTACTATATCAAAAAGTAAAAAACAGACTCCAAAGAGTTCCCTGTTCAAACGCTTAGACCAATTAAAACTGGGAAGAGAAAGCTGAGAAATAGTAGACTAAAATTGTTCGGTTTGGTGGGTATTTTATTTTTTCCCAACTCGAAGATGGTTTGCTTTTAAGATCAATTGTTGCTCCGCTGAACACATATCCACATAATCCAGTGTATTGGAAAGAATAGCATCAATAAATTACAATAAACACCAGTTTAAGTTGAATTATCCGCAGTTCAAATCAAACTTAATTCACGGTAATCCTGGTTTTAAACTTACACTTACATCGAAGCGTGACATGCACTGCAGAGCTGTCCGCCACTGTCTCTTTTGAACGCTGTTGTCACTATCGCAATGCGTTGTGGGACATTGCATAGTGTTTGCATACTGTAATATTTCACCGGTAATAGTATGCAATGCAATTCACATACTGTTGGTTTCGTACAGAGGTTTCGTACTTATTAAAAAGAAATCACACATCCATTTTTTAATGTGCTAAAATAGCTTAGTTTGTATGGAATTTCTGAAGCAACCACAGTCTTGGTAGAGAGGCCAGATCCAGACACACATAGGCAGCAGTGGCAATGTACACCTTGCGGACTCCTCTTGTGGACCTAAACTCCATTTAGTTTTTGCATTTTTATACCGAGACACTTCTTCCGTGCGATTATTATATTATCATAAAGCTTTCTCATGAGAAAAACCTTCCTCTTTGTGTCTCTTCGACGTACAACAAAACAGCTAAAGCACAGAATCTATATTTGTATCGATTTGGTATAAAACCCCAGTAGTCTTCACCTAATGAATAACTTACACGTGCAAGTTGACATAATTAGTTTTGCAGTGTAAGACAATGTGTATGAAGCTGTTTGGGTGTAGAAAGCTTCTCATTTCACAAAGATGGTTAGATTTGTGGTTCATGAAAACATCTCCGAGTATGTGCAATGTCTTTTTCCTGTTTTATTGCCTTGTGAGAGATGTTAGTGGTACTGTAAAAGCCTTTTCATGTTCTAGAATGTCGCCTGGCAGTACTTGGCGTTGTGTCTCATCTCTCTGAGACGCTTAAACACGGGCGCAGCGGCGTTTCGTGCTCAACTTTGACAAAGAGAAACGCAAAGAGCGAAGGAATGGAGTTGGCGAGAGAGGGAAATGGGGAGATACTGCTCCCGAGAGAGTGAGGAAGACTCTGAGGGATATGGGAAAAGAAGAGAAGTGGAAAAAGTGGAAGAGCGAATGAAGAGTAGAAGCGAGTAAGACAGAGAAGAAGAAAAAAAGAAATGGTGAAGCTAAACAAAGGCCGAGAGGTAATGGGAGATGACAGTGGTTTGCAACAGCTGGAGTTGTGCGTCAAAAGAACAAGGAAAATCACTTTCCTTTCTTCGCCTCTATTTAGAGCGCTCACTCTGTCCTCACACATGCAGACACAGACACCTTACTCACCGCAGGTCTCAGCAGCAGGCAGACCCCGAGACAACCTTTGTTCAGCGAGGAGAGCTAGTTGGCTCTCTTACAGACAGAAGGAGAGGAGACAGAGGAGCAGCCCACAGAGAGACGACAGGGGCCACCATTTAATGGGAGGCTCTGGGTTCAGGCCCCTTTTTTTTGTGTGTGGGGGTGGGGGTGGGGGGGGGCGTCCGCCCTGCTCAAGTGTCCTTGAACACGACGGTGAATCCTTACGAGCTCCAATAGTGTAGTTATGTTAACGCTGACCCTGACCTCTGACCTTTCACCTCCTAGTGGAAGCGAGGAAGCGAAAGAAAAAAGGCACTTTCTCAATGGGATCATCTTTGGAGCTCATTATGTTTGAACTGCGATCTTGACGAGGAGACTAAAACCGAAGCCTGTGACCACCGACCGTATCTGGTGACCTGTCCTACAGCTACGCAGATGTAGGCGGTTTAAAACACGTCAACACATAACAACTGCTAACCTTTTCTTTTACAGATTCAAGTAAAAACTAAGGTTTATACCACTCTGATGTCTGTACGCTGCTGGTTGCCGGGCAACTGGTTTCGGACCAACAAATTGTCTAAACCCCCATAAACATGAATTTGTTTCCACTTTGGTTTTTGTACGGAACAAACAAATGACGTATCGTGTGTTAGTTAGTGAGCTTTAGCGGTGCTACTGGGTTGGTTTTGTTCGATTTAGACAGAGCCTGGCTAGCGGTTTATTCCTGTTTTACAGCCTTTATGCTAAGCTAAGGTAGCCGCCGACATGAGCGTGGCATTCACCTTCTCATCTCGGCAAGAAAGGAAAATGACCATTTCTCAAAATCTGGAGCTTTTCCTTCAACAAACGTTAAGATTCACTTAATATCCATCGTCTCATCTCGATCGCCATGAAACGGTGAACTATTCCTTTTAAAACAGAAAAAGCAATGGATGTGTACAACGCAAGGAAATTAAGACACACTGAGACGGGGAACAACACAACATGGAGGGATGAAAGTATGAGAAAGCAAGAAATGCAAGAGAGCGCCTTTCCCCTTCTCCATCTCAACCTGGAACACTCCAATGTTAAACTTCAGGTTGTAAACGCTTCGCGTGAGGCAACAATGAGGCGACGGGGATGCCCGCGAGGTATTGTTGTTGTACTTGCAGGCTGCTCGTTTGTTTATAGTGTGCTATACCTTTAAGAGCTGCTGGCCATAGCCCATCCCAGGGAGGATGGACCCATTAGGCTGATGAACAGAGGGAAAGGGAGAGAGGGAGACACATAAACACACAGAGAGAGAGAGAGAGAGAGAGAGAGATAGATAAAGGTTATACAGTGAAAAGGATAACACCAGTGAGAGGAGTAAAGAAATCAGGGAGTTTGAGGAGTAGGAGGGGAAACAAGCGAAGGACAGAGAAAAAAGGCCAGAGAAGTGACCGCAGTCGCGAAAAGGAAACACTGAGAGACACAGAGCGAGGACAGGAAGCGCGTATCACTCCATCTCCTCCATGGCGTTGTAGGCGTCTATGGGTCTGTCAGTCAATCGGGACGACAGGCGGACGCGCTCTCTCGCCGGCTCTCTTGTCTCTCGCTCACGCTCATGACTCTGCTGTGTGTGTGTCTACAGATGGCAAACCTTGTGACATCGCTGTGCTGTGTAGTTCTGGCCGCGGTGGTGGTAGCGTACGCTCAGAGACGCAGTCAGCTTGGTGAGTATGCATTTTTTTTTTTTTTTTTTAATCTCCTTCTTCATGATACCGTGGCTCTTCTTCTCTGCCGAGGGCCTACTCTGCTTCTTTCATCTTGACCGGTCCTTGTGCTCTTCTCTAACCTCAAGAAGTAAACACTGTTCGGCTCTAAGTTATCGCTCTGTGCTCTTCTCTTCTCTCCTCTTCCTCAACTCAACTTCCTTTTACTTTTTCAAACCTCTCCCAACTCTGTCCTACTCCACTTAAATCCTTCCACATCTGCTGTGCTCCAAATGTCTTCTCTCAATGTTTCCTGTATTGACAAAGCCAGTGATTAGTCTTTTTTATTTTATTTTATACTACTCTCTAAGCTTGTTTTGATTTTGCTCTGTTAGTTATTGTGATTTAGTTGACCACTTGTGGAGTCAGGGTGAGCCTCACTGTGTTTTCCCGGGTGTGAGCTGAGATTTTGAATGTGAGTCATTCGGCCAGTGTGTGCTACACTAGCTGGTAACTAACGGTGAGGTCAAAGGTGAAGTGCAAAAGTGTAAGTGTACCTGTGAGAAAGAGTGTGTGGGATTCACTTTTCCTCTCTCACAAACAGAGGAACAATGGCTGACCGAATCAACTTGTCAGCCCTCACTGCATGGTGCTAATATTTTGGCTTCATCCATATCACGTGAGGGTTCAACAAAGGAGCCAGTCAGGTCCAAAGATGATCATGAGCGCGTTTCAAATGACTTCTGCGCCGAGGTTTTGAGGGAGAGAAGAGGAGCTGAAAAGACCCACATAATGCAGTGACTGCTCTTCTGAGAGTTCACTCAAGATGCATGACCATAAATTAGACCGTGTGTGTGTGTGTGTGTGTGTGTGTGTGTGTGTGTTCAACAGGCAAGTCAATTTGTCACTTGACTTTTAGTGAAAAGTGGCCTCGGCTTATCCGCCAATGGGGTCGGGCTGTTTAAGTCAGCTGACCCAAAGAAAGAGTCTGAGGAAGTCAATAAGTCCCCGGTGACGCACATCACTATGTCACGAGGGTCACACACACACACACACACACACACACATAAACAGAGCATAAATGGCTTAGGAAATAGGAATGTTGTCTTTGGGGATTAGGTGAAAGCTGCAGAGAAGGTAAGTGACAGAGGGAGATGGAAAGAAAAACAAAAAAAAAGGGAGAAGTGGACGAAGATGGGAAGAAGTTGAGAAAATAGAGCAGCGTGGAAGGCAAACGGAAAGAGGCAGACTGAGAAAGAAAGTCGGGAGGAATAGCAATTGATATCTGATGGTGAAGAGTGCAGGAAAAAGCGCTGGAGGGTGAAAACCCCACTTTTTATTGAAACAGTGTCCTCAAAATAATTGCTAAAAGCAATCCACTTGAATTCAGCAGCAATAATTAGCCATAAAGGGATTTGATATCCCTTATTTTATTTTAATACGACTAATTATCTGTAAAAAAAAAAAAAGCAAAAATCCAGTTTAACTGATTTTCTTTTTTATTCAACGTGAGCTGTATTCTACTGATCGCTCCTCATCCAGTATTACATACATATTTTGTGCCGTGCAGGAAAGCAGAAAGGAAGAAGGTTAGAGTGAGCATGCAGAGTAAAGAGAAGAAGAAGAAGAAAAAAAGGGGAAAGGGAAACACTTGAGGGAATAACAGATAGAGGGAGCAATGAATGACACGAGTAGAAGAAAGAGAGCTGCCAGTTTTGTCTCTCGGAAGGATTGTGCGTGCGTGTGCACTGCCTTCCTTTTCATGCCACTTAAAATCTGCTGCCGCATCCACACAAAACTGTTTCCTATATATGTCCTAAGATATCATACCACACGTGCATTACCGGTATGCACACACACAAAAAAAAAAAAAAAAAAAATATATATATATATATATATACACTCTTAAACTCACACAGAGACACACGTATATATATATATATATATATATATATATATATATATATCTGCATGTCTTGGTAAGTGCCTTGTTTCTCTGACAAATTGCAAGTGGGTTTGATTGACAAGGTTCCTTGGTGTATGTGCCAACCGACACAGACCATAATGCACACGCACATACTTAGTCAGTGGAGAGGGGCAGACGGACGATGAACTCTCCTGTTGGGAAAGGCACACACGGTCTTCGTCGGTACTTATGTGTGCGCTCGTGACATGGAGCGTATATAGGAAATCCATTTGAGACTTCATAATTAATGACAGCGGCCAAACAGAGACAACGAGAAACAGCGTCAGGAGTCGTCATTTAAATTTAAATTGAAAACTGAATTTTTTTGTATCCTTTTACTTTCTTGTTGTCATCCATAGTGGTTATGTGCATAAAACCCCATAATTCAAATGATTAAGAAATATATTATTTTACTTGAATTCAATTATTTGCTTTGATTAAAAATATCTTGGCATCGTAGTTTCATTAAGTATTATAAGCTATGTAGAGCGTAACCAAGTTAATCATAATTACCTCTCTAATATCTATTTCAAATTGCTGTGGAAATATCTTCAAACAACTGTATTATGATTATTATTCAATTATTAGAAATGTCTGGCCAAAAGCTACATTTAACAAGATTGTATTTAAACACATCATAATAAGGTTATAATTAACTGAGTAGAGCTGTGACCTCACTGTCTGTGCCAATTTGTGCAATTTAAAAACTATCATGCGACAGCTGCACCGTGTACATGAATGTGACCGGCAAAAAAAAAATCTGAATTATGAGACGGACCGCCCGGTCACCGTTCAGGGCCAATCAGCTGGAAACCGTCGCGTTTTGATCGTCATTAGATCGATTGGTGCATCTCTAAAAATAATGCTTCAAATGCTACTTCTGTGACTTGTAATTGGCCAGATATTTAATTGACACCAGCATTGCATCATTTCTTCAGCAACAAGACTTTTCCCAAGTAGAGAATCTATTTTTTTATCTGATACTGATGAAAGTTCATTGACTGTGCCATTTCCTTTCAGCTTTTGTAATGTGATTAAAAAAATTTAAATAAAATCTCTGAGATTGAAGCCTTAGCCCCAGAAACGACAATCCCTTAATGAAACATCACTTTAAACAATAGAGGAAAAAGGAAATAATTGAAAGCTATCAACCCGCGGAGAGGCAGAGAATGAGACTCAGAGGTCATGCCAATTAAGCTCCCTTGAATTTGAATTGAATATGAAAATATGAAAAGTAGGCGATGGGGTGGTTAGAAAGGGGACGGGGAAAGATATAATGTGGGTGGAAAAGACACGAGTTAGATCCGGGGAAAGACATGAGAGAATACTGAACAGATGACAGATGAAGAGACTAGAGAGTGAGAGCGTGGGAGAAAGAGTCAGACACGGAGTCAGACACGGAGTCAGAGAGAGGCAATGCTGATAACAGCCAGCTATTCAGACGGGTTTTATGGTACATGGGGGGACACCTCAGGCAGAAAAATAAATGTTTTTTTTCATGCACTGGTCAATTGCAAAGAGCACTACTGAACCGTCAACAAGCATTTCCTGGTATATTTACAGGTTTTAGCATCTCTGTAGACTATGAAAGATTTCCCTGCTGTTCTTAAGTTCTGAAGCGAGATGATGCTGAATGTCAACTAGTACCGGACACGCTGTGTTGCTCTGTTGACCCCGACCTTTGAACCTCCCTGTGGTCGGGGAGGAGGAGGAGGAGGCGAAGAACACCCCTTCAAGAATCAATAACAATATCTTTATTCAAAAGAGCGGAACTAAAGTTCAGGAAAAGTAAATGTTTTAATACAAGCCCACAGTCAGTATCAACTAGATATATCCGGTTGATCACATTATTTTACATGAGATTGTCAAGAATCTCTTATTTCTTTAGCAAATATAACTCATCAATAGCGTTGCACCGACTTCACCAAACCCAACACTGCGTTTGGAGCTTGTGTCAACTGTAATTAAGATATTGAATTAGAAAAATATGATATAATTAAATACATGAATTAGCTTGTGCAAATACAAATCTCATAACTGTCCTCCAAGCGAGGACATGAAAACACAACAAGGGCCTCAAAAGAAGCTTTGAATGGAAAATAAATAAATAAATAAAGAGATATTGGCTACAGCTCTAGTTCTTCGTGTCTCTTTTGGATAAGGTTTATGCAAAGGTCTTTCTGCACATTGGTTTTCCGTAGGTTTTCCTCTGGTCTGTTTGGATCAGGTAGGACTAACATTTTGGAACCGTGAAGACCTCTAAAATACATTTACAATCCCTGCCATTTGAAAAACGCTTTAATGATGCAAGCAAGCTACACCCGTGAGTTGAGTGCACACTTTTGTGTTTTGAATGACTAACATAAAACCAATCGGTATTAGGGGCAATGAAAGAAATAGAGTCCCCGCTTATGGTTCATCTTCACACATAAACACAGTTCAAAAACTAGATTTTCAAACACATTACTCATGCCCACTCCGGATATCTGCTTCTTCCTGATTATTATGAGCCGCTGGTGGTACAACCCCTCACACCACAAGTCCGTTCTCAATGCATGCAAAGTGAATGCATGCATTGAGAACCTGAAGATTGATCACACACATGGCCGAAATGAGCCCGGTTTTCTTTTCGCCATTTGTCTTAATCTCCCTTTGTCTCTCTTAGCATCTTTTATAGTCTCTCTTTTGCCTGATTCCTTCTTCCTCGGTCTCCCTGCGTGTTTCTCTCCGTCTCATTTGTATCCTGAGATATATCAGAAAGTCCTAGCCGAAGCAATACAATGTCATTAACAAGGGTGCCTTGCACAGTAAATATACGACGAACAAGCACAACATGAATACCAATGAGCAAAGTACCAGAGCATATTCAGCGGAGGAGGAGGAGAACAAAATGGAATTAGATACAGAAAGAGGAAAATCTGCTGCAATTGTGATTGTTTTCTTTGAGTTAGAGTCAATTTTCTCTGTAGTTTATTTTTATTTTATTATGACGGCAACAGCTACATTTGTGCCCCCCCCCCTCCCCCATTTCCCCCCCACCAGCGTCTCAGCCTTGCGATGTGTGTGAGAGCGAAAGAGTGTGTGAATGTGGTGACGACATGCTGTTGACTGAGAGAGCATGTTATTTATGGGAGTCCATATCCTGATTGAGAGCCAAACGTTTCCACTCATAATCATTCCCTCCATCTCTCTCTCTCTCTCTCTCGCCCTCCCTCCCTCCCTTCTTTCCTCCCTCCTTCTGTGTCTCTTTATATGCCTTTCTATTTCCCCTCCCTGCTCCCGTCTCTCCTCTCTCTTCCTCCGTCCACATCATCAACACTTGTCACCTTCTCCACTTTCCTCCATATCTGCCGTCCTCTTCTTTCCTCCACTCTCTAATTCTGTTATATTACTTCCTGTCTCTGGATCCCCCCCCCCAACCAACCCCCCCCCGTCCCCTTTCACTCCATCCCTGTCTCCAGCTCTCCTCTCCCATCTTCCAATCCATCACCCAAGTGGTCAAAAGCGCATTTATTGCCCATGACATCATTTGCCGCTGACGCTACACCAGCGTCACTAAATGTTTTTCGTGTGTCTCATGTCTGCGCTTTGCTGAGCTTCTTTGCCTTACGCTGATGCCAATCTAATTACTGTGGACAGAGGAGCGAGAGGGGGAGAGAGGCAGAGATCAGGGAACAGACTGGCGGAGGGGAAGGGAGCGAACGAGAGACGGCGGCAGAGTAGGAGGTTAACTCTCGCACTAATTCCATGGTATTACAGTTGTCAAAGCTCTATTTATTTCTTGTGCATTCGACACGTGCTGCTGTGACTTTCCAACATGGCCTGGGCGTACGCTTTTCCACACTGCAGCCTTATTTATCCACACCCTCGCGAATGGATCATGTCGGATGTTCAAAATTGAATTAATGCTTGCGATTTAGTTTATTTTTTTAACCTCCCCCATCGTGCTTGACAGCCACGTCTAATCTAATCCACGTGCAGATGCTCATATAGGCGGATGCAATTAGCAGTAATGGCTACAGCACTCCACAAAGCGTTGTCCATTAAACTCGGGTAACCCAGATAACCGGGCTGAGCTGACTTGCATGCTTACAGCCCTGCTGCAGCTGATGGACAACAAGTGGCGAACCAAAAGGACGTCTCAAACCGAAACCGCACGTCTTTCACGGAACAGTTGGGGACAACTACAAATCCACTCCTAATAATTAGATATACTAATATATCATAGTTTCTTTTGCAGGTAATTATTTAAAAGCAGTCTCTGCATGTCAATGACTCGGTCACTCATTCATCTTAACTCTAACATGTAGTCTAAATGTAAATGTAGGATGTCATGCACGGATGGAAAGTAATTCCTGTAATTTCAGAGACGATTGTAGTTATGTTGCTTTTTCATGTACTTTAGCTGAAGTGGATCTTTTAAATATTGCAATTGAAAAGTGGCCTCCCGTTTGGCTCCTTTGACCCGGTCGGGAGGATGCTTCATTCAAGTTTTGTTGTTGTGAGTGGTTTCCATAATAAGACAGGAGAAATGGAACAAAGTAGACGCAAAGAAATATCACAAGACCATGCATATTCACAGGGCCTAATTATCCATAAATATAGAGTAAGAAATCTCAGCGCGAATAAGAAAAAGTCATTGGGATTTAATGACAGCACAATGAGAGATGTTGGACGTTAATGTCCGCCCCCCCGCCCAATAGAATCCATGCTCGCCGAACCCTAAAAGGTCTGATGATGAAAACACTTGAGACATCAGCAGATGTTTGTGATTTGTTTGTCTCTCCACTTTTAGAAGTACAAAAGACAAATCGAGACAACTAAACGTGTTCAATTATTCATGAAATTCAACCGCTCTCTGATGTGTCTTCAGAGAAAACAGACAGCTACTGTAAATAAGTGAATAAGCACAGAGATTGATGTCTGTGTGTCGTGCGTCTGCCTGTATGTCTTGTATGTGCAGGACATGTGTGTATGTGCTGGCGGGGAACCTTGATCGCACTCATTATCCTGAGTAGCACTCAGTGTAATCAGTGTTCCCTCTTTGGCACGCCGTTTGTATTAGATTCAAGATGGAGCTCAACCAATTGATTGACTGACTGGATTGGCAGATGGATTACTGTCAGACTGACTGGATGACTGGCAGGGAGGAGAAGTGAAGCAATACTAATCCCATTCAGTCATGGTTTTGAAAAGCGGGGGAAAGGGGGGAAAAAAAACATTTCATTTTTTAGCGATAAATCACCCAAATAATAACAGCTTTAAAGCCAAAAGAAAAAAGAAAAAACATTAACTTAACTTGTAACAGAAAGAAATGTCTTCAGATGCAATTGTCATAAGCTTTGCATACTTCTTTTTTTTTATTATTTGTACATTACTTTATGTTTCTCAAATGATCCAAAAGGAGCTGCAATAATCAAATAGTTTGTTTGGCACGTACTGTTTACACTTTTCACCAGGGTACGAGCAACTGTAATTAACAATGTTGTATTTTCAGGTACCCAGGTGTGATCATTAGCCCTATTCATACCATTATGGAGACCAATGCAACCTCAAAACACTTTGTCTCAACATAGTTGATTCATCAGCTGATTGGCTGAGTAGACGGTCGGCTGGTCCTCTTTTATTTTTGCGTGACATAACAGTATCGCATCCCTTCTGGAGGAGGACCTACAGGCGGGAAGATTGAAGACGTGAAGATTGAGTAGTTGGCCGACTAAGTGCCTGTCTGATTCCAGAGACTCTCAGAGAGCACAGCAGCTGATAGGGAGTTGATTGACACTGATATGCAGGTTGTGCTGGTGCCTTTTGATTGGCTGGTTAGATTACGGTACTAGATGTTTTGACTGAAGAGTTGTTGGACTTGGCCATGTGAGAGAGGTATTTAGAGGAACAGAAGGAAAATAGTTGTATCTGTTTGATAGCTAATTAATTGAAATGTGAGGGGCATGTGGAGGAGGAATGGGTGAGGAGAAATATGTCATAATATAAATTATGAGAGACCTGGAGCTTTATGAATGTGAAACCGCGTATTAAAAAGTTCTTAGTTACAGAGAGGCGGAGAAAAGAGAAGCCGGCTCTAAACATAGTTTGCAAGTTTGTGTGTACATGGATTGGCATGTGTGCCGGCACCAGGGACTTCCATTGAGACGTGAAAAAGCAAGTTGCGTGAAATGTTATGCCGCCTCATCAGTGGTGGTTATTAACTTCATCGTCATCAAGTTACTCATGTAAATAATGCCAATTCGGAGCCACATTAAGCAAATAAGGATATTCTATCAACCTGACACTGGATCCGCAGCGGAACCGGCTATCAGAATCAACTTTAATACAGGTTCCCCCACGACACACACACAGAAACATAATCATCCACTCTGCCAGTCGGCCTGCATTTTCTCTCCTAATTGTGTGTTGTATGTCACAAATTTGAGGAAGAGACCGAATGTGAGAAACAAATATCCGTGGAATCCATTATTGTTTAGTCGTGAACGGTCTGTAATTGGTCCAGCAGAGACAAAGGGTTTCCCGACTGTCTGATAACATCTGTCTGGTAATGGACCATTTCCAACCAATCACGGCCATTTATTCTAAGATATGGAATCTCAGAATCTCACTGTCTGAGCCGGAGTGTTTGCATGTATGTGTATGTCCTGTCTTGCTCCTTAAACTCGTGAATTTATTAGAAGGGATTCCCAGTTGCGCGTTGACCAAGATCCTCACTCTCTCTGATGGCTCCTTCCCAAAAGTCTGACGCATTTAAAAACACTGTACATCAACGTAAAAGAAATTCAGCTTGGAACAAGCTGTTACTCTTTGATTTGTTACTCTTAGCCAAATAATATATCGTGAGTGACGCTCATTCAGTTCCAGAGTAAAATAGATTTGAAAACATATCCGACCAAAAACCCTCAAAAGTGGCTAAAATCTGGCGAGAAAGTTGCCAAGTCGGCAACATCGACAGCCCGTCCCTCTGAAGCCACTCCCCCAAAATTACCACAACAAACTTAAACAATGAACATAGCTACTGTTAGTAAGCTTTTGTCAGAGCATTTGATTAAATGATTGCTGACAGGATGTTAAGAGAATTTCAACAAATATAATATACAAATATTTCTTAAATATAATAGCAGCCCAATCTTTAAGTTTTAGCACTATTGCTTTCTTCTTCCTGAACCTGGTGTATTGACAGATTATATAGCCGGAGTGCTGAGGAGATGAAAGGAAGATTTAAAGGGAATGCTTATTGATGGCATTACCAATTTGGATGAGTCCTTTTTCATCAATATGTTTTGAGAACATTGCAGGTGAATATGGATGCAAGGAGGATCTTATTAGTATAACTATTCTAAGAGAAGTTCAAAAGGTGTAAAACAAAACTAGGGAAAGCCGCTGGTATTAATGACTTGCCAAATTAAGCTTTAAGGTCATGTTCCCGTCCTCAATGAGAGGGTAATTACCATCCTTTAGCAAATGTTTTTTCTTTTTTATTATTTTTCTTTTTTTTTTAAAGGCCAGGGACTTTATTGAATTTAATTAAAGTGACTGATTGACTAATCCAGCACCACAAAATACGGGAACAGGGAATGGAGGAAAGCATTTCCCTGCCTTTTTGAAGGGTCCTTGGCAAGACAACCAAAAAGCGTATGACTGACTGCGTACGACTGACCCTGACCTCTGACCCTCCTCTGTCAAGGGGAGCAAAACAGGCTTCACACTGTCACATTACTCCGTCGCGTCTCAAAAGGCCCGGAGAACGCAGAATCAACAATCCCCCACAGCCCCCCCCCCGCCACCGCCGCCCCCCTCTCCTTAAGATTAAGGAGCACGACATGGGAGTTGGGCACACGGACAGAAATGAACGCCGCGTTTCTCACTGCGTCGCCTTATCTCTCGACACCGCTGTCTGTCTTCATCATCTCCCTGTCCTCCTGCCTCCCACCTCTCTCACAATCACTTTCATTAACAACATTCCGGAGACAAAAAACAGCTCCCTTGATCTCCGACAATCACCACCTGAAAGCGGAAGATTTTTTTTCTTTTTTTCTTCTTCTTTCGTTTCATCCGTCTTTCTCTCTGCCCGCACATCCCTCTTTCAAACAACACTCTGAAGAAGAAAATGGACGTGGGACGAGGAGGAGGCACAGGTGGAACTCTTCTTGAGCCGCATTTTACGGCGTCAGCCTCTCACAGCGGCTAGCGCAATTCATCGCGCGTGTGTGGGTGTGTGTGTGTGTGTGTGTGTGTGTGTGTGTGTGTGTGTGTGTGTGTGTGTGTGTGTGTGTTGCCTAATGTGAGTCATTAAGGGAAGTGTATTCTAATGAGGCTTGCAGCAGGTCAGAGCCAGCCAGTGTTTAATGAAAAATAAATAGTGAACAGAGTGCTGCCGTGGCTTTAGGGTCACACAGCATTTAGCATTTTGAAGATAGAACTATACGTTTTGCCAGTGAGAGTTTTATTCTCAGTCATGTGCGCCCGCGCGTACACACACACACATACACACACACACACACACACACACAAATACACAAATGTAGCACCTTAACATGCCGTTATATGCCATTGTAAATGAAAGGAGGCCATACTAGTGTTCCTGTTTCTCAACCTATTTCGTAGCTAACTCCTCCTATGCGAGTGTGTGTGTGTGTGTGTGTGTGCGCGTGTGTGTGTGGATAAGTTAACACGTATATGACTCTCCCCACCCCCTCCCCGCCCCCCGCCCCACCATAATACACTGGTTTGAGTCAGCGTTGCTGTGTGGGAGAGATTCAGTGAATTTGAATGTGTGTCCGAATGTGCACGTACCTTTGCGAGTGTGTGTGTGGTTCAGTGACCTTGTCCACGTGGCTGTCGTAATACCATAATTAACTTTCCACTACCCTGTTGTGCTGTTAATGAGTGTACGTGCGTGTGTGTGTGTGTGTGTGTGTGTGTGTGTTTCTGCTTGTTTGCATCGGAGTGCGAGCACAATAGTAGCAGCATACGGGGAAATAAAAGCTGAGGTAAATATTAAGGGGGATTAGGAATTTTAAGTTTCAAGTTATTATCCTTACTTTGGAGGAAGCGGGAGTTCAAACACACTGTGTTTGGCTCCAAGGCTTTCAATGTGTTTCCAAATAGAAACCTCAGCTCTTTGGCTCCCCATACTGTACATCACACTGCGTGAAAGGCCTCCTGAATAAACATAGAGCTGCATTTTTTGGATGGTTTCTCTATACTTAATTTATTGTGTTGCTCTTTGGCTTTCACGGTGCAGTTAATCTACAATGTTACGTCTTTTCTTTTTTTTAAGTAAAGTCACTGCTTATGAGATGAAGTCTTTATCTTTTTCATTTTTTTGAAATCATGCCATTATCTAGCTTTATTCTTTCTCCCATTATGTTGAAGCAAAGTAATTTGGTGTTCTTTATGCATCCCGCTGTAGAGATAATGTCCCTTGTATGGCAGATAGTCGGATACATCTGTGAAAAAGATAGTTAAAGGGTCCAAGCTAATATTTTCTTTTCAGATGATACAGGGAACCAAAATCCCACAATGATGGTATGAATAAGAGGAATAAGGCAGTCAACATTGTAAACAAAAGAGCGGCCTGTACTTTCAAAGAAATCAACTTAACAAATCAATTTATTTGAGTCATTAAAACAAACATTTCATTCGTAGATGAACAGAATGTCCCCTCACTGAATTGAGTGACCATTTGCAAGATAGATTTTCTGTTTCCAGGGCCATTTTGTTGATTCCAACCCATTAAATCTCAAGTTGTATTTTCTCGTGCCATTAAAAATCACTGAGCCCCGACTAGTTCCCCCAATTCCTCCTGATAGACTGTTCAATAAGTTGATGTTGCCAGGAACTTAATGTAATTCCAGCCAGTATGAGCTTGAGTTGTTGGCTAATGTCGCTTTGCAATAAAACTTTGTTCCAAGACATTGGGACTGAGTCACCAGAGGCTTAAAAGGGGTCTCGGACCCCTCAATGGTGCAACACTTCTAAATATACACATTTAATTTGATCTATTGTGAACAGAAGGACCTCAGTGTGACGCATTGTTGGGGGGCGGGGGGGAGGTAGGATAGAAGAGTGGCAGGGGAAAAGATTGCCATTTATCACATTGAACTTTAGTTTAATTTGATTCCGCTCTACTTTATTATCATTCCTCTCAACTTAAGTCATTCCACCGAACTCCCGTGCTCAGGGAAACAAGAGAAAAATAGTGCGCCGATGCAAGGGATAGTGGAATTAAAACAGAACAATAAAGACTAAGAAGACAAAACAATGGAACCTAATATCAACTGTAGTGTGAAAGTAACTGTTACATAGGAGTTTACAGTTAACAGTAAAACCATATTCGGGATGTAGCGACTAATGAGCTGGTGCATATACAGAATATGAATGTTGCATTTAAGCCAAACAATACTTAGTTAAAGTCCAAATGGATTGGTCTTGCTGCATTAACTGATGATACACGGCTTCTGTGTATTATGATTGGAATATTTCAAGTGGAGCAGATGACTGTGTATAACGAATTAAAGCCTGAGGGAATTAGTTTGGCATATTAAAATAATATTAAGAAGAACAACCTAGCAAAATGTCCCTCGCCACCCAGACAGTTTAAGGGCGCCTTCGCCAGCCCTAGTCTGCTTGGATCAGAATGAAATTTATACTTTTGGTTCTTCTTTTTTTTTGTATTTAGTTAAGCGGACCAAATACAAAAAATGATTTGCTGTGGGGGCGTGTACGAAGGAATGAATTCATCTTTTTCGGCTCGAGAGCCGCCGCCTCTACGCAGGGAATCACGGACTTTGAAATAAAGCTGTCAAAGTTGTTTTTTTTTTTTCACTTTGACTCTGCGCTGATTTACTGTGCGCACAAATCCCTTCTCCCCCGGTTCAATCTCGAATGACTTCCTGAAGGACTTTATCGAGCACATTGTGCATGGTCTCTACGGCCCAGATGTCTAACAGAAAATCAGTCCTCTCCCACTCGTGTTGACCTGTCCTTTACCGGCGTCCATGTCAAGCCAACTGGGCTGGTGTTTGCCTCTCAACGGTCTCAGACCACCTCTCGCCCGTCGTCTTGGACCGCTTGTTTTGGTCCTCATCAGACTACGAGTCCTTTTGAGGAAGGACACATGACTTTCAGCGAGGCAGTAAAACTTTAACCTGTCACATCTTGAAAAAGGAACATGACGATGTAAAAAATAAATTAAATGTAATACATATGAAGTACGATACATTTTACTTGGAATGGATTATACCTTTGATTGGTTTGAGTGCTTGTTTTCTTTCAGTGTGTGTGTGTGTGTGAAGTCTGAAATTGCAATGGTTTGTCTTGCGTTGTCACTTTGTGCTCGCTTGTGTCTGTCACTTTGTATTTCTTCAGAAAACTTTTTGAAAAGAGAAACTAGGTATGTGACCGCTTTAAGCCAATACCTGTGTAGCAAAGAAAGAAAGCCACATTGATTGAACTTTAAGAAGATTGGGGGTAAAAAAAGAATATAACTGCAACATTTCTAAAAGAGCTGTTTGTCCTTGTAAAGGAGAAGCAACAAAAGAGTGAAAAGCAGAGGAGAAAAGTGTGCACATTGTGTGTATCTGTGTGCATGCAAGTGTGTTTGTGTATTTTTTGACCGTGACATTGGGCAAGGACAGTTCTATCTCTTTTGGTGAAAGCGTGATTTCCTGTGTAGGGATTGATATATACGGAAAAACATCAGCGCCCCCAAACCCTCATACCATATTGTCTGGGGACAATAGCCTCCCTGCTCTCTTTTCAAATTCAAATCTCCAAAGCTTTCTTGTCCATCATGCTGACAAAACATTGACTACAGCTCAGAGATATTGAAAGTCCACAGAGGCTTAAAGAATTGTGGCGGTGACAGGAAAGTCTTTCTTCCCAGGAGAAAATATGCACGTACATAAAACCACACCAACTTAGACACATGCATACTCATTTTATTTACCAGAACTAATTACTATATGGGCTTGTGCTTTGGCCATAATCCATTGGGGAGGCGTATTAGCATTGCAGAGCAGCTTTCTTGATGCCTCGCCTTTTGTGGGACTGCGTTTGCGAATTGGCAGCCGGTGGCATTCAGTCCAGCAATAAACCAGAAGCATTTCAAGTCTTATATGTGTAGTTTTTGTTCAAAAATATTTCGTCTCCATTTGCTGTCTGAAAAAACTCTCAACCAACCCAACCACTGCTTCTAACATGCTCTTACTGCATTTCTTTAATACGAAGAAAAAAGCAGTATCGGTGTATTGCCTCAAAAAACACGTTGAAGCATGAAATACGGGCGCAGAGTTTTCAGTGACCGTTTTTGCCTCGAGATTTTTGCGAGTGGCGCCGTGGCCTAATGGTTTGGGAGATTGCACCATCATTAATAGATAACAGGCCGGCCCTGTACAATAACCGCGTGCCCTTAAGCAAGACACAGAAGCCCACCCCGCTCCGTCACTGTCAGACATGCAGCTGAGGCGCTGCCTTGGGAACACCGCGTTGCATAATCCACCAGGGCTAACAGGCCATTATGCGGTGTAATGTCCTGTCGTAGTCTCGGTGACCAGCCATGGGATTATGATGAGGTATCTCATTTAGACACCAGCGACTGGGTAATATCGTCTCCACAGAGAGAGAGTGCCAGGAATTTCTCAACGAAGCCAAACGTGTGGAGGTCGGTGCATCGTCGGGGTAGGCACACACAATCTTGTCTGTACAGTGAGTGTGTGTGGCATATTTCTTTAGTAGGATAACATGAAGTCTAATCTGTCAAATCGATAACATACCATATTTGTCACAGCAGCTTACACACACACACACACACACACACACACACAGTTCAGGTAATCTGGTAGAGGTAGCATTAACCTTCTCGCTGATGTTCTCCGTACCTATTTCCTACACACACACACACACAAGCGCACCCGCAAAAACCTATATGTCAAGACAAGCACAGTGATGAATTGAGGCAACGCCGTTTCATCACTCACACACACACGAACACACACACTGCAAAGGTGGTTTTTCTAATCATGCGAGAGTGTGTGTTTGTGTCTGTGTGCGAGCGCCAGAAGGGAACAACACAATTTCACACCGCATATCTCAGTCCCCCGCTATTGTTTTGCTCCCGTTTCTCACTCTGCACAGCACTTATTCTGAAAGGTTAACTCTAATCCTAAACACGACCAATTCATGCCATAGAATTATTGTAGTCAAACAATCTTCCTCTGCGGAGACAAAAAGCGCGATTCACCAGCATTTGATGAAACACGGTGAAACATGGACAGAATAACTAATAATAACTCATTATTAGTGTTTTGTCATGCCTGTATCCAAATTGTATTTTAGTAAAATTAGATTTCAAGGCTAAAAAAAAAGAGAAATGTAAACCCCTCTTCTCCTTCCCCTCTATTAAACCTTTCCACTTGCCCTACTGGTGTCCTTTGATGGAAGCTGTGGTTTCTATGGATGAAGCCTATAGCCTTGGTTGTCCATGTGAGAGTGTGTAGGGGATTTAGGCTCCTTATCACCACCGGCCAGCAATGCTGAAAGCTACCCTATTCACGTCTCGCACAAACACACACACTCACACACACACACCTGCACACAAACCCAATACGTTCATGATGGTAAAGAGAGCATATAGCATGATATTAATTTATACTGAAGTGCTGTGGTCCCTGAAGACACGTGTGTGCATCTGTGGGGGTCGGGCATAAAGATTCTCTCTAGCAGTATAAAGCTTCGTTGCAACATGGACATACAGAGGACAATATTAAAGTGGCTCCAGCTTAACTCTTTCATATTGATTTTTACTTTTTGTCAATCTGCCCACTGCTGGTTGTCTGCCCTGGTCTTTGTCTGACCACCCATTTGTTTTTCTCAACTTCTGCATGTTTGTAAAGTAAAGCCCCCCGGCATACCCTCAGAAATCACAGCTTTATTAGTAAATGTCCAACACCGTAACCCGTTCGGTGTAGAGTTCATTATGTCTCATAACGATGTGTGTCAGAGTGGATTATCAAATGCCATGGCAAAACACACGTAATGTAAAAATGTTTACATTATTCGTGTCATTCATTCATTATTCCACATTATGTCATGACACCAAATAAGCACATGGGACTTATTGGTAGCCTTTAGGTCAGAGCTGTGTGGTTATCAGAAAATAATGCATACCTTCTGGTCACCCCTGCCAAAAAAATATATCCTTTTTCAGCCATGCCGAGAGAGGTCAAAACATGATTCTAACGGCGATCAGCGTCACACTAGCCAGGAGACGTACAGAGAGTTACCGGTTGTTAAGTTAAGTGTTTCAATTTTCATCCAGGGCGATACGACCTTCAGTAGATATCTCTTTTGTGTTTCTTGCCATTTGGACAGCCGCTGGGTGGTTCAGGCCCGCGGCACACTTTCAGCCTTTTTCATGTGCAAATTCAGTCATAAAATGCTCTCCCTTCTCCCACATATCATCATGCAGTACATCTGCTTCCACCTTTTCCATTTCCTTCATCTTTTTCCTTCCATCTCATACATTATATTTGTATCTGTGAGAAGGTCATGAGCTCCTTCAGGAGAAAAGGTCCCAGGTTTAATCTTCGACTTTAACTCCCCCCTCACATCCACCTGAAATACAATAAAAGAGAAAGATACAATAGCAGCCGTGAATGTGGAGCACGGCAGTCACTTTCTTATGGACACTTTGACATTTAGAGGCAACAGCTCGGATGTGTTATTTCTTTGACACAGAGCAAAATTATCTTTGTGGGACTCCTTTGACTCATCGCATTCTCAGCGCTAACTGGCCTTTAACTGCCAATGGCCATTATAGAAACAGAACACATACAGTTAGTTACTGTAAGAGCTTTTTGTCTCTTTGGAGCACCACACAGATTGAAGCAATTACTGCACACACAATAGCGGCTCAAGCATTGATAGCTTCTACCAACCTTTTTCTGTCAAATAATTGAAAGCAGAGCAGTAATCTCTTTTTGGGTACCGTGGTTAAAATGAACAAACCTGCAGCCAGCGTAACTATCACGTAGTGCTCCACACCTGTCTCGCTTTCTTTAAAGCCAAAGTGTAAAGCCTCAATTTATACACTTGTGGAAAAGTTTGAGAGAGCGAGACGAACCAGGCACTGGAAAAATGTGACTATGCGGCAGTCACAGTGGACGCATCGGAACATCCCTTACAACAACGAGCTTGGTAATTCTAGGCACAGGAGCTCCTCCTCATCATCCAACTCTTACATCTTTTTTTGGAGCTCTGTTGGGCCAAACTTAATTGGAACAGAAGTATAAACCAGTCATAATACAGGTATTCTGAAGAGAAAAGTGTGTTATGACTTCAAGAATAGAGAAAGAAAGTATTCTCATTTTTGTCAAGGATTGCTCACATAGCATTCCTTTCCCTTTCTTTCGTTTTTTGGAAGAAACCGCATTACTCACCGTCAGACTTTCATCAAGAGCACTCCTGTCTATTGTAAAAAGGAGAAATATGCGGGCTTGTGTGTGCTCAAGAGGATGGAAATGTTGAATACCCCTTCCTTCAACAAGCACAGGAGACATGAATGCTCCTGTCTTCACCTATGGCTTTTAGACATGTACGCTCTTGCCTTCAGTATTAGAGATACAGTGTGACATTTTCTTTCAACGGTGGCAAATGTGCAAACCAGGTTCATGAGCACCTCAAATAAGCAAGTGGAAAGCTGGAGCTTGGAGCAGTTTTAATTGAATGTGCCAAAATGAAACTGTCGGTAAAGACAGTGACATTGAGGCTTAGCTGGAGCGCACGTAGCGTTGTCTCCACTGGAAGACAGTTTCATTGTCAAGTCACCTGGCCCATTAACAATATACAGAGCAGAGCAGTACACACTCTGCTCCCCTTAGACCCAAGGATGAACTCCACCAACACAACTGCGCTGATGGAGGACAGGGTGAACTTGTACATTCATGTCCAACTTGTGCTTTCAGTGAGAAGGTAGCGAGTAGAATAAAGTATGTGTGTAAGTGTATATGTGTGTTTGTGTGTGTGTGTGTGTGTGTGTGAGAGAGAGAGAGTGAAGTGAGGTCTGTTTTGAATGAGAGAGGAGTTTTAGAGCAGACGGAGAGGCCAAGCTACTGGAATGTCAACAAGCCAGGGAAAGGGCTCTGTATACGCATGTGGCAAAAAGTCCTGCCTGCACACACACACATATACACACACACACGTATACACACAGACACAAACACACTAATGCACAATTGGTTACATGAGATCAGACACTTCGGATCAGACACACAAATATAGCAGAACTGCCACACAGATGTGCACAAGGACACCGTGATCTGTGTGTGTGTATACACACACACAAGCTTGAAGCACAAACACAGACCCTCTCACCCCCCCCCCCCCGTGCTGATGCCCTGTGTGGAGCGGCAGTGGGCCGTGTAAAATGAAGAGCAAACATACCTGGATGTCATTATAGCTCGACTTCAGGCAGGCCTACTGCTGAAGCAGAGGAGCCTATAACTAACCTTGTGTGTGTGTGTGTGTGTGTGTGTGTGTGTGTGTGTGTGTGTGTGTGTGTGTGTGTGTGTGAGAGAGAGAGAGAGAGAGTGTGTCTACCAGTGTGGATACAAAATGAAGACATCTTAACATGCGTGTATATATTTGTTGTTCTGAGCCAGTAGTCATGATGATTACAGCGATGGCGATGATGATGATGATGATGATGATGATGAGGATGATGATGATGATGGTGCTGTTCTGTCCCTGCTCTTTCAGTTCTCACCCTTTAACAGTTAACAGATAAAACAAGAACCGCAGCACAGACCTGTGAGCATGTCCAGTGTCTAACCACCTGCCTGACAGAAAGAAAAGAAATAAATGAAGGGAGAAAGAAAGAGAAGAAAACGACTGACTTTTGGGTACATTAAGGTAGAAGTCTATCGATTCTGGCTGTGTCTGCTCTGGCCGTTTTTTTCCGCTTATTATTGACCGTCTGTTCCCCACTGTTTCCCCAAAGCTGCTGCCTGTGTGCTCTACAGTTTATATTTAGTGCATCAAGGAGCATATTTTAATTAATTCTCATATATCTTGATAAAAAGAAAGAGATGCAAATTTTTTTTTTTTTACAGTAAAGACGAAGCAAGGGCAGGTTGTGGATTGTAGGACTCCCATCCCCCAGTCCAATAAGGAGATTATTGATATCGATTCAAACCCACCTGGGCCAAAGTAAAAGCAAACAAATGACCTTTTTCCCGAAAGCGTGTGCGTGTTACTGGGACTGCATCTCTGTGGGTAGTCACGCAGGTTCCATAAGACAGACGGGTGTGTTTGTACATTTCTACAAAACAATTTTTCAGACTTGCAATCTCAGTATGGGTCTACAAACATATTGCATGAATTCATTCGGCTTAGTGCTGCTTTCTTTCTTTCTTCTTGTGTGTGTGTGAGGGTGTGTGTGGCTTGAACTGCAGGTCCTTGCTAAAGTACACACACACACACACACACACACACACACACACACACACACACACACACACACGTGCATATATTGGCACGTTCACGTGATCCGAGCGCACAGGACCGTACACGGTCATGGAAAGGAACTGTTATGTTTTTACTAAAATACATGTGTAGCCTATATAGAGTGCAGGTGTGTGACTATGTGTCCATGCAGGTGTCTGAGAATGAAAAAGCTCAAAACGCGGACAGACGTCCATCATTCTGACAACTATAAGGACACCAGGAACCTCAGGAAACAAAAAAAAAAACACACACACACACACACACAACAAAAAAGAAAAAATTCAAACACTTTACTTTCATGATTGAAAACTTTTCAACCCCGAGAGAGACGTAGATCAGGCCGAAGAGACTGTGGAGTCGAAAGTGAGCGATCAAAAGAGCGGACATCCGCGACAGATTATTCCATCTCCTCCTCCCGAAGTCTCAAAAAGTCGACTTGGCGAGCGAGCGAGTGTCGAGCTTTGGTTGTGAAGTAGAACTGCTCCGTCACGAGGATTTAACGCCATGGCTCAGCCGCTGAACTTCCTCAAACGTTCTAGCTCCATCAAAATGTGTTGTGATTTTCATAAGTGGTCTGATTAGAGGAACAAAATGCTCTTTTTGTATTCTTTAAGAGTCGGGCTTTAATCTCTGATCTCTATGACTTTTGGTCATTACTCCTATTCAGCGTTATAACCTACAGCATCGCTTAACCTACATTCCTTTGAACCGGTAATAACCGTGCCCAGAGAGCGCTCTGCACTCCGTGTCAAGTCTCTCTTTGAAGTCGAGAGTATTCATGAGGGCTACTGGAAAGAGCGGGCGGACTGTCGGGGAAAATTATTCGCTGATAAGGATTTTCATTGTGCCAAATGTTGTGCTCGCCATCATTAGTCTTCCTCCTCCTCCTCCTCCTCCTCCTCCGACGAATGACGAGCGTGAAACTGAAAGTAAACTTTTGCATCAAGGACGGAGCGACGACACTGCCGGCTCTGCTCCAGTTCAAATAAATCTCTGTGCGTGCACCGCCGGGCTCCTCGAAAGTTATTTGTTTTGCACTCCCCCCACCCCCCCCCCACCTCCACCCCCCCTCCGAGTCCTTCATAGCATGCCAGCTGAAGCTCGGGAGAGGTAGTGTAGTAATCTGTGCTTTCTTGGCTGCTTGGATTACAGATGCGACGGTGTGTTTGGCAACCGCGGAACCTGACAGCAGTTCTTTTCCCATCACACCTCGCTTTGTTGTGTATCTGAGTGCAGGATCAAGGGGCGGACATGCACATATCTAAGTATGCAGGTGTGTGCGTGTGTGTGTGTGCGTGTGTGTGTTTGTGCGTGTGTGTGTTTGTGTGTGTGTGTGTGTGTGTGTGTGTGTGTGCGCGTGTCACTCTGATTCTGTGCACGCGGTGCGCCGATGCACCGTGTGCCTTGTTGTCTGTTGCACGTGGTTGGTACATTTCCACAGTCACACATGATTGATTGCAGCTTCAGACCTACTCATGTGAGGGTCCCTCGGTACCCACCAGTACTTGGAAAACAGCCACGCAGCCGACACAGACGTGGATAAAATCATCCCTTGAATGTTTCTGAGCCTCTGTGACGACAGGGAAATAGCCTGGAGTCCCACTTGGAATGGTGGTGCTTTGATCGCTGACTGAAATAACAATGAAAATGATGCTGGATGCCACGCTGTTGTGCAGAGGAGTTCGCGCCCGTGCTCCATTTAGCCGCCGCTGCAGCGGCTTGACAAGCCAGGCTGATTGCGGTTCCAAGTGCCGGGTGATTGATGGATCCGTGGCAGCTGCACTGGAGTTTAGCAGCAGGACAGAAATACCATGCAAATATTTTTGTATGTCCCCCCCCCCCATCCTCCACTGCACTTATAATTGACACTGATTTAAAATGTCACTTCTTCCGCTCTGCAAAGAATCCCCACCGATCACCTTTAAACTGGACCCGCTGCAGATGCTGAACATCAATATGTTGCTGTCATGGAGTACAGACGTCCATCCATTCACCGACACTCTTAATCCTTCACCTATGTTCTAACTGCTTCCCACACACCACACACAAAAAAAAAGAATGTGTTCTATTATTCGATATGTATTGGATTTGTATTCTTGTGAAACATGTCTTCTGTCGTCAATGGAGTCAGAGTTCACGGTCGGCTTTAGAATTGAAGCCTTGAAGATGGTCGGGAGCAGAATGTAGTCATGCTTAAAGGGATGGAATAAAAGGATAGACAAAGGCTTCAAAAGAGAAGTTCCAGCAACGGCCAGAAATGCAGACCAGTATGCGTCCAATGCAACCTAAGTCAGTTTATTTATTTTGCCCCGTGAGTGTGTACAATTTTGGCATTGTATTTTATGTGTGCATCTGCTGGTGGGCCATCACGATAACAGTGGGCATAATAAAATATTAATTCTACCACAGGAGAGACGTTCCCCGCAGTAATGTGGAAAAGAAAACGTGTGCGTATCCGTGTCAGCAGTCGGCAGTCGGCTAAAATGAGTTGGGAAATATTCGCCATATTGGATATGTAATATATAATATGTTGGTGTAAGTATATCAACGTATTTTCTAGTAGACTTATGCTAGCAAATGCTAGCACTTAAACAACACATTTAGCTGGCCTGGATTCTGCACCAGGGTGATGGCAGCAGATTTTATGAAAGAACGGAAAAAAGACAGACAACGTTTTTCATCAGCCTCTTTCATAATTGAAGCTATCACAACTTTTTATTGCAGGCAAGACACGTTAAGTCCCTGTCAAGGTTTTTTTTTGTGTTAGATTTCCCTGCCACTTCAGTGCCTCTGTCAAGGTCGTTGTATATTTGCACAGTGTGCCCGTGATGAAGGCTGTAATTTCTGCTGATATTATCTTGGAACCCAGGACTAGTGTCATATATTACAGTCCATTAATTAGGGCGGTCGTTCCGTATCCGTCCCTCTCTTCTCATCTGTCCCCTCTGAAACCTTCTCTCCTATATCTCCCATATTACCCACTTATCACTTCATACGTCGTCATGCCCCCTTGTTAACTTCCCTCATGACCCCTCTTCTATGCCCTTCACTCTCTCTCTCCTCTTACCCTTCTTTGCTCTCCTCATTTCCCTCTGTTTCTTTTTCTTTTCCCACTTTTATCGTCCCTATCTCTTCTGCTCTTTGTCTTTTTGCTCTCTCTCTCTCTCTCTCTCTCTCTCTCTCTCTCTCTCTCTCTCTCTCTCTGTATTTCCCCATTTGGTTTAATAAATGAGCGGCCTGGTATGAGCCGTGACCTTCAGAGTTTGGCTCTCTGGGAAGGCTTCGGGTGATGTTAGCCATGTTATTAAACAATAAGATTAGGACTGCGAGGGAGGTTTCTGCAGGCTTTTGTGTGATTATCATTATTATACAGTCATGCCAAAGGGGAGTCAGAAAACGTTTATATACACCATTCACTGTAAAAGCAGATATGCTGCCACTTCATATCATTTTATTTTTTTCCCTTCTAAAAATAAATCGCCAGAATAATGATGGGTTGGTATATGCCGTCATACCTCAGTACCTTGGCACTTATGTCTCTTCCAAAACCCAACTGATTACAGTCTGCCGTGAGCTGAGAAAGCCAGTTTGGTTAGACACAACACCACCAACTAACGTCATGGTGGGACAACAACATGTATAGTTGGTGTTTAGATTTGGTTTTTTTTGCTGATGTGACAGAAAATAATAGCAATGTAATGCCATGATGGATTGCCGACGTCAAGCAAGACAGAGGTCCCTGCAATATGTCTCTCATAACATAGTGGAAGTAATGGAGACCTGCGGCTGCCCGGATGGAAAATCAATTAAAAAAGGCCTAAAGTGTAATTTGGGAAAAGGTCAGCAGTAAAAACACATGTACTCTCCTCCATACTACATATGCATGCAGGACTTGGTTTTGAATATTATACTTTTTTGGAAAATAACGATAATACTACTTCTGGTTTTAAAAAACGTCATTCCCTGTGCAAACACTTTGTAGTTTAACCCTTTATTATTTTTCATTCTTTTTTACTGACAGGGATATCTTCACCAGCTGATATACTCTTTCTTTATTCTTTTCACTTTTTATTTCCAGAAGCCTTTTCTTAGTTGACAGTGTTGCACAAAAATATTGTTTATCGTTAGCTGTGGACATCAGTGTCAGGTTTGTGAAAAAAAACATTTTAAACTAATCAGCACCGTAAAAAATATATTGTATATGTGTGTGCGATTTGAAGTTAAATTTAAAACATGCAGGACCACAAGAATGATCCTTTAGGAGCAAACTTGAGGTGATTAAAGAGAGAACCAGACATAGATAGCAAGTCAGGCTGAAACTTGTCCAGACAAACAGACGAAGCAGGATGCAGTTAAGTCTGTCCTTCCTCTCTCTCTCTCTCTCTCTCTCTCTCTCTCTCTCTCTCTCTCTCTCGGTCTCTCTGCTTCGAAACCTGCAGATGTTTCTGATCAAAGCGGCGTTATCCAGCTGTCCCACTCCTTTTCTCTCCTTCTCCGTGGAGCTGATTCTCAGGAATCCTTCTCCCATTCCTCATTTCATGACCACTCTAATCCAGGCTTGTAAAATATTAACTGCCCTACACGCTCTCCACAATCCTCCCTCCCTCCCTCCCGCACTGTGCCCCTTTTCCTCCAACTGCTCCCTCCTTATCATCTTTCAGCTCCATCTCTCTTTCTCTGCACTCCTTCCTCTCCTTTTTACGCTCCCTCTTATCTCCCCAGCTTCCATGTGCCGCCCAGAATATAGACATCTAAAATCTGAAGTATCAATTAACCCCGTTGCCTGCAAATCTTTCTGTCCTCTCCAGTGGCTTCCGCAAGCCAGATGATGAGGTCGATGATCAGACTTACACACACACACACACACACACACACACAACACTGTACATTTACATGTGCACCGGGGCCAAGATAAGATGGCAGGAAACAGGAAGTGGATTTATTTGAGTGTCGGTGCCCTGACTCGTGCACACACATGCACAGAAAACACACACACACTCGCACACACACACACACACACACACACACGCACACGCACACACATACAAACACTTACACAGCTGCAGCTGCCTCAGTACTCACATGAAAGGAGAGGCAAATGCAGAGAGAGGGAGAGAGGGAGAGAGAGTGAATGTTAATCTCTCTGTGGGAAAAAGACAGGAGAGGATAAAGTGATAACTTAATTCCAAGATGTTTGCAGAGGAAGTGTATGTGTGAGAGCGTGCGTGTGGGTGGGTGGATGGGTGGGTGCACAAGTGTGTATGTTTGCGCATACTTCGGTCCAAATGTGTTTGTTTTTTGGCGCCTGTGTGGCCTCTGTGTGTGTGTGTGTGTGCGTGTGTGAGTGTGAGTGAGTATATCCTACATGTGGACCGAGAGCTACAGAACATCTGCATCGGTGCATTAATATGTGCAGGCCGTGAAAGTGTCAGCAGCAGTTTATTGCCATGCTTATTATGTCATACAGTAGTTAATCTGATCTCTGTCTTATAAATCACTGGGGAGAGATTTAGCATTTTGCTGTGTCACACCTCAGGGAAACATCCGAGGAACCTGCCCAACTAGCTCTGCCACATGCTGACTGAGGCAGAAAAAATCATTCTGACTGTAAAAAATGATTATAAAACCGGGACGAAAAAAAAAGAAAAGATATCTGCCTCCGCCCAATGTAGCATATGCACACATTTCAACCTCTGCTGTCAGGGGAAACAAAAAAGTAAATTACATTAACATTCATTACCAGGGCTGCATGTCAGGACTGTTGTCATTAATCTCTCGGTACTTTTAAATATATTAATTCATCGCTTCTTCTATAAAATTTCAGAAAATAGAGAAAAATGGCAGAGTTCCACAGAGCCTGTAAAATAGCCCCATGATGATTCCAATTGACATTACAGTAAAGTAAAACAAGGGAGGGCTGCAAATATTCTGCACTGTTCATTACATTTAACCTCATTTTATTTGTTTATTTGTTGAAATGTCCTTCACGCCCACACAGGTGTTAGCTAGTTTGGCTGATTAGGCCTCTACTCAGGACTGAGTAGGCGAGGACAGAACTAACAACCCCCTCATTCTCCTGTAGGGCAGCAACTAATGACTAATTACTTTCATAAGCCACAGTACTTGTGGGGCAGTGGTGAGAAGGGTTGTCCTTCAATCAGAGGATCGGCGGATCGATCCCCGGCTCCGCTACACCATGTCGATGTGCCCTTGGGCAAGACACTTAACCCTAAATTGCTCCCGTAGCTGTGCCTATGGTGTCTGAATGGTAGCTACTCCTGATTGGCAGGTGACACCTTAGCTCCTCCCATTAGTTTATGAATGGGTGAATTATGTAGTATAAAGTGTTTTGAGTGGTCGGAAGACTAGAAAAGCGCTATACAGGTCCATCCATTTACCATTTCATTATTCAGTAATTATGTGATCATTTTTAACTTACTGATTAATGATTCAAGTATAAAAAAAAATATAGTGGAAATTGGCTCATCGAGTTCCTAGAGCCCAACATGGTATTTGCAGTTTTGTGCTACATAACAGTCAGCTAAATGGAATTGAGCTATTATTAATTGTATTATTTACACCTGGGCTTTTTTCCTAATGTGTCAGCATTATCTTACTGTGAAAAGGGTCTATTCCCAAAAAAAGCATTTCACAACTCCATCCTGAGCAGAAGTCTAATCAACAAGCACCTGTTAATTGTTTCCTGCCTTCATGTCAGAGTGTTAAGAACCCAACTATGCAATGTACACAGCTGCTATCTTTAAGTGATCACTCGTGCAACATATCTTTGGAAAGCGTGTGATTCGATTGATGCAAACCATATCAAGATACAACCACAACAGCAGGTACAAGCAACGCCCGGCACCAACATAACATATTGGGGCACCAAAACATCTTGAGGCAACTCACCTGTGAAGCCTCATCAGTAATCCATAGATCAATAATATTTGACAAAAGTTGTCCTGTTACATTGGCAAAGGTCAAGAGGATCCTATCCAGTAAAATATTTAGACCAAAACACATAATTATATTAAGAAAATACCAACTGACTGCCGGTGGATTATTTCAAATTAGCCAGCAAATGTGATAATTGTACAAGTATTCTCCGTCATTGCCAATATTTGGGATCAAAATGGCAGCTGCACGCTGACCTTTTGATTGACACCTCACGTGAGCCAATAGGAGCTTCCATGTTTTGCCCACAGCCTACAATAGCCAATGGGAGTCCGTGTTGAAAGGTAGTGCCTGTCCCTCTTCTTCCTTGTAAAGTCCGAGCCAGTTGCAAACGATTGTGCTGAACTCTGACGCCTCGTATAGACAATGAAATTCCAAAAACGGCGATATGCTGCTTCAGTGGGTAGCTTCCATGCCACAACTAGGACCATGAGATTAATGTAACCATAGTTACCATTGTTTTTTGGAAAATGCCGAGACATATTCTTAGAAAAAACGTGTAAACTATTAATTTTCTGTGGCTTTGTTATCAAACTGGAGCTTGGTACAAGGCAAGGTTCCACACTGTGTTTCCATTGGGTTTTTACTGCTAATGAGTCCCAGCTTTCCAGGCGGAAATTTAAAACCCTCTACTTCAATGTCATCAAACTTCTATTTCTCAATGCCAGTGTCTCTTACAGGGATTGTGACTACTTGTTTGTTTGATACTATCTGTAGAAATCACTTGTAGCTTGAAAAGGACTTGCTTTTAGCTTGTTTGTTCAGCACATTGATAGCAATCTTAAGGATAACACTGTATATAAACATGCTGTAAAGCCAACAGGTTTGCAGGCCCACTTCCACCTTTGAAATGGATAAACCTTTCATGTGTGCTTGGTCTCATAACAAGACATTTTTCAGTCACCGGGCAGGCTGCTATGAATCATGGGAAATTAGTACAGAAGTAAACCCTCTTTATGCAAAGATCTTAATTTTCTCTTTGGCCTTTCTCCGGTCAAGATTTTTAACTTCAAGATTTTTAACTACATCATTAAAGACTAACCTTCTGACTTTTCCAGTATTATTATCATACTGTTTCAGCTTCAGAGCTTTTCTATTCAAATTCAGACAAAACTATTTTTGGAGCAGCTGGAGAACATTATTTGCAGAGAAATAATAAATATGCATGGCTTAAGGCAGCATAATGATTTGAAATGATTGTGGAAATAATCTCGATAGTGGCGTGTCTGTGCTCACGAGGCATTGGAAACACAAGCGAAGGCCAAAGCTGGAGGAGAGGTGCTGGATCAGGGGCCTTGAGCAACAGACTAATCAGATGTAAATAACCCATGTGGGATTCCATTAATATTTTGTTTCTTCTGATTACTCTTAATATCCTGGCCAAACACAGTAATTCCCTATTTATCTTACCTATAACCTAGCTGTAGCATTTCTTAATGAATTAACTGATTTGTTTTTCGATAATATGTTTTATTTATTTTTTTACTTTTGGTAATATTGCTCATCTATTATTGTGATAACACAATTATTGAAAACAGTTTGTGTTTAGTTTTCTAAAAGCGACTCCTTGAAAAAAGCCTTTTTACCAAATTCTCTAAAACTGCCTCTATATCATGAATCAAGATTCTGTCATTGCAGCGCCTATTTCTTCCCTCCAACGTATTTCAGAAACACATTTAAGTGAACTGTTTAACTGTAAAACGAGATCACGCATTATATGATAAAACATGATCCGTTTAATTCAGCTTTCAATTTTCAATTTGAGTGAAAACACAGGAGAAAACTATCTCTCTGCAGAAAATAAGATCGATAACCACCGCTCTACCAATCACTGTTCAGCTGTGTGCGTTTTATTCCTCTGTGCCGGTATAGGTGACTCAGGCAGCTTCACTATATGTGCAGCCACAAAGTGAAAAAAATGTGATCTTCTAAACTGATAATTCTCCCGGGCTCCATCTCTATGTGTCAGCCAATCCAATATTTTACTGTTGGACTTTCAAAAGGCACGGCTCCCCTTAGGCATACAAATGCGATTCAATGATAAATGCGCTGGTGAGTTACAGCCCGGCTGGAAAGCAGCACGGTCTGATATGCACATGCCAATGAATCCGAGAGCTACACACATTGTCACAGACGGATTTGCGCACACACACACACACACACACACACACACACACATTCGCACTGAAATGCACATGCATGCACACACTGTCACGGACAGAGGAACACAGGGAATATAACACTTCGAGATGGTAAATCAGGATGCCAGCGCTGAACTTCAATTTCATTTCACGCCGCTGTTGTGGAGTCGGATCGTAACTTAGAGCTTTTTACACACACGCACACACACACACACACACACACACACACACACACACACACACACACTTCAAACACACAAACTCACTAATGCCGGTACGCACGGACAAGTGAAGTCACGGATGCAGCGAGAAATAGAACCACTTTTGCACATATTGAGAGGCAGCAAATTGAAAGGCATAAATGCACACACACAACACACACACACACACACACACACGCAGGCTCACGTAGCTTGTTGTCAATAATTAACATTCATCGACTTTCTAAATCTAGTCCAGAAGATTTGTGAATGCGTTTTGCATTTGTGTTATGGGTTGCGTAGTTGCTTGATATAACTACGCATATATCTGTCTGAGTATGTGTGATTGTCCGCCTGTTTAGCTGTGGGAGACTGAGTTGGATTTTCGTGTGCCCCGATGTTGCCGGGTAGATTGTCCGGTTTTGACTCGGCTGCTGCTCCAAAACTCAGACGATCTTTGATGAAACATTGACCTCTTTTTGTGGAAGCAGTAAAACGGCGATGACACAAGGATACATACAACAACTTATGAGACCCATCTGCCAATGATTCCCAAAACGACCCACATGTGTGTTTGCTGATCCAACACCCTCATTAGCTGGACTGCATCATTTTTATTCAGTGCCTTTGAAAACTACCCGAAAGGCCATTACGAACGCTTCACATGACAGGTTTCGGTTCTGCTACCTCTGGGGTTTTAGCTTCTTTGTGGGGTTTTTTTCTCCCTCTGTTGTTTTTTTATTTGACATTTTTGTGCATTTAATCACACACAACTACAAAAGAATGTCAAGCATGACTCAATAAAGTTCCAAATCGTAATAGATGGCAAAGACGCAGGAGTCCAGAAGACCAACACAGTCGATCCCTGTATCATTATCAATACCAGTCAAAAATCCAAAGTTCTATGTCACATGCTTGCCTTGGTGCTGCACGTGTTTCCTTTAAGGTATTTGTGCGTGTGCATTACAGCCTGTCAACCCTAAATCACAGGCGCTCTATCAAATGACTGCATTTCTTTCAGCTCAGTAATCCTTAAACTAACCTCTTCCTCCAAGTCAATGTCCTCACCTCATCAGCAGACGTTTGATGATGCTGCAGTGGAAAGGTACCACAGTGTTTTGCCCCGGTGGTACTTGATGTTTGAACAAGTAATTGCAGCAGTGTGTAATCAGCTAATCAAACAGTGGGGCCACTTGCTCTCATGAATATCCTCTCTGACACTTGGCTAATGATAATTTGACCTTAATTGATCTTTCTGCTTGAATTACGGTTAATCAGGGCACAAAGGATAAAGACATGAATTTGCGAGTGTCCCTCTGTTCACATAATATGGCGGAGAACACATCGTTGCTTCGCCATCTCCCTCGAGCTCGCAGACCTTTTTTTTCTCTGCTGTAAACCATCGTCATCAGCTTTTCCTCTCATTCTTGTTCGCGTGCCGACGTGCGCAATTGAAATGCTTGACTTTGGCAAGTATGTGCCGTTGTGCGTTGTGTGTTCATCACTCATGCCAGTTTAGCCAGCAGCCCACGGAACCTTTACACGGAGTGTTATTGCTCGTGGGTTCATGTGAATGCATGCATGTCCATTATTCTGGATATAGCCTCCGGACGGACATGTGTTTGTGTGCTTGTGATGTCCTGCAGGTCTTAACACCGGTGACCTCACAACATGGCGTTATGTTGGCTCTTTATGGTAATGAATCTGCTCTGGGAAAACAACCACAGGGCTGCTCTCAGTGCCCTGCATAATCTCACTGGGAATAGAACGTGCATCTTCCCTCTCATGGCGAAGATCTAGTTGATTCTTCCTGGTAACCCCTTGAGCCCCGAGGACACACCCACACCGGATTTGACTCACATGAGATCACTTTCAGTCTCAGCAGTTTGCGGTGTTCTCGATTCAGTTTTCTGTCACTGTTTATCTGTTTATAATCCTTAAATTACCACCGATACGACTCGCTTGACTTCTTCTTCATTGCAGTGCCCCAAAAAAACAAAAAATACTTCAAGTTGTGATAGACTGTTTAATCATAAGGGGCCCCGTCACTTGTTATCAACATATATGAGTAGAGTAATGAGTACAAATAATCCGATTTTAACTTTGTAAGGGAAATATATGGTTATTATTCTCATTTGGTGTTCCAACACTGCTTACAATGCCATGCCTATTACCAAGAGATCAATAGCACTTGAGCTGAATGTCATTATGGTTATTAGGCCTGCGTGTGTGTGTGTGTGTGTGTGTGTGTGTGTGTGTGTGTGTGTGTGTGTGTGTGTGTGGTAATGAGGCACGAAGACATTATGCAGGGTGGTGCGATCGCCTGTGCATAGTGATCACATGAGTGTACTCATTATCGTGTCCGCTTGTGTTTCCGCTGTTGCTACAAGGTGTATTATGCATTTGCGGGCGTGATCGGAGATATACCAAGCACTCATGAGTGCTGAAGTTTCAGGGGCGGTATTTTCAAGGTGAGAGGGAGAGAAATTGATGGAGATTGGAGAGGGAAAGGTGAGCAGAGAGATATACAGAGGGAGAACGAGATAAGGGGGAGACGGAGACGGTGAGAATAACTTGCAGGAGAACAGACAAAGGCAAAAATAGAAGGTAACAACAAGTGATTGCCGCAGCTGAGTTGGCAGTACCTGAATGTGCAGTCGCACATGACACGTGTACCTGAACCAAACCAGAGCTTCTAAGTTTAAGGATGACAACAAAGCTCATGAAAAGACCGAAACCAACAATGGATTGATCCTTTTATCAAGTATTGCCCTGTGCAGCCAAACCCTTATGGAGCTTATTTCTCTGTGCCAAAGAGCTCCATTGTTGTCCAGAAACTATTCAACATAAAATCAATGAGCCACGCTGTATCAGTTCATAGCTGAAAATAGTCCCAGACAAAAATGCACTATGTATTCCTCTTTGACTTACGTGCCCGTCTGTTTTTGGAATTGACTTCACTGTTTGTATTCTTCCACACCAGTGACAGCCATGGCTAAGGGCTAATTATGACAATTTAACACAAATGTCTAATTCCAGTTGAAAATGAAACTACATTTGTGACCGGTTCTCAAATATGAACATTTACAGTGGAAAACAATGTATGTTGGGCTGGAGGCCACACACAGGGGTATGGAAGTCAGGGTACCGAGAGATGAACTAATGCTATGGCAACTGACGGTTTATTTTCTGTGGCCATTGCATAAGTCACAAGTCACTCCATTACCTGCTATTAACCTTTCTGGTAGCCAGAACCAGACGGATCCATATTCACATTAAAGTTGCAGGTGAAAAAGTCTGAGTAGCTTGATGAATCAGAAGAGTCGGCTTTAGCTCGCGGCTGCAGAAAACGTCATTGTGGTAACGACAACTCTCACAATGTGTCGGCACACAAGCAAGGACATTTAATATCATCGGCATGTGGCTCGTTGGCTTTAGAGCGAATAGTTACTGCTTAAAAATGTGTTGTGTCTGTGTTTGAAAATGTACACAACCTCACATTGAATCCATCATGTTTACACACGAGCTTCAAAAATAGTTGAAGCACAAAGAGGCAAAAACATAGAAGAAAAACTAAATGAGAGACACTAGTGAGAGAGAGAAAAAAAAAGAGAGCTGGAGAACTTAAAGTTCAAAGCAGGATTTGGGTAGAGGCAGATGGCAGGGAGGGGAGTGAGGAGACAGGGGTGGAGGACCAGAGATAAAGATAGAGACCGACTGCCAGAGTGGGAGGACGAGGAGGCGAGGGTGAACCTTGATACGGCGGAGGGAGGAAGACAAGAAGAAGTTAAAGGGAGAGGACAGAGATGAAACGCGATGGAGATGGAGAGGGAGCAAAGGCTAGACAGAGGAATGGATATTGGAAGGGACAGACTTAGAGAGGGAGTGATGCAACCCTGTGAAGATAAGGAGGATGGGATGTGGCAGCGGAGAGGGGAGGTGGGTGGGGTTTGTGGGGGGGCTCAAGAGAGGAGGTCAAAGAATCACCGCTGTGTTGAGAGTCTCAAGGACGTTCACGGGGAAAAAAGCTCTGAAAAGGTCGTTCCAGCAAAATATTGGAAGGGACACGCTCCTGCTTATAAATACTGCTTTCTGATCACATCAGTCGGACTCTCCTCCAACAGCTTAATGCCACCTGAAGATGGTCAAAGCAATTTTAGGCAGGGACCTTTTTCTAAGGTTTTAATAACACAGTCTCTCACTTTGATAACATCGTCGAGTTAATAACACTCTACAGCGTGCCCTGTAGAATTATGATCTTCTCAGAGACTTACAATAGCGAGTGTAACGCAGGAAGGTTTCTCCTCTCTTCTCCCTCCACTTACTCGTCACATAAAGCACAAGGGCACCCGCGTCATCATCAAAGCTAACATCAAAGTCAAACTTTATGGTTTCTTTTTTTCTTTTTTTTTACTAAGATGCAAATAACTTTTTTTTTTATGTAAATAAAGTCACACATCCGTTCAAAGTGACTCGACTGAGGAGGAGATCAAAGAAGAGGGGCATTTCTAGCCACCAACATGCATTATGCACGCACATTAGTTGGACTCGGGGAAATGGCGAGGTCAGGCGGGGAGATAACTTTTACGGACAGACGGGGGGGGGGGGGACAAAACACGAGCAGACAGTAAGGGCAGGGGGAGAGGGGGGGGATGGATAGAGAAGACAGAGGGAGAACAAACAGTGTCAGGTTAATGTTAATGGGGACGGGGATCTTGTCTTATTAAATATAGATGACTCTGTTATGGGACATGAAATATACATGAAACACTACGTTTGACATCCGTACCAGCTGCGTTACATCGAGAGAAGGAAGCTCGCTCTCGAAAAAAAAAAAAAAAAAAAACCCATCAAAATGAGAGGCACTGTGGTGAGAGAGAGCGAAAGGAGGGAGGGGGACAGTCGGACAAAAGGGAAAAGACATGGAGAGAGACATCAGGGTAAGACAAGGATCTTGATAGCATGTGATCCCAGGCCAGCGGGGGCCACGCTTGTTTTTTTGTCTTCTCTTCATAGACGAGGGCTTTTCCAGAGACGGGGATCAATATTTTATTGTTGTTTGTTGTTGTGCTGTTGATCCTCAGTGTTTAAGTGTTAATCTGAGGTCTTCACTCCGTGTGGTCATGACAGGGCCCATGGGACTTATAAGCAGAGCAGGGCTACTAACCCCTGTGTCCTGGCTACAACTCCCATCAGGCTCACATATATATCCCTGAGGCCCCGGGGTCACGGCCCCGACAACTTTTCTGACCCCGCGGACAAAAGGGAGTGTTTCTGTGTCGGCCCGTGAGGTCATTCATAGAAGGATAAAGGCAACGCGGGCAACACAAGACTTTTGTCTACATTCTCCCCGTTTTGGAAAGTAAAGATAGCATTTTCCCCCAGTGCCTCCTCTATAGGTCTCGGTTGAAACAGTGGCAGAGTGTGGAAGAAAATATGATTCTTTTGTTCCCGTTCTTAATGTCATAATTATCCAAGGTAGACTGCTATACGGTCCTGTAGAAGCCACAAGGACAAAACGGGCCAACACTGCAGCTGGTTTTGGAAACGTCCTGTTACATTAAGAAATTAGTTCTCCGAAATGTGTTTCTAAAAACATCTGAGGGGAGAAATAAGCCACGCAGCTGAATCTGTTTTCATTTTAGACGGTTAGTTGGTTTATGCCACTGCCGCTACAATTCACTGGCTCAGCAATGTGCATAGGTGGACAGTAATAAATAACCCCCTATTAATTGAATTGAAAAGTTTGATTTGTCAAATAATGATGATTCCAGTCAGTTGAAAACTGTCATCAGATAATACATTTGACCTTTTGCTTCCGTGTGTTTCTCGGTGCTAGTTGCTAGAATGACTAACAGAATACGCAGGAACGTCCACACACAGGATAATTTGCTTGTTGTATGTGCTGGCTTCTCTTTTTGACCGTCTACACCCATGTGCTCAGCCACTATGCAGTGACATTGGACTTATGACCGGTTGATATCACTTACACTGAACCTCTGCCTCTGTCTTTGTTTCCAGTTGCTAGGAACCAGTATGAGCGAATGGGCAGTGATGTCACCATGCAGTGCGGCTCCCTGGACAATGACGCATCGGTGTCATGGAAGGTGAACGGGACAGATGTGAAAGCCCAGCACCGTCTAGAGGGTCCCAGACTGATGCTGACCGAAGTGGACCTGGGCCACAACGGACTCTACAGCTGCTTTCAGAACCCGCACGGAGAGAGGCGTGACACCATCTACCTCCACATCGGCAGTAAGTACCCAGACAATCGCCCGCCGAATGTCATTTCATATAAGACATGATGAATCTTTAATCATCCCAAAGGGGAAACTGGATAATTGCTGCAGAATATAAATGAGAAGAAGAAAAAAAAAAACGTGGTGCCACTGACCACGATGCAATTACCACTCCAAAGGAAAAAATATGATTTATTAATGAGACATTTTAGACAATTTTGTGTGTATATATATATATATATATACATATATATATATATATATATACGTGCAGAAAGCAAAGGCAACAACAATGCAATGATTGTGTTATGGCTCTGTTATGGCTGTCCTGCTGGCTGTACACTGCAGCTGTTGAGCTTGCCATCTAAAGAGTCTGGGGCCATGCGATTGGCTGAGAGGTGAGAGGATTGTGACCACACCACTGGCATGAAAAGTGACATCATTGAAATTGACAGTATGAAATAAAAATAATGTAACTTTTAATTGTGAGTTATAACATTTGAACGGCTGAACATGATGATAACAGTCCTTACAGTAGGAACCGCTGCCGGCTGACAAGCTAATGATTAGTTGTTCAAATGACATTTGGTCATTTTGCAGTTATGGCCGTGAATTTAAATTATCATGCAAAAGGTAAATGGGCGTCGGTTTAACGGCGTGTCACGGTGGCGTGTGAGTTGGCATAGGCCTCCGTTGAGCTCCATTATTCTGATGGTAGAGGTTAATATGCTGGGCTTGTGCATAATAATGCTATTGAAATAGGATCGACTTGTAAATGACAAGTAGCCTTGAGGATCTTTGGATGGAAAACCACCTTAAGGTATTTAGCTAAAAATCTTTATTATAAAGCACCTTTTTGGTCATTGGTTGAATACTTTCTCTTCGACATTATTAGTTTAACACTTGATTCTGCGTGGCCACTTACTATCAGCAATTCATATTTGCATTACAACTTGTTCTCCAAAGGACTCCACTGTATATAGTCAAATATGTAGCGGTGGTTTTATCTAAGGAAAACCCAGGATGAGTGTGTTTTCAATTTCTTTATATTGCATCCATTAATACCTGTGACAGCTCCCTCCTCTAATCTGCGCCTTTACCTCCTCCTTTGCCTCGTGTTGGGCTGTTGTAGTACATGTGTCACCGCATCAGTTTTTCATGTTTGATGCCTGTGTCTATTCTGAAATGACAGATTTGAGGAAAAACATGTTGTAGTCAACAGCGAATTCGTGCTTCCTTATCGTAGCAGGGAGAAAAAAAAAAGTGATGCACTTCTGTATTATCTCTGCTCGCCAGTTCCTTCACATAGAAGTGATCACATTCCGTCTCCATCTATTTGTGTCTGTTGCTAATATAAGGAATAGGCAATGGTTTAAATTGAATTCCCGCGGGTATCACGCTGCAGCTGCTAGCTGGTGAAATTAGATACATTTCTTTGGCATCAGTCATGGCAGACCACTACAAATCGGAGCCAAAAGTGGCACCGTTTTGATACACTGCAGTGGAAACCCCATCATTCATCATTCCCGTGGCATTGGAAAATCGGAGCCCGTACCAGATTTCTTATTTTTGACACTGTTGCACTATAAAGTCCATCTCAGGCCTAAATCGGACAAAGGTGGATTGAAAGAAAGGTAGACTGGTTGCCCTACCTGAGCAAGATGTCAACACGGTGTCATTCAATTTTAGAAATTAAACAAAACAGCATAGGGACAAAGTGAAAAAGTGGTCGGAAAGCATCCCCATTGGCTAAACAGGAAACCACACCTGTATGACTCCACCCAGTTGTCAGCGGGGCCGATAGAAAGCCAAGCGCACAACCCCGTCGAGATTGTATCCCTGGCCCAAGTTGGATGCAACATTCCCATGCAAATGTTTGATGAATGAGACTGTACGCGAGTGTGACAGTTTGGTTAATCATATCGCCGATGATGAATTACTGAATGCTGAAATAATACTAAATTAATGAGAGTTTTATGTCATGGTAGGTTATGTCAGGAGGGTGAATGATGCAATGCATAAACAGACCAGAAAGTTCACGCGCGCGCTTGCGCGCGTGTGTGTGCATGTATGTGTGTGTATCAGAGAGCGAGGGAGAGAGAGAGAGAGAGAGGGAGAGAGAGAGAGGGAGAGAGATGTATACCTCATGTCTGTGTGCGAGCTACTGCATGTGTGTGCATATACTCCTTTTTCACCAGCGGCCATTTTCTGCAACATAATGACACTTTGGTGGTCCCAAACAGTGTGTGTTAGACATGGTGAGAGACAGTTGGATGTAATTGTCTTGATATCAGTTGGTGATTTTATGAGACACACTGGGGCGACATCGACATCAATTCTGCATCCCCATCCCACTTTTCTTTTCCAATCAGCTTTTTCTTTTTCGACCCTACTGTATCCCACCCCTCCTGTACTTTTCTCCTGTGTTCCTTTGTCTCTCTCTCTCTCTCTCTCTCTCTCTCTCTCGCTCTCTCTCTCTCTCCCCCTCTCTCTATTTTTATCTGTTTTTTCATTATGTTAACTGTCACCTACAAAACTTTAAAGTGTCACGCAGACACAGCGCTAACGACATCATGACAGGCTACACTTTGTCGTGATTACCATCATGATGATAGTTTGATTTTATGCAGTGTTTATGGCGCACACCGGGGGCTTGTTATGTTTTACACGGATGTAAGTGTTATCAGGAGAACAGCACAGAGCCATCTGTCTATCCCTTTTTTTTTTAAATGTTCTCCTTCACCCTTTGTCTCTTTTCACCTCAAACTTTTTGACCTTCCCATCCTCCTCTCTCTCTCTCTCTCTCTCTCTCTCTCTCTCTCTCTCTCGCTCTCCTTCTCGTTCTTTCCTGCATCCATTCCTTCTCTCCCGCCTGTCTTTCTCTATCATCTTTGCGTCTCACTCTCTCAATATCCGTCTCCAGATCCTTCCGCCCCCCCCCCCCCCCCCTTCTTCCATCTCCCTCTGCCCCTCTTGTGTTTTGGCTTCTAGTTTTGCGGCGGCATCTGTTAGCTGTGTGTTTACACTGGTTTGCATTAGGAACGGAGGACGTCATACTGTGACCCCCGGACCCGTCTGTGTGTGTGCGTGCGCTCGCTCCACCTTCACGCCCCTTTCTCATGGAGCTTTCGTGATCTTTCTCCAGGAGTGCGTCAACACAACATCGCGAGGAGGCCGCGGTCGCTCGCGTCTTTGACTTGTATTTTCATGCGAAAGTCTATTTGCATTGTTTCACCACTGTATATTGGGTGTTTATATTCCGCCTGTCACTTTGGATATACACAAAGCTTCAATTACTCAAAAGAAACTTCAAAAATATGCATAAATATGGAACCGTGTGCTCGTGTATGCTGACGGATAGAAGCGAGGACTTGTGCCGGTTATGTTATCGCACTGTGGTGTTTAAAAAAAAAAAAAAAAAGGGGGCCTATCTCGTCACACACCATCACCAGAGTGCTGGAGGACATCTCGAGACACAGTTGTCTTGAAGAATAGTGTTGTTCAATGACAGAGAGATAGAAAGTGACAGACTAATATAGAAAAATGAAATGGCATGGACAGTAAATGTTCATTATAATTTAATAAGTAAGAGGTCGTAAAACTCGAAAGCTCTCTGGTGAAATACAACATCCCTTTTCCTTTGCTGTCAAAACGGGGGGGAAGTTATTGCTGCCCTGCCCTTTTCTGGCTTGGTCCATTCTTCTGTGTATTGCTGTCTTCAATGGCCATCAGCTAAACACAATTTATAGCTATAGCCAACATTGGCTGCGCCCAGCCAGTTATTCAGCCTCCCAGCCAACACAACATCAGCTGCAGTGGGTCGTATCTCCAGCCAGTCACCCCGGTGACCTGTCACTCTGTCGGTCTGCGAGACGACTGGCTGCCAGTGAGCAGCCAGTCGTCAGTTAAAAGACAGGGTGAGCACATCATTTACTATTCACACCTTCACTAAAGTCATTTTCTTATCAACTGTCATCACAGATGACGTTAAATGGATAAAGTAAAAAAAAAAGAAAAACTTCTGACAGATTACTCGAGAGACAAAGAGGACAACCGTTAGTCCCAGAACGCCCGTCACCGTAATGACGAGGTTATCAACACATATATATATATATATATAATGAAGAAAAACATTTACATTGTGAGCAAGAGTGGCGTCTGCTTCATCGTGATTTTATACCATAAATCACCAAACAAGAAAAGGGGGTTCTTCCTTTAGGTATGGCATTGACTCGGGGTTGTAAAGGAATCCCGTCTGAGTCGCTCTCAGATCTCAGCGGTGCCATTACGCAAACTGTTTTTTTACTTTATTTTTAACGCTACAAATGATAACCCATAAGTCCTAACCGGCAGTGTCGTGGCCGTGCGTAGGGGTTGTCAGGCCGGGTCCATTTGGCTTTCTACTCTTTCTCTGCAAGTCTTTCAGTCTCTGTCTTTCTCTCTCAATCTAACTAAGTGTCTAAATTACACTGCTATATTTACAGTATGAATCACCAGCATAACAGATATACAGCTTGAGAGGGAAAAGGTTTGTCTACCGTCAGAGATCTGTTTTGTGGTTATCAGTCAGTATCTCGTGACCGTTTGGGCTCGAGAAAGACAGCTTTATCGGAAAAAATTCTATTTTTGGCATTTTTATTTTTAGCACCGAAGTATCCAAAAGCGTTGTAATCTTGGTCACGTAATCTTTAAGCAGATAGTTACCGATTCAAATAAAACAATTGACACTTTTAGACTATTTTGTGTTCATCTCTACACAACATTCCAAATATTTGTTTGTTTTTTGAAATTCTCAAAGTATGGTAAATATTAGGATAGCTTTCATGTGAGACCATTTCAGTGACATTATATATTCCCTCTCGGCCTTGCACCAACATTAATTACAGCCAATACATGTGTAGCCCCGCCCTCATCTTAACCCGAGGATAGAAGGCAAATAAAATGAAAGCGGGCCAATTAATGAAGGTCAAACTTGATGGATCCATTCCTGCTCAGCTGGTTCAATCAAATGTTTACCTCCAGATGGAAGACCACAAAACGTGCACGTACACATGCACTTTGGTTGCCTTCAGCCTCACTAAGGATGAGTTAGAGGACGAGTGAGTTCTGTTGTTAGATTGATGTGCATCTCCGACCCTCAGGCAACTTATATCCACACACACACACACACACACACACACACACACACACACACACACACGCACACACACACACACACGTTCCAATTGGTATCTATTTCCTTTCAGTGAGCAGCTTGTTTGTATGTGTATCCCCACACACACACACACACTCAGGGGACCCATGCTACATGGCTGGGTAATGGAATTGTCTTGTCTCCTTGCAGACAGATCGCTGTGGAGGAGGGTGAACATGTACTGTAGAGCTCCATCTCCTCTGGGACTTCCTGTTCAAACCAGGAAGTATTTGGCCCCACATGTTAGGCCACCGTTAGAGCTACTCAGCTTCCATTTTAATTACTCCCCTTGCTTTTTCCCAGTACTCGGTCTATCATAATAAATAGCAAATACCTGCACGGAGGATTTACACGGCCTTCGGATTTAATTCAACGGTTTGTCAACCTCGGCCGGTCTCTCTGGGTTTCGTTGCCGTCAGCAAGAGTAGCGGCCCAGCTTCCTGAACCGTTGTGGAATGAGTATTTTAAAGTCTTAAAAAGGATGGGCAAATACTTCAGATTTTATAAAGTATTATTTAATTTGAAAAAGCCATGAAAATCATGAAAAGTAAAAGTTGATCACATGCTGTTTCTGATTTATAAAAACATTATGGAAACTGATATATGGGTTGATGATACTCATATGTGGCCTCTTTCATCTAGAAAAAGGCGACGCCTGCCAAGACATTGATCTGTAGAATGTTGAAAAGTTTTGGGGATTTTTCCAAGTGGCAGTGCCGCCAAGTGTCCTCAAGCATAACCTGGACTCTCTGCCGCGACCAGATGTATTGTACTCTCGCTGACCTCTGACTTCTCAAAATGAATTAGGACTTTCCTGCAGAAATCAATAATGCATAAACTGGACTGTTGTGGATGAGAATTTTAATGCTAAGCGTAAATTGAGCCACAAAGCAGCTGTCCAGTTTTATGTTCAGTAACAGCTTGGAACAGGAAAAGAAATGTCCAACGAATATACCGTAGTTAATTTCCTCTGCCACTGTCTTCTGTATCTAATAATGTTCTACTCAACATCTAAATATTCATCCTGTCACTGCATTTGTCTCCTGTTCTCTCTCCTTCTCCTCTTTTTCTCCTCATTCCCAATGTCTTGCCTCTCCATTTTTTGCTCTATTTGCCGCACAACAGCAACTCCCATCACTTTATTGTAGCAGACAACCATAACAAATGGGAAAATGGGCCCGCTTCAAGAAGTCAATGGGAAGCCATGAGGGAAACTCAAACATATTAGAAAGAAGAAAAAACAGTCATTGTGTGCTTTGGCCTCTTTGTATCCGTTGGGTATCGGGAGTAATCTGGCAAGACAGATTGTTTTCCCTTTCCCTCTCTCTCAATGCTGCTGTGTCAAAGAGGAGATGGTGTGGCAAATATCCTTAGCAGCGTCAAGGCCTCAGAAACATACTTTGACGGTTTACACTTTATAGAGTACGGTGTTTATCCAGAATTTCAAAGTATATGTATTTGTACCCCAGATTAGAGCTCACCTTCTCTGTGCATTCAATATGAAGGAGCACCTGTACACACATACACATATACATTGATCCAAAGTTGAATTCCAAAGGCTTTAAAGCTCAGCTGAGGTCGTCTTTGCGCAAGACTTGAGTTCAGTACTGTGATCTTTTTTTTTATTTATTCTTTAACATCTTTTTTTTTTTCTCCACAACACACTTCATACATCACTCTCACCCGTGTATCATTGCCTCCCTCACCCCCCCACCCCCCGACTGCTACTACTTTTTTCTCTTCTCATATTTTAAGATTACGGCCGATCCCTTGGTTTCTATCTCATTCCATGGCTTTCTTTCTCCTCCACTAATCCTCTTATACCGCCCTCTAGTCCATCCCATATCACCCAATACGTTCTCCTTTTCTTGTCGTCTCCCTCTCCATACTTTGGTGTACATAAGCTTCCCTTGAAGGTGTCACACCGCGACTTTGCGCTCCAGCGTGCCCCTGCTGTCCTCGTTGGATGTGACGCATATTAGTATGTACCACGCAGCTATGAGCTCCATCTACAGTGCAGATAAACACAAACAGCTGAATACTAATCAGTCAGTGGTATCTCATGAAGGCAATGTATTCTGGCCCGCTGTTATAGTTTGACAAATTACTCAAATAAAACAGAAAAAAACCCAGAACAAATAACAAATATAATGTAATAGCTTACTGTGACAGTAAATATATAGCAAACTCTGTATAATTTATATATACAAATTCTACAGAGTTCAAGCTTCTGTGTAAAAAAACACAGATAGTTTAGAGGAAGAAGAGAAAGCTGTAAAATGCAAATCAGTGTGAAACTGAAGTTCATAACAGGGGCCCGTAGATCAAATCGCCGAGGTGCGGTGAAAGTCTCCCCGGGAAGAAGCTGAAGTGGAGGGAGACTAAGTTAGATAAAGCACAGCTTGAGACAGAGAAGCTTAGGATAAGCAACGGGAGCCTAACACAGGAAATAGTGCAGGTAGAAAGCAGGATTCTGGATCTTTGTGAGGATTTAGCACAAAAAAAAATATATGAAATTGTCCATGTGGTGATGAGAAAAAATGAAATAGGTGCTGTACTTCGTCTGCTAAACAGGATGTGAACCCTATCACTTAAAAAGAAAAACATGGTCGAGCGACGGCGTCGTCAGAGAAGACACGCCAACACATTTAATTGGCATCTGGGTTCAATACAAATGGTAAAATATAGTAACCTATGCAGATTGGGTTGCCTTACAAGACCGAAGTTGGTGAAACTGGAGCGTTCCGTGAAGGGCACACATCCGTGTCAAACACGCGAGGCTCATGGTTTTGTTTTTTCGGTGGCTTTAAAGCCAATTGGAGCAAACGTTAGCGGCTGAACTTGAGCAGCTGGAGCATCGCTTCTCGTCTTCTAAAATGCTGCTCCTTGCTCCAATTAAATGTGCGATGCTCCAGCTCCGTTCCACTCTACTGCTCTGCATGAAACAAAACCGCGGAAGCATATCTGGTAATTGGCAGGGTGAGATGGGTGTGCTGTTGCTGTCCTAAACCTCCTTTGCTTGCGTTTGCTAATCCCACACCTTCCTCCATCCGTCCAATCACTGTTGACCCCTTCTTTAAACCGTTCCCGTCCTCCCTCGACATTATTCTTCTCCCCTCTCTATACGAACAATACCTCACTATAACGATGCTCTTCCCTGTCTGTTTCTCCCTGTTACATCTGCTGGCCTTGAGAAAGACTTGAGTCCACGGTACGATATAATCACGATACTTATGTCACGGTGCAATCTCATTGCGATAACATATCACTTAAGATATTAAGTATCACATATGATGCGATATATCGCGTTTTATTACCCCTTTTCAACTGAAAGTTATGCAGTTTGTCAACATCTTTTTTATCTAATAAGATAAGATTGTCACTCGGTTAAATTCACTTCATTCAATAATTTTTATTGAAATGTTTGTCAGTAAAGCAGACAGACTGACCGACGCTCCAACTTTCTGCCTGTGCCGCTGACTTTGACCATGACTGCACCACAAAAAAATCAATTGTTACCAATAGTTAAAATGTTCTATGCTATGCTGTGATGATGTTTTTCCTCCGTCCCTTACAGTTGTACACCCTGCTCAATTTTTCATGGATGACTGATCATCGCATAAACAGATTTAAAATGGTCTTGGCCGGGTCAATAAATTATGTCAGTTATCTTTGAATCTCAAAGTGCATTTTGAACAAACTGTTGATGAAAAGTGGAAATTGTCTCTCTTATCTCTTATAATAATCCCTAATCTCTCTCTCTCTCTCTCTCTCTCTCTCTTTCTCTCTCTCTCTGCATCTCTTTTTTCCAGTGTCTCACTCCCTTTCTCACTCTAATTACCCATCCAGAGGTAGTGAAATTAACTTACTGACTGTTATTATCTTGTCTCCTCTGTTCGCTCTGCTTTCCTACAGTTGGTGTGCAGCACAACATAAATGCCTTTGGTTCGTCTGTGGGTTGTGTATGTAGGTGTTGCTGCTTGCGGCTGCCTTTTTGTATACGCTTCATATTAATTTGTCACTCTGCCTTTGCGGGTGTTCACATGCATCTTTGTTTATGCCAAGATTTGCAGCTGCATATCTGTGTGTATACGTGTGTGTGTGTGTGTGTGTGTGTGTGTGTGTGTGTGTGTGTGTGTGGGTGTGTGGGTGTGTGTGTGGGTGAGTGTGTGCCTGTGGCTGTCACTGTGTGTTTTGTGTGTGTGCCAAGAAGGTAAAGGCCTGTTCCCTCTTGACTAGTGTCCAGTGAAATAGAAATTTCTGGGCTGTCTCGGCCCTTTTACGGTCCTGTGTGTGTGTGTGTGAGAGAGAGAGAGAGAGAGAGAGAGAGAGAGAGATGGAGGAAAGTAGGGACTTTGACCAGAAAGCATTCCCCCTGGCTCAGTGTCCAGCAGTGAGGTTGAGCTGTTTGCTCCGTTGACGTCAAGCAACTGAGGAATGGTCAGATATCCATAAAACATGCTCATTGGCCATTTGGGGCGTGCACGCCGCATGTGTGTATGTGCCCGCACAAAGCCATTCAAATGTCAAATATCTTGAGGGGGAAACTGTCCACTCCTGCTGACCCCTCTCAGCCAGCCCTGTCTCATCCATTCCGTTTAATGTGTCCCAAACCACAAAGCAGAACTCTACAAAGGCTTGTTGTCAAAGAACAGGTGTTGAAACTGTTCGCTGCCTCATCTTTCTGGGGATTTTGATTCCCTGAAGATGTCACAATTGATCATACGCCATCACAGTACTGGGCCAAAACAAAATAATCAGTTTCTTAACTGATTTATACCCTAAATAGTGATGTTTTTTTGTCTCAGTTCTTTTGCTACATCTTCTATTATCTCCTATAGCCACCTGTTTAAATGTGCTGTTGTCTAAGAAAATAAAAAGGTACATGGTTTGGTGTGGACATATCATCCCATGAAACTCACTTATTAAATAAAGCTATATCGATGGCCAAAGAGCAAAACCTCCTCTCTTAAAAATGCACTTTTTTGAGAATACTAATACAATTTGTTAAGGATACTCAATGCATAATACAAAATACAAAAAAATACAAAAAGAAAAAAAGATATACAAAGTGCAGTCGGGGTTATTCTCCACTTTTCCTGGATAATTTTGCAGATAGGAGGTTTTGCACAATACATAATATACAAATAACTCAGTGGTGAGCCAATCAGTATTTTGTAAAATATAGTGAAAGCCGGGTACATGCCTGACATTGTGGATGTATCGGTTTTAATAACCTCATCTCCTGAGACCAATCAGATATTCTGTGTCACATGTCATGGGGACCTCATCAAAAATAGATTGTCACGCATCAGCATTATGAAAGTTTAAAATCCACCGCAGCCATTGGCGAGTTTTGCATAAAATATGAAGTCTCACAGAGAGATTTTTCTGTTTTATAAAGATCTTCTTTTTTTCTTCATATTTCATAAATGACAGTCTTTAGTTTCTTGTACATTTTCATCAGAGTAAAATAAAAGGTTTCCTCTATATTATTTAGGTTCCCATTTGCTGCTTAACAGCAAATATGCAATTAGTAAGCATACCCTTACTCTCAGCTGAGAGCCAACGCACATATAGGGAGTGTCATAAACCCAGAGAGGGTATGACCGAGAGTCAATGGGCCTCATGCAGCCACATTCTCTTGAAAGAGCGTCAGTGCTTGCATTATTGGAAAATCCAAAAGCATCAAAGAGCCGACATTCACACTTTAACCCACAGATGTAATCTAATCATTAACTAAAAAAAAAAAAAACATATAATGATCTAAATTTGACTATGTGTATGTGTTCTATATATATATATATATATATATATATATACTGTATATATATACCTCAATTCAAACACGTGTGTTTCCTTGCATAGGACAACCCTTTGTGGACTGTGAAAATACAAACAGAAGTATTAAGGAAATGTGTTCTTATACCACTTCCTGAATGAGGCCCCAGTTGATAATAAGAAATAAAGAGTAATCAAACGAGAGAGTGAGGAAGGAAATGAATGTATTGAATGTAGAAAACCAAACGTGAGGATTTTTCCTTATGCAGACTCCAACATTATACCACATGCATATGCATGTCCCTGCATGCTCACTAGATATACTTTTTTTCTCCCCATATATCCTTATATGTGTGTGTAATGAACTAGGCCCTAACGTAATTTCACGCTTCAAGTTAAAAGTGACTTCTCCATTTACTCTGTTCAGGCTTTTCTATTTGATGCAGCAAACTAATCTGCGCTTCCATAGGAGATTGTTTCCCACTCACTCACTGATGTGTTAAGCTGATGATAATATACAGGCAGACTGCTTGCCCCCTAAGATGTGCTTCTGGAACGTATTCTGCTGCATCGAGCCTCCGTAGGAACAAAGAGATACGTCTTTGGTGGCATATTTGAGTCCAAGAAACGGGTTAATATTGTGTCGATTCAAACCAAAAATATATGCTTGTAACCTTCAGGAGGGGAGGCTCTATTGCAGGACTGTTTCATTAGGCTGCGTGCATGTACCCAATGCATACTGGATTTCCTTCATGCACAGTACATACACCTAGCATATGAATTAGATCTAGGAGCAGTAACAGAGTAGTAGTAGCTGTACTAGCAGTAGTGGCATTGTGTACTGCATTAGTCTGCATTAAATAGAGGATTCTCGTGCTTCGTAAGGACCCAAGAACTACTACCACCAAGACTTAGCTGCAGCGGCGCTGTCATCCTGGTGATGTCTCAGTTACACCAGCTTGTTGGTCCACTCTCCTGGGGATCGAGCAGCTGGGAGCCTGGACTGTGGCTAAATGGATGGATATACCCAGAGAACACAACAGCATGGGAAAAGAAAAGCAGGGACAGGGATATACAGACGGAGAAAGATGGGAAGAGATACAGTCGAAGGCAAGAGTGTGGTTAACTTGCAATATGAAGATGTGTTTACAAGACTGTCAGGTTTAAAAAAGAAATAAAAAATAGGAATGGCACGAAAATGTGGCTCTTTAGGAATATACCTACCAGAAATGTTTGATTAAAAAAATGAAAAAAAGAGCTGAGAGGGCTTGATGTGAAAGAGTGGGCTATGGGAAGTAGAAACTCTGCTTGTGTTTAGGATAAACAAACACTGCCTTCTGGATGTTCGGACACATGCATGCTCTCGCACACACACACACACACACACACACACACACACACATGTTGCGGTGGGCGGATGACAGGAGTCTCATGCAAACATAGCTCCTGTGTCGAATGAGCCGCTCTTATTGTGGAAAAACAGAGAGATGTTGGTCTTGGCCGGACAAGAATGTGGGCTGTAATGGAACTGTGTGTGTGTGTGTGTGTGTGTGTGTGTGTGTGTGTGTGTGTGTGTGTGTGTGTGTGTGTGTGCGTGTGTAGTGCTGCAACGAAAGCTCAAGCTTCCAAGTTATTTGTGCAGGCTTTTTGCTTCAAACTGTGGGCACACACACACACACGCACACGCACACACACACACAAACACACACACACACACACGCACACGCACACACACACACAAACACAGAAAGACAACAACATATACACACACATGCACGTTAAACACTTTTATAGCACGTCTAATTATCTATTTTACAGTTTGGGAAAGTGTAAACCCGGCTCTTTTTGGCACATTTCGAGTTGTACATCTAAGGATGTGTGTGTGTGTGTGTGTGTGTGTGTGTGTGTGTGTGTGTGTGTGTGTGTGTGTGTGTGTGTGTGTGTGTGTGTGTGTGTGTGTGTGTGTGCGAGCGCTTACTTCCTCTTTCCATCTTTCCCTTCCCTCTGCTTCTTTTCACGTTGCTTTTCTCTTTCTTTCAACTTCCGACGCTGTTATTTACTTATTTATTTATTTTTTGCTTTCAGCCAACGTCATTCATCCATTTTCTCACATTATCTATCGTACCTGTTCATCTCATCGCCTAACCAGCCTCGTTAGCTTTCAAGTGTTTGGGAGGGCAAATCACACAGAATCCGATCAAATACCGTGCTGCTCCTCTCACCGACTCAACCCTTCAGGAACTGCAAAACCTTCGGTTTTCTTTTTCTTTTTTGCTTTGCTTTTCATGTGAAAAGCATTCAGTTAGCCTCGGTTGGAATTTATTTCATTTATTGTGGGTTATATAAGCTCTTGGGGAATTATTTGTGAAGATCACAGTTTTAAATCGACAGTTACAATACCGATAAAGACGCATTGTTCATTCTGTACGCTACAGTTAGAATTGAAAACCTTGACATCAAGGCAGGGACAAAACCGATCCTCTAACACATTGTGAGGAACCATGAGTGATTGATGAACCTCCAGTGTCATAAAAAACTCTATTATGATGAAGCATGCGCAATAATTCATTACAAGTAACCCTATCAGTTTGAATTTAGAGAGCACTTTTTTTGAAGAATACCCTAAATTACCCCTTTGTCTCCTCTTTGTCACTAATCAAAGGTGTGAAAGTGGTCTTTGATTCAGGATTGAGTGTCCGCAACACATCCTTTAGCCACGGAAAAGCAAACACACTCTGAAACACATAGTCCATGTTAATTCTACTACGAGGAATTTGTATTTTGTGTCGATTCTGGCGGTCCCTGTGGACTAAAGTGGAAGTGTTTCCGAGCACCGAAATCCCTCTGGAAAAACTAACAGGCCTAAGAGTCCTGGTTCTGGTTCTCCCGTGCCTCCCTTCCCTCCAGCGGTCCAAGCAACGCGACCGTGGCATGAAGGAATACAATTCGCAATCCGTCCCATTTAATAGGACCGTGCAGCGTTGCTTCCCAGTTCTGATGTTATTTTAGTTTCCATCCATCCTCCATGACATTATCTGCCACCACACATTCGTAGAGCCAGTAAGAGGCAGGTGACATTTGCTTCTTCTTTGTAAATGTTGAGAAGAATCTGGTAAAAGTCATGAATATTGTGAGATTAAATGACTCATGAAGCAGCCAACCTGCAGAATCCCCAGCACAAACCATTCCTCCAATACCTTGTGGAAAAAAAGACAATTATAAATAATTCATGTATTTATTAAGAGGCACACACACACACACACACGCACGCACGCACGCACGCACACACACACACACACACACACACACATGCACACATTTGTCTGTAGTGGTGTGATAAAGCGAGATTAACTTTATCAGAAAACTCAGAAGAGAAAAGAAATAATTTCAGATTTCTTTCAGCATCTCTGGAGGGGAAAGTTATTGTGTGCTAATCAGAGAGAAAGATGAAATCATCAAAGCAATATTACAGTCTACTGAGTCCGCCTGCATCTCCATGCTCAGTGTGCTTTCTCATTTCTCTCTCACCCTCCGTCTGCTTTCTGCTTCTGCCTTCTCCTCTCTGTCAAGTCCTCTTTTCCTCCAAGCCTCTCTCTCTCTCTCTCTCTCTCTCTCTCTCTCTCTCTCTCTCTCTCTCTCTCTCTCTCTCTCCCTCTCTCTCTCTCTCTCTCTCTCGAGTGTCCTTTCTGTCAATGTTCCTCACTTCGCCTCCATATGCCTGATAACGATTTGAGCTCGTTGCGTTTTTTTTTTTATTATTTCTTTTTACATCTTAGGTGCAGAATATAAAATACAACTTTTACATGTCATAATTCATGGAAATGCAGCCGACAATAGATTAGCACAGACGTAGACAAACACAGGGCATGTTCTGTTGTTGACGTTGTTGTGTGACGCACTTCCTGCTGAGAGATGCCACACAAAAAAAAAAAAAAATAGGAAAAAAACAAAATGAACGTCCTTGCTAATCGGGTGTTGCTGGACAGAAAGCGTTCCCTTACACAGCATTTCCACGCTTGAGTCGTTTCAGTGACGTCATCGTGGCAGCAGATGTTTACGCTGTGTAATCACACAACATTAAATTATGTTATTTGCAAATTACAATGCGGACATTCCGTACATTAAATTGGATTGCTTGGCCTTCGGCTCTCCATGTACATCTCTATTCTCTTCCCCTTCTTATCTTACATGCAGCATCTTTATATTGTCTCTGTCCTTCGCTGCTGTCTCGTAATTATTTTTAAATGTTATTAATTAGAATTATCATATTGTATGCAATTTTTTTTTCGCCGAAGCAGTCAATTGAAAAAGTCTGTCTTGCCTCTGCGGTCCTGTTGCAGTATCTTTGTAAAGCTTATTAAGAAATAATTAACCTAATTCACTTTTGCTTCAGGCAGAGTATCCCAATGGTTTTTCATAGTACTGACTTACAAAGAAAAGAGCGATAGTTGACAGCGTGAAAATGCTTTTGGGAAATGAAGACAGAATTATTAATAACATTGGCCTGTTGCACTGGGCATGCAAGTAATTACTGTGGCATGAATCAGGAATATTGTTTATTTGAAAGACCAAGCGAAGGGGGAAAAAATAAGTAAGTCGTTTTTTTTTTATAAAACTTTTAGATTTCTTTTGTGCGAAAGACAATTTGAGTCCTCAACTATGCTTCTTTTTTTTTTTTTTTCCCATGTGCATGTAATTCCTAGCTTGGTATAGTTTAGCTCCAATTAAGCTGTACTACAAAATACTATACAGTGATGTCAGCCATTTCAGGAAAGATAAAACATTAAAGAAAATTCATCAACATTTGAGTTCAGGTGGTTAGATATCAAGAAATTCGATCAAATGCAGTATGACTGAGCTGGAGTCAGTGACAAAAGGGGAAATGTTGCGCTATTTGTCCCAACAGGACAAAACGTGTTTCCGCTGCTCCTCCGACCAGCCTTTCATTTCCTTCTGTCCATCTTTGCTTTCGGATAATGATCTTGGCAGGCCACAATGAATAATGTACACTTACCGTAATGGTCGGAAGAGGTTCAGAGAACATACACAGACACACACACACACACACACACACACACACACACACACACACAAGGGCCACGCATGCACACACACACACACACACACACACGCACACACACACACATACACCCGTTCATGAGCGCGCACACAGAGAGACGTGCAGTGACACGCTTAGACATTTACACAAACAAAATACGGACACACTCAAACACACACGATTCTCAAAGATGCTTGAGTACACCGAAGCAAACGCAAGCACATACACAATCATATGCGCACAAACACACGCACACACACACAAACACACACACACACTCGCGTGCACACAGCTGAGGGTAATTCCCTCATTTCTTAATGATGGGCATCAGAGAGTAGGTAATGTAAATTATTAAAGCACACAGCAATTAGATACATCACACTCCCAGGGAGACATACACTCACTCACCCTTACACACACACACACACACACACACAACAGATAATGGACACACATAGTGAAGGCGCACAATCACAATGCACAAACATTTTCAAACTGTTATAAATATTGTTTTAGGCATATGTAGGCAAATATGTATGCACTAATCCTTTCAAAGCTGCGCTCACTGTGAACGCACTTGAGCATGCAGCCGGTGTGTTATGATGACAGTTATGATATCAGAGCTAATTATAGGTGTATCATTCACCTGAAGCAAAATGACTTCATGTTTGACTCGGATATGTAATCCTTCTTTGTAGATGAATAAGTCTCAGACATTCCTGGAAGACGGTTAGAGAATAGGTCCAACTTATTTCAGTATTGGACGTGTGTGTGTGTGTGTGTGTGTGTGTGTGTGTGTGTGTGTGTGTGTGTGTGTGTGTGTGTTGGTTTGACATTCTTACACAAATAGTACTAAAGTGGCCACAATTTATTTAAGCAAAACTAGCAATCTCACACAGTAAAAAAAAAAAGAGAGAAAATATTGTGCAAGTAAGAGACATTCAAATTTAATGAGGTCATATTTGGATGTCAAATTGTAATCCGCAAACTGACCGTAGGAACTATATCTGTAAAATAAAAGCACCGGGGATAAAAATCTATCTCTGGTCACTTTGACAGTGTTAAATGACGTCCCCGCCATGTGCAGAGAATTCCTGCTTTGTCCTCAACTGTCTCGATCCCGTGACCTCCAGGTTAATGGCGGGCTAACGCCAAACACCTCGAGCGTCAAATACCCTTTTAGGAAAGGTATTAGAGCAGCTTATTAGATCTGGACGCTCGTGTCATTACAGGATTCAATCTCAACGGTCTAACTCGTTTCCAGGCTCGAGACACATTTCCTCAGAGACAATGTCCGCTGTCCATTGCAGTTTGAAAAAGATCAATTATTAATTTGAGGTTTCTACATGACAACAATTTTTCATACCTTGAGAAATCCTTTGGACATAGGCAGACGCCCATTATAAAATTCATAACGCATGCTATAGCAATGTCAAGGGCAATGTGTAGGGCTTTTGAAACACATGTGAGGATCAAGCTTTTGTAGAACATTACTTACCCTTCCGTCATTAGAGGTGGAGGCTATTACAGCCTATTGAACATGAATTCAGATGCAAAGATAAACCGCTCAATTGGGATTAATGGCCCCATGGGTAAGTGATACATAAGTTATTCGATTACCTGATGGGTCATAGACTGAGGGCACCAGGGCGATGTGATGCAGGATGTCATCATTCATTTCATCTTTGGTTAAATTGCTATTCAGGCTTTCATGGAACACAGTCACGTTGTATTTTTCTTTAAATCTTTCGGGCATTTGGAGATGATGGTAAACTGCCTTGCACTGGCAGAGCCACTGATTTATTTCAGTTCAGATAAACTCTACCTTTTGGGGAGCATTACCTATTTCTATATTGTATATACCTATTAACTGCAACTCATCCCAAACGTTTATGATCTGTCGATCTATCGTGAGACCTGCATACTGTTTTCCAAAATTGCAATTTCCATTGCTTCCCAAAGATATGCTAACCCGGGTGAATCCCTTCCTGTTTAGCATCCTCGTTGTGTAGCCCGCTGCATTTGGCCCTTGGCCCCTTTGAATATTAAATCTTAATGTAAAGCTGCCCCGCCCCTTTGTTGATTAGTCGAGTAATTGGTTGACTGGGTCTTAGTCGACTAAGGTTTCTTTATTTATTTTTTTGTTCTTAATTACTTATTTCCAAGAAAGTTATGAGCACTTCTCTGTTAAACACACAGCTTAAAGTGGTGCTTTTGTGTGATTCTTTGTGGAGAAACTCAATTTCTGAGTATCTCCAATCTGTCGAATAAATCAACTAACCGATTAGTCGTCAAAATCGTATGATGAGTCTGCTAATTCTTCCTTTGGTCGAGGACAACGCTAACTTTATGGCTAGAAATTCCCAATACAGACGAATAATCAACCGTTTAAGGTTTCCTTTCACAAACCCATTTTATATATTGGTATGTTAAGTTGTCATGTTAGGTACAGTTGGCCAGAGCGTCAAACTTCACGATGTTTTTAGCCCTCTGACCTGGACTAAATGGCAGGGCAAGATAGGCACAATGTAGTTGCATACGAGGCCGCCTCCTTAATTAATTTACAACAATCGCAAAAACAGCGCAAGAAAAAGCTTGAAAATGTGATGCTTGAATGCCTGATATGAAGGCTGTTTTCCGGATTAAGTTTATACTGTAACTCCCGCCTCATGATGACCACATGATTGCACCCGACCATATTATCAACCTTCCCTCCCTCCCTCCCTCCCTCCCTCCCTCCATCCCTCCCTCCGTTGCCTGCTGCTGGCCCTCTAGTGTCAAACTGAAAGCCCTGCTTGAGGCATACAAAACTTTTGTGAGCTGCACCAGTGTAGTGCATCAAAGCCCCACTGTGCAGCCCGTGTACACTTGTGTCTGCCTTCCTCGTCGCCACTGTGTCGCCGCTCCACCTCTTCTCAGCTTCTGCTCTCCGGTGGGGGAACGGCCCTCTGGCTCCGGTCCGACCGACAGTCGCCTCCCTGCCTTCCCTCGCGAATAGAAAAACACAGCTCTTGAAGAATCACTTCAAATTCCTCTCCCCTACCGCCCATTCCTCACTGCACCTGACCTTGCTTTTGTCTCTCAAGGAAAAAAAAAACATTTTGCTCTACGTTCCAGCACGCTCATTAAAAGTCACTCCGTACATGAGCGCCCGCTAAATGTAGGGAATGCTAATGCAAAATGTAAAGCAGGTGGCTGCCAACTTAATCTCCACTTGCACTTAACTAATGTTCTACAGTATCTCATGTGTACCACATGCAAACATGTATGATGATATGTAAGCCGTGGCAATTTAAGAGTGTGTTTTTGATAATCATGTGTACTTAGCTTATTGATTTCCTTCAGAAATAGAGGTCAAACAGATAACAGTTGTCAATGACACAACAAAATACCATGCAATGACTGTCATGGTGAAAGTAATCCATTTAATTTGTTGTGTGTGCGTGTGCGCGCGTGTGTGTGTGTGTGTGTGTGTGTGTGCGCGCGCGCGCGCGTGTGCATGTGTGTGTGTGTGTGTCCGTGTTGATATCCGTGTGCTGTAGATGTGGTTATGCGCATACTTGTGTGTGTACTTAGGCACAAGCAATGATAAATGCATAGCAACGTCTGACTACCCCTAAAACCCACATGAAAATTGATCTGTGTATAATCTAACCGGGGAATTTCCCTAGGCAGTATCAAAACCAGTCATTTACCCTTCACACAACGGTTATGGGATGTGCTCACAAACACAGTGAAGCTACTCATTCTGATGGCAGCCGTGCTGATGTGTGCTTTTTGTTTTTTTGGATCGCGTTCAAGGCTAAAGTGTTTTGCCTCGGTGTTGTTGACCGTTTATAAATGGGATGTGTTCGGACGTCTGCACTAACTAATGATATGGGAGCTGCCTTTGGCCCCCGCCACACAAACGGCCAGCCGCAAGCCGGAGGAAGGAAAGACGGATGCGGCGTCGGTACTGTGAGATACATACTCAAGAGTGCGATGCTTTTGCACGAATAAACAGATGGTACGTATCTTTTCCGGACGCACAGAGCGGCAATTGCCACCACACTTATTGGCGGCGTCCGTGCCAGTTGGAGAAGCGCAGCCATGGTAACCTGTGCCAGCCTCGTGACCAAGCGATCAGCTGTAAAAAGCATAAACTCTGAGCTCATTTATAATATATACCATGCCCAGCAAAGTAAAGTCTTATACTTACGGTGTAGTGTCCAGTGTTTGAATTCTGTAATATTTCACTAGAAATATCATGCAGTTCATGTACTTTTGGTTTCATATTACCAGTACTTCCATTTGGTTCTATTTTACTGTAGTCTGTTCTATTTTGTTATTTTCTACTTTGGTCTGTTCTCTTCTGTTTTGCTCGATTCTACTCTATTCTGTCCTCTGTTCATTTTAGATTTATTATCTATTATATCGTCTTTTCTGTTCTGTTCTAATTTTTTACCTGGTATACTAGGTTAGGAGTGTGTAATACCAGATAGACCATGGTAATACCAGTGAATTGTTAATGAGATATTAACAATATTTGCTTTGTTTTTAAGAGGCAACTAGAACGGGGTTAACACATCCTCTTAAAGGTCACACATATTGTAATACACAGCGTTGCTGTGAGCCGGTATCACAAACATGTTGGTACACGAGCCGAGAAATGAATAAATAAATAAAGAGGTGGTGTGTGTGTGCGGATGTGCTCGTGATCTGTAGAATCAGTGGTATCATCGTCCCCAAAAGTATTTCTCTGCTCTCTCATGTCTCTCACTTTCTGTGTGCCTCTCTTTCTTTTTCATTTGCACTCTCCTTGGTCTTCTATCATTTCTCCCCATTTTCTTTCTTCCCTTCTCTCCCTCCACTCCCCCTCCCCCTCCTCCTCCCCCCCTCCCACTCTATCTCTAAAGTGATTTAGTATCATGTGATTAATGATGGCCATTAGAAGCTTCAATATCAACGTGTCTTAGAGTTCACCAGATACGGCCCATGTAGCATCTGGCCATCTTTGTGTGTGTGTGTGTGCGTGCGTGTGTGTGTGTGTGTGTGTGTGTGTGTGTGTGTGTGTGTGTGTGTGTGTGTGTGCGTGTGTGTGTGTGTGTGTGTGTGTGTGCGCTTTAGCGAAATCAGAGAAGCAAACAAATACAAAAGAAATGCTTTTGCTAGTGGGTAATTTGTACACACACACACACACACACAGACATCCATATGCATGCATGTCAGGGAGTTTATTAAAAATGTAATTAAGGTTCAGATACCTTGAAATGGCGCTACAGTAATTTGTTTACCGTCATCATCTCCAAATAATGAGCAGAGCTGAAAACATATCCTTTGAATTCCTGATATAATATCGCCTTAAATACGCCGACACCAACTGAATTATCAACATGTTTCTTTTTAATGGCAGACAAG